>JAJMGK010000005.1:0-499709 GCA_030575035.1 Suhomyces vadensis | reverse complement strand
ACCTCAGCTAGTGCCACAAATGCTACGGGTTCTTCTTCTACCGAAGAGTACAACTTTGAAACTTTCGAACCAACCATTTTTTCTTCTGAAGAAATTCACACTGCTGGTCCTATAAGAAGACACGAATAAAGTGCTTTAACCCCTATACAATGCTTTCAATTCTTCTCTTTTATTTAGTTTACCTTTAATGAATTATGACTTCCAGTGTTCCGAAAAATCAGTAGCTTTTTTCCTCAGGCCCGAAATTTATCTTGTGCTCCTTCCATAAACCCGAACGTGGTTGGAAATCCCCTAGCCCCCTTATTTTTACTAAAGATAATCTTCTACGGCAATGTATGTCCGCACCAGATCAAGTAGATTAGAGATGAGAGGGGGTAGGGGTATATCTAAAATTTCTTCTGACTGACAATTGCATTGTCTAGCTAATAGCAAATCTGTATGAGGAGAGAATTTGTCTCCTTAAAAAAGCAATCAGAGCTAAGATAAGATCTAGTAGAGAATAACACAGCAATTGCAAGCAGTAACACACGTTGACAAAAGAAAATCAATAATAGGCCAAGTGAGGAGCTGTATAATGTCATTCCTTGCCAAGGTGATAATTATGTCAATCAAAAAATGTCAATTGTTTATCTTAGACAATCAGCTAAGAAAAATCTTTTTCGATAAGAAAATTAGATTTGAGTATGACATTAATTTCCTGCGAATAATGTCTCATCCCCTTCTAACGTTTTCCATAGAGAGCAAGGGGATTTTTATTCAGTATACACTTTAAAAATCGGAGTACAAGGCTTGACTGCACATAAAGAAAATGAGCTGTGTGGAATACCACAGTGGCTGTTACAGTTTATTAGAGAGCACGTTATTTCTCGCTGTGTATTGCAGGTTATGTGATTAATAACTAATCAGAATCAACTCCACTTTGAAAGTTAAGTTTAGAGTATATAGATATCAAGTATTAGCAAACTAAAAGAAGATGTCATTGAGAGTCGGAGTAGGTCAATTGTGTTCATCGCTGAATGTTGGTGCCAATGCTAAAATAATCAACAAACTTATCAGTAAGGCAGTAGCAGAGAAAGTACAGGTTTTGTTCTTGCCTGAGGCCAGTGACTACATTTCCAGGGATGCGAAACATTCGGTGAAATTGGCCCAAAAGACGAGACCAGAGTTTGTGGAAATTATACAGGACGAAATCAAGAAAAGTGGGGAATTATATGTTGGGATTGGCATTCATGAGCCAACCGAAGAGAAAGGAAATCCTAGAGTTCGAAACAATCAAATTTGGATTGATCCCAAGGGCAATATAGTTGAGAGTTATCAAAAAATCCACTTATTTGATGTAGAGGTCAAAAATGGCCCAATCATGAAAGAATCTAATTCAGTAGAACCAGGTAACAAAATCGTCAACCCTGTCAGTATTGACAATTCACCTACAGGTTTCAAAGTGGGCCTCGCGATCTGTTACGATATTCGGTTTCCTGAACTTGCGCTCCGATTACGTAAGTTGGGCGCTGACATAATCACCTTTCCTTCAGCGTTTACCACCAAAACGGGAGAAGCACACTGGGAGATTCTAGCACGTGCCAGAGCGATTGATACCCAGAGCTTTGTGGTTATGGCGGCCCAGTGCGGTCCGCACGATACGTATGCTGACGCCGGCGACGATGAAAAACAGAAATTGTCAGCCAACGCTGCCCGGCGAGAAAGTTATGGTGAGTCGCTTATTGTGTCGCCGTGGGGGGAAGTTTTAGTTAGATTATCGAAATATTCCGATCGTAGTCCCGTCGATTCTGACGGGGATTATTATGAGTTAGGGGTAGCGGATCTTTCAAAACACGAGATGGAAGCCATCCGGACTAACATGCCTTTACTTGAGCATCGCAGACCAGATGTATTTGGTTATGAAATTTAGAATCTAAGTAGGCTTAGTAAATGCTATTGAAGAAGATGATGATTCGCAGAGATGAATTTTGTGAAGTAGGCTGTAAAATGGCTGAGTAGACAGGCGGGCAATGAGCAAAAGAATGAAAACAAAACTTAAGTCTGAGGGGAAGATAACGTGTTGGCGTTAAAATTGGAACGAGCGTAACGGAGGAGGAAAACCAGGAATTAGCAATCCAGTTTGGGGAGTAAAGGGCGGACTAATTAGGAAACGATGGCACGATGGGCGAAAAATAAAGCATGGCAAAAAAATCGTTGACTGTTGAGAAGAGGAGAAGATTGTCGCAGGAAACCGTTGGTGAGCAGCTAAATAAGGAGAGAGAGAGGAGAAACAGAGGAGTAAATAGCCAAGCTTGAGTACCAAACATAAGAAAGTCAACATGTAGTAGAGAATGTAGAGCATCCATAGTTTAGAAGAGGAGTAGCACCAAAGTTGATCCCAAGCAGGAGGGGAGAAATCGTAAGACATTGTATGAGTCAATCGGATGTTGGGATGAGGCGGTGTGGCGAAAGAGGGGATCTAGAACGGAACACGCGTTTGGAAAGAACAACACAGAAACGATAGAACCATAAGTGCGAAAGAGGGGTGCGGAACAACTACCAGAATAGAAGGCTGGATATCCTCAAATTTAGACGTTCAAAATTCAATCTTACTCACAAACTTCGGCGCGACACACCCCTCACTTAGTTCACTACAAGAAAAAAAAAAAAAAACCTATACGATTGACTCTCCCCTCCCTTTTTTTCGTTCCTGTGTCTCAACGATTTTGTTGGATCGGAAAAACCGAAGAGGAGTAATTCTTATTTTTAGGCAGGCTTATCGTTCCGCAATCCCCTCTCTTGGATGCAAATAATATAAATACACAACGCAGCGGCCTCTTAACCATTTTTTTGTAAACTTCCTCTCTACGCAACATGTTTAGGCAATTAATTAGAGGATACAGCAAATCATTCATGGTTGCCGCCAGAGCCAGTACCACTGGTTCTGTAAAGGCACGCACCGGCGCTGGCGCCATACAACCATCGTTGCCAACTATCGCAGTTTATCACAATCCATCGTCGCAATTATCATCACAATTATTAGCCAAGCTTCTGAACTACTCAGCAAAGCCATGCACTAGCAACAAGCATAAACAAGACTTGGCTGGAGTCCGTGCCCAGGTGGCATCTGCTCCGGGTGAAGTTGACGTTTCGAAGTTCTCGTTCGAACTCAAAACTAACCAGCAACTTACATTTGCAGACTACGAATTTATAGTAACCGAGTGCGCTGACATTCATCCACACAACACGCAAATTGTTCGCAGTCTCCTCAATACGCCAAAGCACACCCCGTTCTGTGTTTCAGACTACCACAAGCTTGGACCAACCGAGTTTCCAATCATCATTGACTACACCCACAAGTTGGTTGCCAATGATGAAGCCTCATTTGACAGAATCTTACAACACTACTTACTGTGTGGAATTCAAAATCTGACCAACGTGCGCTGGACAAACTCGCAACCACAGCTGCAACATCTGCAACACCAACAGCCACCTTCGTCTCACTCACAATCACAAACTGAGACCAAATACGTGCAGATGCCAGTCAAGTCTACATTGGTACACCCACATGTAGCAGAATTTGCTGACTTGTTTTGAAATTTTTTTAGGGAACTCATCATTATAGAATAATTATGCCGGGACACGATGAGTAAATTAGTATCAAACATTAATAAATAACATTAAACAAACGTACTGTAAGTTCAATTAATTTTGAAATTCGAATGATTAAACTTATTGAGGAATAAGTGTGAGGCGGGCCGGAACTTTTGCAACCGAATCGAATGATTAACTGAGAGGCTTGGACCGATGGCTTAAGCTGCAACGGGCGGAGGCCAGCGAAGAATATTGCTGGAGGCGTTGAGGTCGCAGCAAGTCAAACGAACGGTGGTGGCAATCCATGATTGAGGATAAGCCGAAACACCCAACACCCACCCAACTACTTCACCATATGGTATAATTGAAAAATATAATTACTGCCAGTTTCAAGTGCCAGTTCCAGTTTCTGTTGAATAGATCTGAAACGGTTGCAGGCGCACTGGCCGTATATTTCCTGCGACAATAGGTGATATGGAAAACCACATGCCAATACTAGATCTAAGGGTCCTGTGTTCTAAGAATAGAGAAGATAAGGGAGAGGGAGCAAATGGAAACCAAGCGTGCATTTGCTGCGAAGGATTAATCAGACCGAGACCAACTAGGGCGTAGAATAGACTTTGTGAGGTTAGTGGGAATACTGGAGGATCGCTCCGAAATGCGAAAGCAATGGGGCAATAGTGAGGAAGCTGGTGAGAGCGGCGGTGAAGTGCGGAAATTAGCCAGAGATTAGCCTGGAAATCAGGATACCGGGAAATGATTCGAACCGCCTTGCAGTCCTTGTAGTCCTTGCTGCACATGTACGTACGTTCGCCCTTTCTTTTGAAAGCAACAGGGATGGTAGAAGGGGCACCGCAAGCTTTAGAATAGATGTGCTTAAGCCCATCCAGCCAAACTTGCGCAAGTTCAGTTCTAGATCGCGGCGTAACAGAGCAAGAAGTTAGCGAGAAAACCGCGAAAGAAAGCGACAGCGGGGAACTGCACATTATAATGGCAGGTAGCTTATCGACAACCACGGAAGATTCCAAGACTCGCCCAATCGGGCATATTTCATAGATTGGCCCAAACAGTCATTTTTTTCAACCCAGTCCTCAAGCTTTGACGACTTTGAATCCGATTTAACTCGTATCTTAGAAATTGAATCCCATTACACTCGTAAACCTGGAATCCAGACTCGTAAACCTGGAACTTGAATCGATTTCTAAGTTGTGGAACGCATCTAACGAAACGTATTTCTATCAACCTGGTCAAATTTCAATTGCTTTTCTCACCTATTCTACTTGTATACTCGTATCTACTCTCTTTATCGTGCTTCAATACTCATGTATTAACTAAATTCCCATCCGCTTAACAACATACTCTTGAGCAACCACGCCAAAACTCAAATCCAAACCGTTTCTAATCCAGTCACGAACCCACTCGCTAGGATCAATCGTTTCGTCTTGTTCTGGGTCTTGGGCAACATTCAGGTGCTCTCCACTCAACCAACGAGCCCACTTTAACGGAAATGCTTGCGTCTTGGTAATGATGGTGATATCATTTGTGATGTCTTTAAGGATAATCGTAAATGAAAACGAGTCTTGATTGTTGCTGTCGATCAACGTAGGCTTGTCGGGATCGTTTTCAGCCTCTGGCTCGTTGTCGGACAGTTCGAGCTTGGTGGTGATTGGTTGCACCAGAATAAATACATTAGACTTGTTGATTTGGTCGATATCCGACTTGGTAACACTGTCCTTAGGCTCTTCCTTACTTTCTTGGTCCGCCTCGTCATTCGTTTCGTTCTCTTTGGTCTCGATATTCTTGTTGTTTTGCTCTTCCAACTTCTGGTAATCTTTGATGCTGGATTCAAGGTTGGCAAAGCACAACTTCTCTCCGTCAATAGTCTTGCCGTGAAACATGTTCAAGTTGACTATTTTGTCACTTCTGCTGGGCGCAGAGTCGTTGTGGTTGATCTTGTTGACAGAAACCCGAATTCCTCCCTCTACCTGGTTCATGACATGACCGAAGTTCTCGTACGCCAACTGGTCCAAGTAGTGCATGTTGTACATGTCGTAGATGACCAAGATGTTCAAGAGCTCGTCGTCTTGACTGATCAAGCCCTGCTTGATCTGGTTGGACATCGTTGCGAGAATAGAGTTCAACCTTCCAGTAAGGTTAACTACGTGCTGTTCAGATGTCAAGCCCGAAGCATCAACCCCTTCTTCCATGAACTTCTGTCTTTGCTGGTTGATTTGGTTGGTGGTGGTTGAGGCAAGCTGGTACGTCAGTTCACCCAACTTCTCTGCGTTGGAAGTGATGGAGCCCCAGAGCGACGACACCTTGTTGGAGCCCTCAGAGCTCCACCAGTTGGAAATCGACCCCAAAGGATCAATCTCTAGCTCTTTGTTGGCATCTTGGTCGAGTGTGGAACCACTTTGAATGTCAGCTCCAGCTTTGCTTGGTTCTGTGCCTTTGGCAGGTGCTGACGGGGTGGATTCTTTCGAATCTTCGTTGTTCTTCTTCTTGGGTTCAAATTTCAGACGCTCTGGTTTGGGAGTAGCTGGTTTCTTCTTCTCGTGCTGGGCCAATTCGTCCAAAAATTCCAAAAAGTCTTCGTCCTGTCCGTCCTTCTTGGTGCCGGCCTTTGGTTTGGGGGTAGCACTACGCGAGTCGGGCAATGAATTGATAAAATCCAACACGTCGTCGTTATTCTTGGCCATTTTGAGTTTTGGTTTGTAACGAATAAGCTGTTCTACCTGAGTTCCTATACCACAAGCCTGAGTAGTCCTGTGTCAGTTGGATTTTCTTATCACTTGAATTTTGTTCGTTTGAGAAAAAAATCTCAAAACTTAAAAACTTCCCACCACCACGAAGATGCACCCACAATTAGATAAAAAGAGGTTCGATACATGTGAAAAGCTCATGGACGCACTTGAGCTGTGCCACAGACAAGAGTTTTTGAAACAGGCCTTGGGAATGTGCAATTTTGAGAAGGATGAGCTCAGCAAGTGTCTTCACTATACGAGAGTACAAGACGCGAACGACAGAATCAGGTTGAGCAGACAGAAGCAGAAGCGGTTGGATGAAAAGAGAAAGCAGAATGAAGAAGAGATGTACGGGAAAAATGGGTACTTGAAGAAAGTTTTCACCAAAGAATAACCGGTTATTTGTGTGAGTCACTGAAATGAACCACCAACATGAACTCATTTCTATGACCAAGTGCTGCTTGTTGATGTTGGCCAATCAAAAACCCATGCTGCCCCTTTATCAAACCTCCACTGATATCTCTCTCATGTAAATAGTATCAAATGTATATCACGATTCCATAAACACTCTACACTCTACAGTCTATCTTGACTTTCCTCGTTTATTTAATCTTGTCTCGTTCTCAAGGTTCTCTTGACTACTTTATCCTTTGTGACAATATAAACAACAGCTCCCCATCCCGATAATGCATCTCTATCAACACCATTCAATAAAGCCTGGGAAATGGTTTCAAACAAATCTTCTGGCTCCAAGTTGGGTTCATATAACGATTCACACATACCATACAACTGGTCAGAGGCCGTACCACTTACAATGAAATCTTTGGCAAAATCAATACATCCAATTAAGTCAAACCCACAGATGAATGGTTCGTTGGTTTTGGAATTAAGCCCAGCAACAATTGGGCCAACGAAATAGGGCCCGAATCTCTTTTCGTATAATGTAGAACTTACTAAATTGGCCAATGTCTTTGGTTCAATTTGTCTTTCTTCTCTTAATTTGTATAAGTTATGTTTAAATCTAAATGTTTCTGATAATGTGGTGACATCTGAAGCTAATCCTGTTAAACCCAAGAAGGTTTTATCACCAAATTGGAATAATTTTTCAAAGTTGTTGGCTAAACCTAATGATTGGTTACCTAAACGTAAATCACAAGCAATTGCTATACATTCTTTGCCAACCATGGCGACGGCTGAACCTCCATTAATTGAGCTTGGATCTGACATTATGGGTGGTTAAAATATGGAAGAATTTCGGGCTCTTTTTGTGTTTTGAGTTCTTTGGTCTATATTAGGCTTGGTTTTCTGGCACAACCTATCGTTACACTAGTATTTACAGCAATTGCACGGCTTATTGATGTACCTTGCTTGTTCACGGTCGATGCTGAATTGCCTTCGTGGTTTTGGTGGCGGGGTCGTGCGCGCTCGGAAAACCCGAGTGACGATTTGGCTGCGTCTGGTGGCTACTGAGAAGACGCAGTCGGGCTCTATCAAAAGGAATAGAGCAGCAACAGAGGTGCTAGTGTGTAGTTGTATAATTGTGAATTTGCCTCAGAAATTATTTGTGGTTGAATATTCAGCTCTCTCCTTTAAAAATTGGTCCCAGAACTGTTGATTGTAGATCTTTGACCTTTCACTGTTTTCTGTCACGTTAGCAGTTACCTGTAATCGGAATGCTTCTAATTTAATGCGGAACTGCTAGATCGCTAGCTCAGGATATCAGAGTGCTTTGGCGTTTGCTACTTAGTCCTACTTGCGAGCTTGCTAGTAGTTGTTGTATACAAATCATTTCGCACCCACCTTACATCAACTTGCTTGACTCTACATTCACTCTCGATTAACATTTGATTAGATATATAGAAGCACTGCTTCGGATAACGTCAGCTAGCCTGCACTAGCTAGAATAAAAAAATACAGAGTCAGTAAGAATACAGCCTGAAGAATTATCTTAACTGAGTATCGACAACCTAAAGTAGAACATAATTATTGAAATCAAGGACCAGGTTCTAGAATTCCAGAATTCCAGAAATCACCCCCACACTTCCCCAAGTTTGATCCACAGAATTCCTCAAACACTATTAATTGGATTCCTTAGATTCAGTCGGTTGTTCAACTTTAGTTTCGTCTTTCTCAAGTTCTAATTCTTCAGGTTCTTCTTCTTCCTTGATGGTATTGGTACTATAACTATGAACCACGTCTTGTGGGTCTTCCACTATCGAATTGGTTGATTGTAAAAGTTGATTTACTGGACTTACATTACCATTATAATTTGATAATTTGAAAGTTTTTGGTGACTTCACCAATGGGCTTGGGTTAACTTCTTCACCTTCATTGGTTTGACCAAGCGAATATTGTTCTCTGACCAAGTGGGTGAGATTATTGATCGACTTAGATGCTTGGAAAGTAGGAATGATTTTACCAATATCTTTCATGTTGAAGAACAACTTCTTGATTTCAAGCTTGACGATCTTGGTAAGTTCATCATCTTCTTCCACCACCAAAGACGTGGCATCGGATCCCGTGGACCTTTGTGGGCTCTTCATCGGAGTTTTTGGTGATTCAGAAGCGCTTCCATCCTTTATTGACTCTTCAGCTACCACGGATTTATCGTCTTCCGCAGCCTTTTCGTCTTCGGCCCTGCTGGAATCCGAAGCTTCTTTTTCGGCCTTTCTTGCGGCCAATTGATCGAGTTTATCTTGGTCTTCCAAATCGAATCTCAATTGTAAACCAAAACCAAGAATAATTAAATAGTTCTTGTACTTGGTCAAGTCATACTTGTATTCCAAAATCTTGGCATTATAGTTATTAATGATCTTGGTGTAATTTGAAGAATTAAATTGTTTAGGAGGCAATTCTTTCAGGAATTGAAGTTTCATCTTGGTGAATTCATGATACAAGTTCTTAAGATGATTGTAGTAGCTTAAAGTCTTGACGAATTGCTTCATCATTCCTTCATGGTTGGCCTGGTTGTCTTGTTGGTTGCTTACTACAATATAGTTACTGAGATAAATGCCCTTTGGCAATGGTTCCCATTTCATGATGTGCTTGGCCTTCTTGAACAGATCCTTTCTTTGAATCATACCGTCCAAGTTGGTCCAACCGTATTCAATAGAAGAGACACTTTCTTCCAAAGTAGGAATGGCAGTGATCTTGGAGGCCCAGAAGTTACAGGTGTTGATGTACTCAAGAGCGATTTCTTTGGTTCCGGCTTCGAAGATAAACTTCTTGGGCAGTTTTTTGGACACCTTTGGAAAGGTCAAGGACCACAAAATAAGCTTTTTAGAACCATTGGACCCAGAGGAGCTTGACGGCTTTTCTAATTGAGCAAATGTCGAGCATAAGTTGTAGTTACCGATCTTGGCAGCGTTTTTGAGCCAGTTTCCGTCACCTACATTGTCACCATCGTCGTCATAATCGTCACCTAACTCAGACTCAAGCTCGTCTAACTCGGTAATAACCACAAGTTGTTTTTGCTTGAACTTGCGAATCTTCTGTTGGTGCTTCTTGATGATTTTTTGGTCAAACGAGTATAAACTCAATTCACCTTTGGATACAACCACAAAGTTCTCGGTGAACTTGTTGGAAAGAAGATTAGTGGAGGTACCGACAGAAGAACCCGGAGACCGTTGTGCTGGTGGGTTTTGGGCGTTTCTGCTGAAGAACGAGAAGAAACGATTTCCTCCTGATGAAGAGGTCGAGTTGGTGGAGTTGGCGGAAGACGTGGCGGTGGAGCCTGATTCAGAAGAAATGGAGTCTTGCTGGTCATTGTTGAGAATCTTTAACTTCAAAAGACCCTCCTTCAAGTATGGAGATCCCTGAAGCTCCAAAGTCAAATCATATTGATCCTGGTAATCGTCTACGTTAAAATCTTCCAACTTTCCCTCGTGGTGGCCGTCCAAATCGATGTGATTGAGATTGACGGTGTCAAAAGACAACACCGACATGGTGTCTTCTCCAGCAACCGAGTTTGTAGATTCGCGGGATATAATAGAAGATCTGGACGCTCTTTTGTGAAGGTTCCCATGAAGATGAACATTTGCAGTCGTAGCACCTGCCGTAGTGCCGTGCGCACTTTGCGACTGGGTACCGGAAGATGGAGCTCCTCGCAAGTAGTCTAAAGACTGGCGGTTTCTAATGGTATAGTTGGCCAGAGTGTTTTGCGAGGTGGAGGTACGAGAGCTGTTTGTGTTTTTGTAGAACTTCTGGTTCTGGTCCGACACCAAGGCTCTTGTGAAACCGACTCTGTTCGAACGATTGGTGCCGGAGGTGGAATTTGTCACAGTGTACTGGCTGACGGCAGAAGTAGCCGAGGACATGCGTTTCATGACAAGCGAAGATCTACGCGTGTTGCTGTCAGTGGACCAAATAGACGAATTGGAGGTTTGTCTAGAGAGATCGGGCAAGTCAGAATCGTAGTGGGACGAAGCGGTGGCTGCCGACAACGCCAACGTAGCAGGGGCTGTTACAGAAGGCGAAGGGGCACCCAAGCCGGTACGAACGCTCCCCGGAGTAGCAGCAGCAGCAGCCTTCGCAGCCAGCGTGGCTGCATTGTGGGGACTCGCAAGCTCACCAGACGAATAGTCAGGGGTGGCTGCACCAAGGTTGGTGGTGACGGTGGTGGCAGCACCCAAGGCGTCATCCTTGGAAGGTTCCTTGTCGTGATCCAGAGACTTTTCACTGACGGTGGAGTTTCTGTGCTTGTGTTTGGCAGCGGACGAGGAATGGCGTGAAAGACGGCGAGACGACACGGCAGCTTGTGCAGCGGCCTGCGCAGCGGTGTGCGCGTCGTCCGGCTCGTCAGACTGTTTCAAGTAAAGTTCGTTCTTGGCCAAATCTTCATAGAAGTTGCTCAATTCGCGCTCGATGATAATACGTTGTTTGATGGACAATTTTTTGGAAGATTTGGGGTTTTGATGGATGAAGGTGGTGAAGGTATTTTTGATGTAGTCGGGTTGGGAAATTTTGGACTTTTTGTTAAGTTCAGAATTGTGTAATGCCGTGTTCAAGAGAATCAAACTGTAGATTATAATGTAGATTTTCTCAAAGTTACGGGTACAAAACACGTTGACCGGATGTTGTTTGATGTAGGCCTTGGTGAAAGCAGACAAGATACGGTCGATTTCTTGAGACTCACCTTTAAGGTAGAGTTTGGCACATAACATACGCGTGGCCTTGAGCAAATTGGCATCCCAGCGAAAAAGGTTCATGTAGTGGCTTCTGATTCTGGAGCTTTCTTCGTCGCCGGCGGCGAGAAACTGGGTATATTCTTCGGGTTGAATCGAAACGAAATCCTCATGGAAAAGCTTGTTGGCGATTTCAATGTACTCAGACTCTGACAGAATGGTATCTGGGGCAGTTTGAGGTTTGGGTGGCGTTTGCGGAATGGTTGAGGACGTGGTGGTTCCGTTGATGGTTCCATTGATGGTTCCATTGATGGCTCCATTGGCAGTTCCGTTTACATGGGAAACAGGATCGCTCAAGTTACTTCCATTAGGATCGAATGCATCGTTATCTATGTTTGAAGTGGCAGTGACCATTGAATCTATGGTCCCTACTGAAGACATTAGACCAATAACTTTTGACGGTAAAAAAAAAGTTGGTACGGCTAAAATTTTCAACACCCTAGTCGATGTGAATGGTTGATATAATCAAGAAATGAACTGGGTAAGATAGATTGAAGATAGAAAATAATACGTATTGTAAAAAAATATTGACGTTACAACGTAGAATTGTCGTCAACTAATAGTTTCACAGGGTGATACCAAGGCATTGTCTTGTTTATTGTGTGCATACGGATCAAAGTAATTTCTATTTTATCCCTATTAGGAAGGCGAGGGAGAGGCAGATGAGAGCTGGGGCGGGAAGATTTGGCCAGGGAGCAATAAGTGGCGAGTGCACGCGTAACGAAGTACATGATTGGACGATAAGTCGGGAGTTGAGAGAACATTTGGGCATTGATTTGCGGTGGAATTTGGCGGCACTGAAGAAAATCTTTGAGTTCTCAACTGGAGAAAGACGCGAGACTTAAACGGTGCCAGTGCGCACATCATGCGACGTTAATGCGTTTAGCGACAGCTTTGCGCCAATGATCGTGGTTGCATGAGCCTCGTCTAATTGCCTATCAGACGGGGAGGGGAGAGAACTCCCAAGAAGCTACAATAGTGGTATGTTGATAGCAACTTAAAACTAGGTTTGACATCGATCAACTGTTTTGGGAGGTGGACTGAGCATTGGGGCATGTGATGGTGGTGTCGACGATTGATATGTTTGTGCGTCGGCGTGGTGTCGCCGTGCACGCCGAGTTGTCGTGGTGGGCGTGTGGGCGTGAGAGAAGGCGCCCTCGCGTGGAACACACCTTTGCCCCAGCGGAACACTGCTTAGCAGCGTAACTCTCTACTTCCAGCGTCAGCGAGCAGCCGAATTGCATTTTATGGCCCAGTACCCACAGTGGTCCAAAGAGGCCCAAAAATGCCCAAGTTAGGCAGTACAGATGGACGCACAACACCGAGTTTGATAAAATTGGAGTTTCAAGTGATTATGTGTCATGACCCTGACGCAGTGATCGTACCACAAGCATCGTCTACGTGAACTATAATTGATTAATTTTCAAGCACAGTGCCATCAAGATGGAAGTAATTGGAGTTATCCGGGTAGTGAGCCAGACGCAGGTTACGGGTGGTTAAGAGTGGTTAAGAGCGATTCGAGGTACCGATTATGTGCGTATTACTTGTGAACTCATGGCTGTACGCACCGTTCTTGTTGTAGTTGTTTGTCATTGGTCTCGTTTATCTTGAATCTCGCTACGATCTGGGTAATTTGCGAAACCACGATATTTCTCGTGGCACATTTTCGGTCTTCGCGACAACTTCCACATTCTGACGGTAGTCTTTATCACTACTCCGGACTTTTACCATAGACCAACTACGGAACTACGGTTCCCGCTAGCCATGTAAGTATCCGCTCTAAATTATGAATACTGTGTTTTCACATCCTACACTACCTTACACTACACTACCTTACACTACACTACACCTCCCTGCCCTACCCTACACTCTGCATCACTTTCTTCTCAAACTCGCTCGTCTTACTAATTGCCAGGCCATCGCCACTTCTCTATTGATAATTACTACCCAGTAGACTGGATACCTCCAAGTTATCTCCAACACACTTAGTCATACCTACCACCATCCTTTTTCTTACCACTCTTTTCGTTTTGCTGTTTCCGCTTGTGCTAGTCCCTTACTCTCGGTTTTAATACCCTTTCGTGTTCCTGCCCATCAACTTCGTGCCACTTTTCGCAACCGATATTTCTCGCTGCACGTATCACTATCGGCCTTCTTTACAATTTGCCACCACATCATGCTAGACAGTCCAGCCCAAACCGTTCTCGATCACCTCACTTCATCATTCGAATCGTCTCTGACCATCAATGCCCGTATTCTTGAGAACTACATCCCTGCTATCCAGTCGTCCGCCGTCCTTTCATCTGCCTACTTGGACACATTCATCCCAGTGGTCACTGCCATTCTACAGCACCCATACTATGAATCCATTGATCCCACCCATGTAGTACTCGAGCTACTCTCTCGGATACTTTCGTTTGTCAAATTCAACCAGATTCTCCAGTACTATTCGGCCGAAACTATCATTGCCTTCATCACCAACCACGAATCGCCAGTGTCTCTCTTGTGTCTTAGGATCATTTTACACAACTATGGCCAGCCCGAAACCACCCAATTTCTCATCGACACTAACGCTATTTACCTGATGGTAGAAATCTACTTTCGAACCACCTCCAACACCGCCTACTACAGTCTCGTAGAAGCCATCATTCCGTTGGTGGTTGACGACAAGCTGTTTTCCGATCTGAGCTCAAGTCTTCTTGTCCAGAATGATTTCATCCTCCTTTACGATTACGCCAGAGCCCAGTGCCAGGCTGGAGATATAGATCTTGTTGAAATATCAAAGGTGGTACGGTTGTTGGATTATCTCATGCTCTTGATTCCCAAAGTGCCGGTATACTCAAAGTACTACAACTTCAGCTTTGACGAACTTGTAAATCTTGCCCGTTGGGACCCTTTGACTCTGGTTTTGTTTGTACAATGGTACGAAACCGTAGTGACTAACTTCAATTCAGGTGAATTTGACTGGCCAGTGGTCGACACCATCAAGCCCACATTAGCCAACTTAGCCTTGATCTACTCGCACGAAGACGCCGATGAATATGTCAAGAATCACATTGTGATGCTACTTGCCCGCCTATCGTATGCGGCACCTCCTGTCTACGAATATACCTTGTCATTGGTCCAGCAGTACTCACTTTTGAACTCGGACAACTTGTCAGGAATCCACCAGAACTCTGAACCCGACATAGGTTTGCTTAAACTGCTCAATCCCGACTTCATAATCGAGGCCAACCCTGATATATACGACGGCGTGCTTTCGAAAATATCCCTATTCAACAAGCAGTATTTTTTCATATTGGTCAATTTGATCAGGTCTCGATCTTTGTTTGAGCTTTTGGCCCCGGTATACTTCCAGACATCGAAAATGTCAGGGTTATCTCTGGACAGATTGTTTGAGCTTTTGGCCGAGTTTTCTCGCCATACCCATTCCAAGCAGCACTTGTTGACGCAACTTCCCAATGTAGTTACCAATGATCTTATTGATGAAAAAGGCGCCAAGATGATAACCGGTGAAGTCTGGAAACTTAAGGTAGAGACGTTGGAGAACTTGGTTGCAGATGATATGCCGATTGCCGAGGAAATTGACTACTGGAAACCCAAGCTCGTGGCCACACTTCGTGTCATGAAATACGGGAGAAGGATAAGAGATATAAATCCGACAGTAGAAGTGATGGATACTACTATGTAGAGTGGAATATTATAATCTAATTGAAGTTTATTAATAATGATCTACTTGAAGTTTATAAATGATTAAATATCTGGCAGTATCATATCTTTTCCGATGGTGTGTCGGCATTTAGGGCATCTGCTTCTTCTTTTTCCTTCTTTTCCAAGGCCTTTCTTTTTACTCTTTTGGTATTCCAGTTGGCAAACAATGAAGTAAGGACATTGGTCACTACGATCCAGATAACCAACACCCCGATATTTCTGCCGAGATGGCCCTTCCAGGTATCAAAAAACACCGGTTTCAAGGCCTCGTAGATATTGTACATGGGCATGGCATAACCGTACCTATAGAAGCCAGGACATAATTCAAACGGAGCAAAAGTGGTGGCGATATTGATAACCAAGTTGAACACCATCCATGGAGCCACAAGAACCTGTTTATTGAAGGCAAAGATGATTCCTGCCGCAAATTCACTGGTCCCAGCACAAGCAGAAGTGTACAAATACATCAACGACCACAAGACCAAGAAACTCGCCTTGCCAAAGGCCACATTAATTGGAACCTGGAATGCAATGGTGGCGAGAGAGTAGACCAATGCCAAACAAACACAGTTCAACTGGCCAGCAAGAAACCGCCAGAACAAATAGTGTCTGAACTTGAGTCTAGTTCTCATATAGGTATAGATTTCAAGCGAAAAGTTGAACTGGTGGAACGCAAACACCATGACGTAAATCAACCCCAACTCCGAGGGACCCAACACCGCTGAGTTGTTGGAAGTTCTCATGTTGACCAAGTTAAAGTTGGGCGGGTTGGCCAATATCGAAAGGGTGTTATTGTTGCTGACCAAATTGGTTTTCTGGTCGTCGGTCAAGTTTTGTTGGACTAGAACGTCGTACACCATTGGAGCGGTGTAGTTTTTGAGCCATGCATTTTGAATGTACCGGATGTTTTTGGTGATGTACTGGTTCAAAGCAGAGAAATGGCGCCCGGACTCGTAGTAGACGTCGATGAAGGTCAGAAACTCGCCACTGACAGCGCCGGTATAGTTGGCCAGCGCCATGCTCTGGTATATTTTCTGGGTCGAGTTGGCTGCTACATGGACTCCTAGCCAGTAGTTCTGATGATGGACCTGGCGCTGGACTTCTTGGGCCACAGAGTTGTTATGCTTGTCAGCAAGCACCTGGAACTTGTCGGCCGGGATAACGTGCCAGTCGCCTAGCCTGCCCATGTCGTCAACCAACATACCTACCAAGGCATTTCCGAGCAACGGCTGGATGGTGGACGAATTGACAGGAAACGAAGTGTCTTCGTTGACCACCAACATCTTGAAGTTGGAGTACCGGTCCTCTCTATGATACAACGTCCCCCAGTAGATAGACAAAATCCCGATAAACAACACGAACAACTTCAAGTACGACTGGCAAAGCTTGGATGTAACATCGAGGTAGCTTTTCCACTTGGGCGAAACCTCTGCTTCTATTGCCAGAGATTCGCTGGCGGAATCTTCCTTGGATTCGTCCTTGTTTTGGTCTCCATCTTTCACACCACCAACGAATCCACTAAGCTCATTTCTACTAAGTTTCGTTCGTTGGTTTTCATGTTGATGCCCTTCATGCTCATGTTCTCCTGACAGACGGTGTCTGTACAGTGCGGCTGGATCCAGATCTGCCAATGAGGCTTGGTTCTGCCTAGTATCGTAGTATGTATCACCCATGTCTGTTGGGTGGACTTGGTCTGCCTCTGTGTCTGGCTTCATCCTGACTTCAATACTTCGCAATTACGTTTACCCCGATTATTCTGGCATAATTCAAATTCCATTGTTCGAAACGGGGCATCAAATATCAAAACATACTTTTAGCCAGATTAAGATTGTCCTTGGCACAACCATAAATAGACTATAGACTTCTAGACTATTGCTAGACAATTAGACGACCAGGGACTAGACTACTGACACACTAGATTACTAGCTTACTAGAAGACTAAACCAAATGGCCAGTCGTTCGCAGGACTCACTCGATACGTTGGATTCCGGCGTAGCTCCCTACGAGGGAACAGTGGTTCAACTTGACCACAACAACAGGCCTGCTCCCGACAGAAGAGTGTCGTTTCTGAGGAGGGTTTCGACCACTTTGTTTGGACTGACAGACATCGAAGATGACCACGAAGCGTTTGTTGAACTTGCAGACCAGAGGCACCATGCCGACTTGTTTGGACACCAGATGATCAAGGACTCGTTGAAAAAGAATACCGACGGCGACGAAGAGCAGTTGGAACTGTTTCCGGGTATTGACGGTGCTGAAGCGTCTCTGGACCCAGTAACACCGGTGGCCCGTCGTAAAAGCACAGTGGTGTCTACCATCCAGAACGTCACCAAGAAGTTGGGGTTCTGGGACAAGAGCTTCCATGCCGAAAGAATCAAGATCTACTTGACTTTTGCTGAAAACTATATCTTCCTCGTTTTGGGTCTATTGACAATCCTTTGTATCTACTGGGGAACATACTACCACAGACTGGATCGTTACCGGGACTTGAAAACCGCCATTATCATTGCTGACGAGCAACAGGGCGACGTACCGGCAATCGTTGGTCCTGTGGTCGAGTCTTTCTTCAAAAATGTTCCTCAAGTGCAAAGTTTGGGTGACTTTCATTTCTTTGACTTTGACAGCATCAGTGCCCGTGCTTCCAAGCACAACAACTCCATCACTGAGGAAGTGCATCGCATGATTCACCATCACAAGTACTGGGCTGCCTACTACGTCCATGCCAATTCTACGTTGAACTGGCTCCAGAGCTTGAGCGAGGCTGCCAATTCCACCAGCCCTTACGATCCCACATTCTCCCCTGGCTCTTCTATGCTTGAGGTGATCTACGAAACTGCCCGTGATTACAACGCCGTCAACAATTATGTATCTACCATCGCCAACACCGCGTCGGCTGCATTCATCTCATTTGTGCCTAAAACCCCTTTGTTGAACAATTTGTTGCTGTCGTTTTCGCCCCAACAGCGGGTCAATATACTCAACAATGCTCCCAGCTTGATTAATACCCCTCCATCTTTCACAATCAGGGACTTGATTCCGGTACCTCAGCAAATTGTTCAGGCCCCTTTCCAGCTAGGTATCGTGTATTTGGTGGTGTTTTCATTCTTCCAGTTTGTCTTCACTATTGAAATTCAAATGTACATTGCATCCAAGCTCAAAGGAGCTCGTTTTCTTGCAGTCAAAATGCTCGCTTCCCAGTTTGCCTATTTGGTGTTGTCGTTGTCGTTTGTGTTATTAAACCTTGCATTTGGTATGAAAACCGACCGGGCGTTTGGAAGACTGGGCTTCTTGGTCATCTGGAGTTTTGGATTCTTGCTCATGTCTTCATTGGGTAGTCTAATTGAAATCTTGGTCATGATGGTCATTCCGTACAAACAAGCCTTAGTTGGACTCGTATTGATGTTTGTGCTTATTCCAAACCTTGCAGTTACAATTGCACCTCCGGTATTATCACCCAAGTTCTATCGTTATGGATACGCAATGCCGGTCAGAAATGCTTATGAGTTGTTACTAGTTGGCTACTTTGATTCGTGGAAGGGAAGAATAGGATTAAATATCGGGATCTTGGTGGCCTGGATAGTGGTCACCAACAGTATGATGCCGTTTATGATGATGGCCATTGCCAAGAAGAAGAAGGAAGAGGCCGCAAAAGCAGCTGCTGAAAAGGATGCCGAAGAAAAGGAAGCAAATTCTGAAACAGAGGCTAATAAGACAGAGGAAGCAAATTCTGAAACAGAGGCTAATAAGACAGAGGAAACAGACCCTGAATCCGAAAAAGAAAACCATAACGAAAAGATACAATAACTTTCCAACCCTAATAATACTTTCTAGATGCGTAAATGTAGATATATAAGAAAGAAGATCTTTTTAATTTTTGATTCAAACCTTGTAGTGATGTTTAATTGCATTACTGTAAAGACTATATACCGCTCCTGTTTCTCATTTTGCAGGTGGGCTTCAGTGGCTAGCAGAGAAGTTTTAGAATTTGCTGTGTAGATTATCAACTACAACGCTAGCTTATCATCGATACGCGAAAGCTATCTCTTAACAGTGTCATTTATGAGTCAAGTTTCTCAAGCACCAATTTACCAGCACATTTAGTACTAAACTAACGTTTAATATTGAAGAGGTAGTTTAGATCAAAGTTTTAAGCAGTCGTGTATAAATTGCTAGCCGTCATTACCACCACCTTTACTTGATTTATTGATTTACTTGATCTACTTGTATTTAGCTTCGGCCCTAAGTATCAATGTTAGCTTATTATCGTTATCTATAATCTTCTAGATTGACCCACGAGTTTCCGCATATGCACGTTCTTTGGAACACCATGGTCCAGAGTCCGATATTAGTGGACTCGTCGAATATACGAGGGTCCGAAATCAATGAAACAGACCGGCATCTAGTACACTTTCTTGACCCCTTGCTTTTCTTGTCGTTCGGGGTACTGATGACGATTTTCCTCAAAGCATCGATGCATTCGGTGGACGAAAACTGAAGACGAGGTACAAACCCTCCCGTCTCTATTTTTTCTGGCTTGTAAATACCTACATCCAACCAGTCTACCTCGTAGAAGTATAGCTCCGAAACCTTCATGTCTCGATTGATGTTAGCGTTGTGTTTCTCCACGATGGTGCGTGAAATCTGCAACAAGTCTTCCGATAACTCGCCGTGGCACACCAAGCTCTGTTCTATTTTAAGGCTGTAGCCCCTCTCCTTGCCTGTTGACTTTGCAGCGAGTTCTTTGGTGACCATGGCATCACATTCACGCAAAAAGTTTTCAAACAAGTTGAGGGTAAGTGGGGAGTTATTGACCACTGAAAAGCACCGATTAAGAGATTCTTTCATTGGAGTGAACAACTTGTTAGACTCGTCCAAATCCTTGTGTAGTTTCTTCAAGATCTCGTGGGTTTTCGCTATGGAAGACAACGCATACATGAGAAAGAGACGGGGAACTTTACTGAGAATTATGGGGAGCACAGCTGAGTTTTTAATGTTGATTTTGCTGTGGCCGCCAAAGTTGTTTCCCTTCAAGCTGTTGGCTAACTGGAGAAGTTCTTGGTTCAAGTACACCATCAAGTCGATCAACCACTTGATGTTTCCAATCAAACTCATGATGCACTCACCTCTCGTTATCGAGTCGTGTAAGCTGTCTTCCGTTGGTTTCTTCTTGGATATTTGTCGGTATATACTTGACAACAGAAACATGATCCCAAACGACGAACTGCGAAGATTTAGCACAATCCAAGCTATATCGCTCATGATCGCATTCTGTGGGCTCAAGTCGCCTAGAATAAGCTGCAATGACAATAGTTTTTGTAGCGGAGGGTTGGACAAAAGCTTGTCAACCGATTCCTTGCTAAACTTATCTAGCTCAAAGTTAATGGCACGGTGTGATTCCGATACTATGGAGCCAATAAAGCCATTTGTGAGCGAGTTTTTGGGACTCTGGAGGGCCACCCGTTCGATCTCGGCCTGGATAAGAATAACCAAGTCGTCAGAGCACGTATTGGTATAGCAAGAATACGCATGGCGATATGCAAACCCCACGGCCGAAACGTTCAAGTCGCTGACGCTGGTAGAGGTGTAACGGGTTTTCTGGACCAATGCCAAGGTAAGCTTGTTATCTATCGATGACAGTGGCATGTACACCACGGAAGTAAGGTTGGGCGAAACAGCCAAGAGCGAGGGCAGGTCTAGCTTCGGAAGCTCGTATCCAGCATCGAATATGGTACAAATGGATGAAGGCACGGGTTCGACAGGCAGGTCGCCTATAATGGACATGGAGGCTCTGTCAACCAAGTCAATACGACCCCCCTCGTAGTGCAACAAGATGACAGAGTCACTCAAACTAGTACCAATTTCTTTGATTCGACCAGAACGAGTCATCACGTCCTGAAGCACTAGAGCAGTGCTTTTGGTGGTGGTGGTAGCTGGTTCGTGAGCACCTTTCTTGCGGAGCCCCAAGTCAGCAAACGTATCTGAAATAAGCTCTTGTTCTTCCAGTAAATGGTAACGGTAGATAGTACTGTATGCTGGGCCGTTGTTGGAGGTGGCTGTGTAGGTGACGAGAATCTCTGGTTTGGACTCTTTTTCAGCATTGACCGAAACAATATCGATGGATGAAAGAGCGCCATGAAAGGTTTCGGTGGTCTTGGGCTCGTCGGCACCAAAACCAGTAATATCAACGTCCATCTTATCATCTACAGTGTCCAGGGCGTTACTCTCTGGCCGGTCAAGGTGGTCGCTGTGAACAGGCAACGGGACCAATTTCTGGACCCGGTGAAGCGATAATTTGGGGGCCTTTTGCGATTCCTTGGGAGTATGGAAGTGAGGGTCCTGCTTCTGGCGCTTGGCTGACTCGACCATGAATCCCCAGTCCACTGTAAGACTGAACACCAATATACGGTTGGACACTGTATCGTACGCAGCTACCACGATCTTCTTATCTGACCCAAAACCAATGGATACTTCTGTAAAATTAACCAACTCGTCACTGAGCTGAATACTCGACTTGTGGTACTCCACCTTGTGTTCTCCTTGGAAGTAAATCACAAACTCTCCGTCCCTTCTCAACACGACACACGACTGTTTGGTAGATATGGGATGCGTCAAGCCATACGGCTGGTACTGCCCTACAGAGTACAAGTATTTGAACTCTGCTGCGTCCTGGTCCGATTTTTCCAACATCGCTGGTTTATTCACGATTTGTGGTTTTTCGATGTTGAGCCACTTGAACCCCACCACCGCCTTGGAACACGACGTCGGCGGAACTATATCTCTGTAGATCATCTCCATGTGATTGTATGAGGTCAATTCATAGCTGGGTGAACCTGGAGCATGCGAAATGCTCGATCCAGACACATGTCCTGGGCCTGAAGCAGCCAGGCCATTAGTACCTCCGTTGGCAGTATCGACGGTGTTTCCATTGGAAGTCAAGCTTACATTGGTTCCGTTGATTCCGTTGGTTGTTCCACTGGATCCGTTGGTGGTACTAGCTCCGTTCCCATTGGCTTTGGTCTCCAAGAGCCCCACTCCAGCTAACAATATGTAGAAGTTACCGTGGACGTCGGCCACGGCCAAATCGGTGCTCAAATTGCTCCAGCGTACTAATGATATTTCTCGAGCATGGTTATCGAGTTTCAGATTCAAGTTCTGGGGCGGTGCCAACTGCCATTTCTTGCCGTCGATGTTTTCTAAGTACGTTAAAAGAAGGCTGTTGGGACTGCTATTATTGGCGTAGGCAATGAATCCATTTTTGGACCACGAGACTAGCTCTGAGTGGTTTGAATTGGGATGGTATGTTCGTGGATATAGTGTTTTCGATGATTTTGCATCGCTATGGCTGTTTCCTGTCCTTTCGTTGGACCCCGACATGATTCAAGTCGAATATTTTGATGTATTCACAGCAGATGGGCTAAACTTCTGTAAGATGCGGTGAATTATGGGTGAAGTGAACTGTGATGAGATGCAGATACCGAAAGAAGGAAAGAAATGTGGTTGGTAGTAGGTGATTGTGGGTTGTTGGATGTGCTGTTGCTTTCTTGGAGTTCAATTGAGTCTCGCTAATTTTCTCACTATTCTCTCTCGCTAATTTTCTCTCGCTAATTTTCTCGCGCCAAAATCTCTGGCTGTCACATTCTCGCTAAATCCTCCCAGTAAACTAGCATTATGACAGCAGAGAGCAACTGGCTGCAGAATTGACATGCAAAATACACTTCTGCTCAGGTATAAGTCACAGTGAGGCTACGTTTACTTGGCTCTTTCTTTCGAACATGTATTCTCATTGCCGGGTTTCTATTCAACTCTCACCATTCTTTCAGATACGCTGTTCTCTCAGCTTGCAACTTGCTATCTACTAATAGGCAAACCAGAAGCTAGTACTAACTACTACAACTGTTAGTTGCGTTCATAACTGCTTCTATAAGGCACCTCTACGTGCTGGATACTTTGAAGCTATGGGTGCAAATTCTGGAGCACTTCAAATACGGCCGCTCCACGTGCATTTGTCACTTCCGGTCGAGTTGGTAATGGCATACTACCCTCAGATATTGGTATACCTGATATTTAATGCTAGCCCAAAATAGTACTCAGATGTTCACAGATCGGTACCCATACACTGGCTTCAGTTTTGTGGTGCACGCCGTCTCCTGGCGTCCCCACCAAGGCATCAATAGACATTCCAGGCGCCATTTCCGTCTAGCACGTGACTTTGTGGACCGGACCTATACCGACGCCTAGCAGCACCCCAGTTCTCTATTTCCCTCATGTTTATAGCCCTACACCTTTGCAATTATATATATATATTAGATTGGATCTACAAATCGCCTGGAACCGGGAAGGTTGAAGCCCACGATGCAACTTCTTTACCCAAGGCTTTGACTTCTTCGCTTTCATTAGCCAATTGCTTGAATGATGCCAAAAGTTCCTTGGCCACTTTACCTTGTTCTTGGTCTCTTAACCTGGAGGAAATATCAACTGCTCTTTGGAAGTACTCAGCAACTTGATCGAATTCCTTTGGTCCAAAACCTCTGGTGGTCATGGCTGGAGTTCCAACTCTTAAACCTGAAGGGAACAAGGCTGATTTGTCACCTGGAACAGTATTTTTGTTGGCAGCAATATTGGCTCTTTCCAACACAGCTTCAACTCTAGCACCATCAATACCCTTTGATCTTAAATCTACCAAGATTAAATGGGTGTCGGTACCTCCAGAGACTAACTTAAAGTCTCTTGATTCTAAAGCTTTGGCAAATGATGCGGCATTGTCAACAACTTCTTGTTGATACTGTTTGTATTCAGGATACGACGTTTGTTTCAATGCAACAGCCAAAGCAGAGATGGTATGGTTGTGTGGACCACCTTGATGGGCTGGGAAGACCGAAAAGTTGATTTTCCTTTCCAAATCGTAAGGAATTTCCTTACCCTTTTTGGTGACCTTTCTGATTCCCTTTCTGAAGAAGATCATAGCACCTCTTGGACCTCTTAATGACTTGTGGGTGGTGGTGGTGACGATGTCCGAGTATGGGAAAGGACTTTCGGTCACCCCGGCAGAAACCAAACCAGAAATGTGCGCCATGTCACTTAAAACATAAGCTCCAACCTTGTCAGCAATCTGTTTGATTCTCTTGTAATCAATAATACGAGAATAAGCAGAGGCACCGGCAACAATGATCTTTGGTCTGAATAACAACGCATTGGCTTCCAAAGTGTCATAGTCAATAATACCAGTTTCTTCATTTAATCTGTACGGCATGGTCTGGAAGTACTTGGAGATGTACGAGATCTTGGTGGTAGGTGTTTGGTAACCGTGAGACAAATGACCACCATGAGGTAAATCAAGACCCATAATACGGTCACCTAACTCCAAAACGGCCGAGTAGGCATACAAATTGGCAGGTGCTCCTGATAATGGCTGGACATTGACACCCCATTGCTCTGGATCCAATTGAAAGGCCTCAAGGGCTCTCTTTTGGCATAATGATTCGGCCTTGTCAATGATCTCGTTACCACCGTAGTATCTCTCTCCAGGGTACCCTTCTGAGTATTTGTTCTGCATTTCGGATCCTAACAAGTCCATCACGGCCTTAGAAGTAAAGTTTTCCGAAGGAATCAACGTAATTGATTCCTTTTGTCTGTTCTTCTCTTGTTGCAAGATCTCAGCCATTTCGGGGTCCACTTCTTGGACAGGCTTGGAGATCAAGGATTGGGCTCTGGCACTTAAAGCATAGTTTCTGCTGAAAGCCCAGGTGGCTCTGATGCTTGGTGTTCTAACAGAACGTAAAGTTTGACGGAGCATGGTGGTGGTGTAGCGATTGTACCTGGTGCAAGTGAAATTGGGCTACTTTTATAAGACTCATACTTTTTTTTCATCGGATCGCCGTGCACGTGACAGCGGTTCCGCCCAACTCTGCCAACTGGAGGCTGGGCAGACTGGAGGTGGGGTCTTGACTCCTTACTCCACATTCAGACTAGTAGTGAAGCCTAAAGGTAGCACGGTGGTCTACTCCACACTGGGTGGTCTGGGTGCAACACACAATGGCCGCAAACCAGGCGTCTGCAAAGAAGTCGGCGAGGGTGACTCGGGCGGTCGGGTCAGGTTTCAAGCTTTGACTCGGCACAAACCCGGTGTCTAGTTGTTCGAACACAGCACCCTTTCCCAATGTGTACAACGAAAAGTCGGGGTCACTTACTTGGGCCGATTTCCAGGGTAACTTCTGGTTTTGTAGGTAGTATAGAATAATTCCAATAGACCAGACGTCGGCTTTTTTCCCGTCGTACTGGATCTTGGCAAATGTTTCTGGCGCAGTGAACCCATTGGATCCAACAAGCCCTATGGCTATATTGGAGTCATCAAGTTTGACGGCCGTGGCCCAGTCTATTATCTTCACGTAACCAGTACTGGGTTCCAACACTATGTTCAGAAGTTTGATATCTCGGTGGCAATAGCCCAAATCATGAATGTACTTGATTCCGTTGCATATCTGTTTCCATATACATAACATTTCATGGTTGTTTTTGGATCCGGAATTTTGCCTTAACAATGCGTAGAGATCAGGACTACCGGCCTCCATGTAGATTTTGATTCGGGATGAGGTCGATGATGCCAGACTCTTTAACACCGTGATGATGTTCATATGATCCAATTTGCTCAATATCTCATACTCGTGAAGCACTCGTTGTCGGTACTCGTGCTTATTTTCATACGGCTCTCGATTATTGTAAATTTTCACTACATAAAACTGATGGCTACGGTTAGAATATAGCTCTGCGGTTCCGGAAACGCCTTCTCCTATCTTTTTCACTAGTTTGTCGCTTCTTGATATATCAATGGCCCCGCTGGAACCTCGAAGTAGCCGTCCCAAACCCATACTGACGGACAGTGCTGATCTGGAGCCAACGCAAAATACTATAATGTGTGCTTACGTAATCGCGCCTACCACGTCAAACCGGCATTACCGAGAGTGAATAATTAACCCAAGATTGCAACCAAGCCGTTCCTATCTATCGATTGGTGGTTCTGGGCTGTGCTTCATGTGAAAAGTAGCAAGAGTGGGCTTAGAATGATCGGCTTCGCGCCGTGGTGATCCCGATTGTAACATATATAAATCTGCGACTGGAGATAATTGTAGGTAGGAAGGGGTGAACATGCGATTTATTAGTATAGTCACAGCGTTGTTTGCAGCAGGGGTTCTGGCCGGCTCTAGAAGGTCGCCGTTTTCTCAGACTGTTTTCAAGAAAGTAGGTGGACATGTACTTACTTCGCTTAATGGAGCGGAGTCTCTAGGTATAGATAACGTAAAACAATTTACTGGCTACTTAGATATCGAAGAAACAGACAAGCACTTGTTCTATTGGTTTGTTGAGTCAAGAAACGACCCGGCCAGTGACCCAATTATCCTTTGGCTCAACGGTGGGCCTGGGTGCTCTTCTTTAGAGGGGTTCTTCTTTGGAAATGGGCCATCTGGGATCGATGCAGACTTAAACCCAGTCAGAAACCCACACAGTTGGAATTCAAATGCTTCGGTTATATATCTAGATCAGCCAGTAAATGTTGGTTTTTCTTATTCACCTCATAAGGTAGATACGACTGTGGAAACGGCGCAAGACTCATATTTATTTCTCAGAGCCTTTTTTGAAAAGTACCCCCAGTATAGCAAATTGGGACTACACATTATGGGAGAATCTTATGGAGGGCACTATGTACCAGCATTAGGAGCAGAAATTTTGACACACGATGATGCTAATTTTGAGTTGCGATCTATTGCAATTGGCAACGGAATTACCGATGCCTTGAACCAGTACTCGTGGTTTACGCCCATGGCATGTGGCGAAGGAGGAATTGAGCCGGTTATGGATAAAGAAGCTTGTACACAGATGTACAGTAATATTCCCCAATGCATGGACATGATCAAACAGTGTTACCGGGACTTGGACGATACCTTTTGCGGAAACACCAAGAACAAATGCAATGAACTTTTGATAGACCCAATAGCTAACAACATCACCAGGAGTATTTATGATATGAGAATGCAATGTCCTAACAATGACTCATGCTATCCTTACCCTGGAGAAGTCAATGCAATAAAATACTTGAACCAGCCTGAAATCCAAGATGCCATTGGCATAAGATCTCATATCAACTTTGTGACTTGCCAAGATCAAGTGGGAGAAGAGTTTAATTTGAGAGGAGACCTCATGAAGCCATACCAGTACAATGTGACATCCATATTGCAAAAGGAAGTGCCGGTATTGGTGTATTCTGGAGATAAGGATTTTCTTTGCAATTGGCTTGGATGCCTTGCGTGGTCAGATGTGATTCCCTGGAGCGGCCAAGCTGAGTTTGCAAGAGAGTCCCTAGAGGAATGGATGGTAGGGGGAAATGTCAGTGGCCAAGTCAAGAACCATGGTTTGCTTACGTTTCTACGAATCTACGACTGTGGCCATATGGCCCCTCACGACCAGCCATTATCAACACTCACCATGGTCAACCGCTGGATGGCGGGCAACTACGGACTCCAGGAATAAGAAATCTCGTTCGTGTATACGCATAGATATGACTAGCGTTTCAGTGAAAACTTAGCTTCACAGACTTGTAATTTGTACTCTGTAATTATCATTGATGTTTTGCAGCTATTGGGTCGTGCGCGGACCGTTTAGCCTTCGGGGACAGACGCCGCCGATCGACATCGCTAAAACCAAACACCAGCTAGAATGTTTCTTGGAAAAGATAGACTAGCAGACCCTGGTGTTCCGCGAAGTCTCACGTAGTTTCTCCCTAATTCAAGCCACCTGTGAGTAAATCAACCCAGCTTCCCGCGCTGCGCCCTTATCAGTTTATCAATATTCCGACCGTCTCGTACGGCTCCATAACCACCATATCCCCGTCCCGATGCGGCATTATTCGGCCAATTTGGAATCCCGTCACGTGTCGGATCCCTGAAACAGTCATTCGTGCCAGCTTTGCTATGCTAGTACCAGTTTGTGAAACAATACTTCTCCGTAAGGGATTGGAGGCAAAAAAATATAAAAGGCAGAAAATCTACGCTTCAGAGTTACCCCTTATTCCGTACCAAACAAAATGAAGTTATCTACTACTGGTATTGTTGCAGTTGCATCATGTTTGGGTGCAATTGATGCACTTACGCTTCCTAACCCAATGAGCTCTCTTCAACAGAGCTTCAACATGAACTTCAAATACGATAGAATTTCTGATGGATACCACAGATTTGCTCAATCGTTTAGCGGGGGAAAATCCCAAGTGATTGAAGCCATTGCCAAGCATCTCAACGACCCATTGGAACTGATTTCTGCCGAAACCAAGCAGATTTGGCTGGACATGATTTTGGAGTTTCCAGAGTCGGTTATGTCATTATCGTTCAAGTCCTTGCCTAAGAAATTCAAGTCCAAGGCCAAAGCCGCTTTTGACTTCCATGTCAACGACAAAAAGCTTCCCAACCATAAATTGAGAATCAAGTCCACTCCAAAAAGCTTGGGTATTGACAAGGTAAAGCAGTACACTGGTTACTTGGACGTTGAAGACGACGAAAAGCACTTTTTCTTCTGGGCTTTCGAGTCGAGAAACGATCCTGCAAATGATCCAGTTATCTTGTGGTTGAACGGTGGTCCAGGATGTTCGTCTTTGACCGGGTTGTTCTTCGAATTGGGTCCTTCTTCTATCGGTGAAGACTTGAAGCCTATCCATAATCCTCACAGTTGGAATAACAATGCTACTGTTATTTTCTTGGACCAACCTGTCAATGTTGGATACTCGTACTCCTCCAAGTCTGTTTCCAACACTGTCAATGCGGGCAAGGATGTTTATGCTTTCTTGGAATTGTTCTTCAAGCAGTTCCCTCAGTACAGTAAGTTGCCTTTTCACATTGCCGGTGAATCTTATGCCGGTCACTACATCCCAGTTTTCGCTACCGAGATCTTGAGCCACGATGACCGTTCGTTCAACTTGACTTCGTTGTTGATTGGTAACGGTTTGACCGATCCATTGACCCAATTCGAATACTACGAGCCAATGGCCTGTGGTGACGGTGGATACCCATCTGTTCTTACCGAGGACCAGTGTGATTCTATGACTAGTGCCATTCCAAGATGTACCAGCTTGATCAACTCGTGCTACGAGTCTGGCTCGGTTTGGGCCTGTGTTCCAGCCACCATTTACTGTCAAAATTCGCAGTTTGGTCCTTACCAAAAGACAGGAAAGAATGTCTATGACATCCGTACTGATTGTAAGGGTAGCAGCTTGTGTTACGAAGGTTTGGGCTACATTGACCAATACTTGAACCAAGATTTTATCAAGGAAGCTTTGGGTGTTGAAGTCGATGAATACGAGTCCTGTAACTTTGATATCAACAAGAACTTTTTGTTAGCCGGTGACTGGATGAAACCATACCATAGGGCTGTCACTCAAATCTTGGAACAAAATATTCCTGTTTTGATTTATGCTGGTGACAAGGATTTCATCTGTAACTGGTTAGGTAACAGAGCCTGGGCCAACAGCTTGGAATGGTCTGGCCACGAAGAATTCTCCAATGCCCCAGTTAAGGATTGGAAGGTCGGTAAGCACAATGCCGGTAAGGTTCAAAACTACAAGCACTTTACCTTTTTGCAAGTTTATGATGCCGGCCACATGGTTCCATTTGATCAAGGCAAAAACTCCATCGAAATGGTCAACAGATGGGTTGCTGGTGACTTTAAATATGAGTAAATTACTTCAGAAAACTAGCTACGCTTAATAAAACCTATCGCAATATAAATTATCCAAATATTACATTTAGAGAAATAGATAATAAAACGAATACTTAACAACTTTATTGTCGATCGAAAGTTTGATGAGCTAGTAGTTGTGGGTGAATGCTAAGAGTAATTGAAATATTGGGAGATAAATGAAATTCTGTCGAGTAAATCAAAAGTCAGAATAATAGAGGAAGCCATCTCATCAACTTGCTCTTTATCAGCATGAAATTGGGGAGTAAAAAGAAAAACAGCTGAAGTAGTTTAATAATCGAATGCCAGAAAATCAGTTAGAGTGAGGTGTTATTGGGTGGAAGAGAGTTGGGATTATTGGGTGGTATTATGCCAGTCCCGATAGTACCTGCTATACTAAGTGAGAATCAAGAGTAGCACAGAATGCTGGTTCAAGCTGCTGGCTCAGAAGGCACTCGTGTGAATTCTTCCTTGCATTCTCTCAAATCAACTCACATCCCATCAAAAGAGATATAACTTTGACTAGAAAGAGACATAGAGCTGCTAGAGGGGCATACAAAGAGTAGGATGTTTCTATAGGTAGATACCATTTGCCTCTCGAAACTATGATAATAAATATTATTACAATACGTGCTAACCTATTAGAGCATATGAACGAATTAATTAATTTTCCTGTTTCTCGTTCTATTGTACTGAAATTTAGTAAGCCTTGGTTGCTAATTCTTAGAGCTATGTGAAGATCTCGTATAGAAAAGCGGCTTACATCTGTCCTTGGTCCAAACAGTAATTTGCAACTCTGTTCCCGAGATTTTACCAATTGTTCAAAAGATAAACACCAGAAAAAAGAAAAATACTGCAAAATTGATGAAAATAGTGGGATATGTAAACACACATTAAATACCATACAATCACAGCCAGGTACCGAATTTCACCCAGAATCAGGAACACGCCAACTCCTTGTCTCATCCAAACCAACTGGCTGCTCCTACGCGAGGTACCGGCCTGTGGGCTCCACCATCTTCGCTTGCTCGCTTCATCTGCTACCGAGACAAATGAGGAATATCGCAGCCGTCTCAATGCGGAAAAACATCAACACTCCATTTGCGGCATGTTTACATAAAATTTTTATCAGCCAAATGATAGAAGCAAAGAAGGGAAATCACGTTGGCAGATCAGAACGGCGGGATTTCACTGCTCAATTAACCGTATATACATTTTGATATCTGCAGGTTCTACTCAAACAGGGGCCAGTTTCTGCGTTCACCACACCAGTAACATCGTCTTAACTTTAATACACCTTCATCTCCCTCTACCTCACCGTTGCGAGACAATGTTCGTCTAAGTTGACGTAAGCATTTATCCGAAACCATCTCGTCAACTTTAATTCGGCTGTCAAGAGTTTTTGAATCAAACCGAGCTTCCTAGTTTGAAAATTATCCTGGAGATTCTCCTTTACTTGTTCCCCAACCACCGATATCCGTCCAGTCATGTCGGGTCGAATACTGATAGTGTCGTTGGACTTGGTGGTAGCTGCATTGAGTGCTGTAATTGGTGCTGTTGGTCTTGTTGTCTACATCCACCATCACCATACCAACCTCCTCATCTTTGCCGTGGGTGCCTTGGCTCTCATACCCACCACTTTATTCAAAATAGTGTTCATAGCCTATGGTCGCTACATATTGATACCCATAGTGATTCATACTATACTTGCATTGTTCCACATCTCCACAGGAACCCTCATGATCAACGACCTCGTCCATCAAAACAAGCATGCACAACTCATCGAAGCCTCTACTTCGTCAAAACTTCCATCAAACTGGGAAACAATTTTACTCTCCATGTTTGTCATTAATATCGTCTTTTTAGCATTATCCAGTGTCATCACTTCACTACACTACATCTATACCATTGAAATCAGCATGGATCCAGAGTCCACTTCGATCACCGAAATGGACCAAATATCCCATACCTCCCACAAGACTGACAAAACCGCCAGGTTCATGGCCAAACCCCCTTCTTTGTTCCTGATAAAGAATGTGTCGACATTTCTGATTAACAAAAAGGTATCAGACTTGACGCTTATCGAATCCCGGGCCAGAAACTTGGGCCCGAATCCAGCAATTGATCTCGACCAAGAGCCCGCAGAGCTTGCCTTCTACATCAAATCTTCTATCGAAAATCCCAACAACGACCACTACCTCAATTACGCCAACGAGAACTGGATGGAGTCTACTCCACAGCTCTCGGACCTCAACACGGAACTTAATCTTAGTTCGTCAGACTTTTCAAGATCGCGAAAGAGTACCTTTAAATTGTTTGGCTCCAAGTATAACCTAAACTCCAGAGATGAAACTGAACTGCTTCGAGATCCCAGAAGTGCTCGAGACATTAGTTTTCAAGGCAACCCTCGTAGGAGCTTCACCAACAGAGAGCCGGATCTCAAGACATTTCGAAGCGTGCCCAACTTTATCAAACCGTCCAGAGAAAAATTCGAACACGATAACAGTATGTTTAAACAAAGCTATGCAAATGTCGAGCCGGAATCGGAAGTTGCTGTGGCTGTTGCTGTCGAATCATCTCAAAAACGTAAATTGGATGAATTGGAGTCTCCCGTAAAAAGATCTAAATCAACGAGTTGCATTGGCAGAAAGAGCCAGAAAAGAGAACAGCGGTGGAAGTCTATCAATGACGAAAAGGTATTTTTATCCAGCGTCAACGAATCGTTACTTCCACCGGTGTTGAGAAAGGGAGAAAGTCCTATTTTGAAGAGCAAACGTAACCAGGAGCTTTCGATGCAAGACGCTCTGCCCGAAAAGGAGCCCGTCTATGAACAGCCACCTCTTGCTGAATTTCAGTCGTCTCACTTGAGTCCTGTTGGAGAAATCGAAGCTTCGTCTGCTGATGGTCAGGAAATGAACGAAATAGAAGAATTTCTGCCTAGAAATGAAAGCAATTACGACGACTATGACGACGAAAGTTTCCTTCCTCACATTGCTGAATTTGGCGAGCCTGCTGAGTCTGTTACTTTCGAAGGATTTGACCAAGATTACACCGTTATATCAGACAAAAAGAAAGGCAAGTATACTTTTACCGACGTCGATTATTCTGCCAAGCCACTTCAAATTGCAATTCCTGGACTAGAGAACCAAGACGACTCGGATGGCGTTCTCACTGGGCTCGAGAAAATCCCCAAGCTGACTCCTGTCAACCGAAACATAAGTTGGTTCGGAGGAAATGGCGAAGAAAACAGTCCTGGTGGACTCAACAGAATTAGTTTGCAGGATTGGGATGAAAATGAACACCTTTATAACCAGCACAGAACCAGATCCGGTGCTAATTATAATATCGCTGGTATCAATAGGCTTGTTAGTGACCACAGATTAAAGGCAATGGCCCATGAATCCATCGAAGACCCGACTTTTAACGAGACCGACTTCGATAGCAACTTTCTTCTTCCTCCTGTAGAAAACAGACTCGATAATCTCGACAATATTAGCGATATCCATTTGTCTAATAGCATCCAATATGGAGCATCCAACCGGTCTTTTAGTGCACCTTCATTGCACACGTTTAGAAATACCAGTGGAGAAGAACAAAAGCCAGAGACATATGAGCCCGATCGGGAAAATTCCGAGTTGCAGGCACAATTCCAACTGCAGATCGAACTAGAAGGGCACGAGCTTGCCCAGTACCAAACACCGCCCGACCGATCCAACAATACTACCAGTAATTCGTCGCCCATTAAGAAATTCTTCCAGGAGAGTCCCAAACGAATCGGCAGTGTTTTCCGCCGCAAATCGACCAGCCACCGTCTCAGTATAGATATGGATCACAGAAATCACAAACATTCGTCGTCAATGATCTCGAACCAGCTTTCTATTTCTTCAGTGGTTTCTTCACGATCAGGATCGCCCAAGAAATCGTTGAAGTCGTACTTGGCTCCGAGATCTCACAAGCACTCGCTATCAATACCAAACACCAAGCCAATTGTCATAAAGCCTGTTCATAAAGCACAATCACTTCAGACCAGTCCAGTTGGATTCGCCAATGCTAATAGTTCCATCTATTTGGAAGAAGCCATCGATATGTGGGACTTGGACACTAACCAAAGTTCCGATAGATCTCGGATTAGTTCAGTTCCTAGCGTGGTGATTGGCGAATACGACAGAGAAAAGTGGCGTACATTAAAATTGTTGGAGAAGGACATCGACAAGATGGTTATTTAAAGGCTTTACAGTATATAAAGGTGAAGTTATTTAGCAAGTGTTAAAAATTAGTAAATCACATGGATTATACTTGATAAATGACCAAGCCAACAAGCTTCTTGGAATGTAGGTAACTATATATTGCTAAATATATTAGTATCAATGTCTCTATAGACATTTATCTATACACTTATCTCTCCATTCTCTACTACTCGGAACCACTTATAAGGCAGCTCCATTTACTAGCCCACCAGTCATGTACCTCTGGAAATTTGACAAGACCATATCCAATTCCACTATGCATTCAATAGGATATGTCCACACTCACCGTCTCCGGCCCCATTTCCCTCCGGGCGTCACCTCGGTGCGCATCACTCGCTACATTTCGCTACTTCTCGCGACATCTCTCTAATCTCTCTAATCTCTCTAAACCATCTCTACACCATCTCTGCACATCCGCTGTTACATTCAAGTCTATTGTAATACTGCCACCTCTTACCACCTACACCACTCTCAGTAGCTCTTTTCAGATCTCACCTTTCACTAAACTCGCTTCTCGTCGTCTACATTTAATCTCCATCCTCCATTTTCATCCCCATCTCTTGATTTCTTCTCATCTCATTTTTTAGAAAAAAAATTCAAGTCTTCTTCAGAACCAAACCATCAAGATGGATTCAGATGACCTCTTTGATGTCTTTGATGAAGTACCTGTAGCGGCCCCTCCCGTCGTGAAGGATACTTCTTCAGGTAAACCGTTGAAAGATCCTAAAAAGGTCGATGAACTGGAATCTAAAAAACGTTCAGCTGAAGTGGAAGCACCTAAGACCACCAAGAAGCAAAGCAAACAGAAGGAAATTAAACCGGTGGTGTTCGATTCCGTGGAGATCGAGGCTTCCAGAGAAGTAGCCATATCGAATGGGTTGGTTTCTAATGAGAAGGAAGAGGGCCAGTTAAAGTTGAAGCATCAAGTTAGACACCAAGTCGCCGTGCCTTCAGACTATCCGTACGAACCAATTGGATCCCATAAGCGTCAGGTCGAAGCTAGAACTTATCCGTTCACATTGGATCCTTTTCAAGACACCGCTATCTCGTGTATTGACAGAAGCGAGTCCGTCTTGGTCTCGGCCCATACCTCTGCTGGTAAAACTGTGGTTGCTGAGTATGCCATTGCCCAGAGTTTAAGAGAGAAACAAAGAGTCATCTACACCTCGCCTATCAAGGCTCTTAGTAACCAAAAGTACCGTGAGTTGTTGGCTGAGTTCGGTGATGTGGGCTTGATGACAGGTGATGTGACAATCAACCCCGATGCTGGTTGTTTGGTCATGACTACCGAGATTTTGAGATCGATGTTGTATAGAGGGTCTGAAGTCATGAGAGAAGTTGCTTGGGTCATATTTGACGAAGTCCACTACATGAGAGACAAATCAAGAGGAGTTGTTTGGGAAGAAACCATTATCTTATTGCCAGATAAGGTCCACTACGTCTTCCTTTCGGCTACAATCCCCAACGCCATGGAGTTTGCTGAGTGGATCGTCAAGATTCACGGCCAGCCGTGCCACGTTGTGTATACCGACTTCCGTCCAACTCCATTGCAGCACTACTTGTTCCCGTCCGCAGGTGATGGAATCCATTTGGTTGTGGACGAAAAGGGAACCTTCAGAGAAGAGAACTTCCAAAAGGCAATGGCTTCCATCAGTGATGGTGCTGGAGATGACCCTTCATCTGCCTCCTCAAAGGGAAAGAAGGGCCAAACTTTCAAAGGTGGCAATAAAGACGGCAAATCCGATATCTACAAGATTGTCAAGATGATTTACATGAAACGTTATAACCCAGTGATTGTCTTCTCGTTTTCCAAGAGAGATTGTGAATCTTTGGCATTGAAAATGTCCAAGTTGGATTTCAACAACGATGAAGAAAGAGATGCCTTAACCAAGATTTACAACAATGCCATCGAGTTATTGCCCGAACAAGATAAAGAGTTGCCTCAGATCAAAAACATCTTGCCGTTGTTAAGAAGAGGTATTGGTATCCATCACTCAGGACTCTTGCCAATTCTTAAGGAAATCATTGAAATTCTTTTCCAGGAAGGTTACTTGAAAGTCTTGTTTGCTACCGAGACGTTTTCTATTGGATTAAATATGCCGGCCAAAACAGTGGTGTTCACCTCTGTTCGTAAGTGGGATGGTAAGGGATTCAGATGGGTATCCGGAGGAGAATATATTCAAATGTCTGGTAGAGCAGGTCGTCGTGGTTTGGATGACAGAGGTATTGTTATAATGATGATTGATGAAAAAATGGAACCCCAAGTTGCCAAGGGAATGGTTAAGGGCCAAGCCGACAGATTGGATTCAGCTTTCCATCTCGGATACAATATGATTTTGAATTTGATGAGAGTCGAAGGTATATCCCCCGAATTTATGTTGGAAAGCTCATTCTTTCAATTTCAAAATGCCTCATCAGTTCCTAAAATGGAAGAAGAGTTAACCGTTTTAAACAACCAAAAACTTGAAATTGTTATTGACGATAACGATTTGCCAACCATCAAAGAATACTATGATTTGAGAAAACAGTTGGACATCTACAAGAACGATATTAAACAGGTAATAACACACCCAGGTCACATATTGCCTTACTTACAAGAAGGTAGAGTGATCAAGATTAAGGTTGGTGCTGACGAATACGGCTGGGGAATGGTTACTTCGTTTACCAAGAGAGTGAATAAAAGAGACCCGAACCAAGTCTTTACCGACCACGAGTCCTTTGTGGTCACTGCATTTGTATACACTATGTTTGTCGATTCACCAGTGAATCTCATCAAACAATTCAATCCTTCGATGGCAGAAGGTATCAGACCATCCAAATCGGGAGAAAAGTCCCGTGCAGAGTACATTCCAATTACCTTGGACTCTATCGAGCAAATTAGTAGTGTGCGGTTGAAGGTTCCAAAGGACTTGAAGAGTTCTAACTCCAAGAAAATATTGTTGAAAACTATGAAAGACTTGCCCAAGAAATTACCCGATGGAATTCCTTTGATGGATCCGGTCAGCAGTATGAAGATCGAAGATGATGACTTCAAGTTGTTGTTGCGTAAGGTGGACGTATTGAACGCAAAGTTGGAAGCAAATTTGTTGTACAACACCGCCAGACTCGAGGAAATCTACCAGACTTACTGTAGCAAGGTTGCAATTGAAGACAAAATGAAGTCACTCAAAGAAAAAATCTTAGAAGCACAAGCAGTCATCCAGTTGGACGACTTGAGACATCGTAAGAGAGTATTGAGGAGGTTAGAATTCACTACTCAAAACGACATCATAGAGCTTAAGGGAAGAGTGGCGTGTGAAATTAGTACGGGAGACGAATTGTTGCTAACCGAATTAATTTTCAATGGTAACTTCAATGATTTGACCAGTGAGCAATGTGCATCGTTGTTGTCGTGTTTTGTATTCCAGGAGAGAGCTAAAGAAGTACCCAGACTTAAGCCTGAATTGTCGGAGCCATTGAAATCAATGCAAGAAATGGCCAGTAAAATAGCTAAGGTCTACAAGGAATCCAAGATTGAAATTGTTGAAAAAGAATATGTGGAATCCTTTAGACCTGAATTAATGGAAGTCACCTTTGCTTGGTGTAAAGGGGCCACCTTCACTCAGATATGTAAGATGACCGATGTATATGAAGGATCGCTTATCAGAATGTTCAAGAGATTGGAAGAATTGATCAGACAGTTGGTGACCGCAGCAAAAACCATTGGAAATGCTACGTTAGAGGAAAAGATGGAAAAGGCCATGGAAATGGTCCATAGAGACATCGTCTCTGCTGGTTCGTTGTATCTTTAGGAACTGTATATTTTAGCAATGTAATAGTACCATTAGAAATTTGTAGATCGCTAAATTAGTGTCAAAGCCAAAGATTTTCTACTTAAATTCAACCCTCAAAGTTCCAGAATTAGCTAAATAGTGTCTTTTCGCTGGTAAAATAAGAATGAGAGACCCCAGATGTAAATACACGGACCTTATTTTTTCTCTAACGTGATAACCAGCTACTATATTTAATGGTTGACCAGAGATACTTAAATTAACTTGGAAACTCAACAATGTTCAATCAGTGAAATTCGTAGCAAACACTATAACCCATATTTTTCCACACCCAGATATCGCCTAAGTCATGCTTCTCATTTGCCATGTCGAAGGTATATAAATAATAAAAATTGGTTCTAACAGGAGTTGCTCTTCTTTGGAGCTCCTCGCATAGCTTCTTTGATGATCTTAAAATATGTAACTGCAAACAAAATAATATTACAATCAAAATTCTTCATATTGATGTAATCATAATTATTGTATATCATATTATAAATAACCTAATATGGGAACACTAAAATTATTTACTTCAAGGATAGCCACAACTAGTCAAGTTACGATTATAGTACATTGACTTTAAAAATGTGGACCTAAAAGACTTAGGAGATAACACTAATATTAGATTGTCCATAAGCATTCTTGGCAGATTGAGCAATCAGAATAGTGTTGTCATCGTAATCAAAGACTGAGTAAATGTTTCTAAGAATGATATCACCCAATACAATAATAGGGAAGTCGCCTTGTTCAAATAAAGGAACAACGACCCAGCCACCAGCGCCATCACCCCACAAGAAGTTAGTATAGGGAACCTCAATCTTCTTAGCACCGAAATCAAAAGTGAAGTTTGAAGAATTCCAAGCTGGGTTGTAGTGGATAATAGTTCCGTTAGGATAAGTTTCACCAAAAGTAGCATTTATGGCACGAATAAGCGGAGTTGGGAAAAGAGCAGTAGTAGTACCGGTGTCAATTGCGGCTGGGATATTAAGTGGGTATACTTCACCGTTGGCCCAGACAAAGTTATTGATTTGAATAGCAGCCCAATATTCACTAATAAGTGGGAAAGGAACCAATTGACCAGTGTATTTGGCGTGGTCAATTCCACCAAAAAGAAGAACACCATTGGTAATAGCGAGGTTTTGGTTTTCATCAGTAATTTCTTCATTTTCCAAGTAAATAGAGAATGCAGTCTTCTTAATATAGTGATTGGCTGATAAAGCGTAAGGGAAGTTCTGGTAAGTAGTTGGAGCGATTTCACCTTTAAGTGGACCAATACCAAAGACCTGAGCAGATTCGTTCCCATTAGCGACACCAAGTTGGAAATTCTTAAGAGAAACTGGCCCAAAGGTAATAGAGTCGGTGTAGAATTCGTAGGTATTTCCCCAATCCTCGCCGTGTACGTGAAGATCCTTTGCGGTGGTTGAATCAGCAGGGTTATAAGAATCTTCACCAACATTTGGCAAGACCAAATCCGAACTCCCTGTATCGATCAAAGCTAAGATAGTGGTGTTCTGACTACCAACTGTGAACTCAACACCGTAAAATTCTTCACCTTCATTGATTAATGGGTAAGAGACAATAGAGTTTGAATTTCTGAGACTAGGGCGACCGGAAATTCCCGAAGCCTTCTTGAAAGGAATTTGAACAACACCGTCAATTGCTTGAGAGCCCAAATCTGGAATGGACAAGGCTGTAGCCAATCCTAATAAAGCAGTGGTTTTAATAGCTGAAAAGACTCCCATACTTAATTATGTAAGTTTTAAAATACTTTAAAATCTGAAACATACTAGGGTTACTAGGTATATTTATAGAGAGAGGTAGTTGGTGTGTTCCGTCTAACAATTCACACTTCTGGTCCTATACTGAGGGCTTGTGGCTCTTCAAGTCATCCTGCAACTGGGAAGGGGCTCATTATAGGATAAAACACTTAAAAACCTACACAATACAACGATCGTATACTAAAGCCACGATCCACACAATGTCTGCAAACTATACGAATTTATTTCAACCATTTAATAAAATAACGAAAAACAACGAATCATTAACGAGGGAATCCCTTAAATTTTTCGGAATAATTATTGTTAATAGATTGTGGTTCATGCATGCGTTAATTTTGACATAAAAAATATTTTTTGACAGTTTTTTTGCGTTCCAGGCACGTTATGACTTATAAATAGGTGATGGTGTGGAGCCGTGGAACGACTGGGTTGTTGTGGTGATTTTCTGCGTTATTTCACTTGTGGTGGCTTTATTCATATTTACAGAGATTCTTGTGAATTCTTGGAGGTACGGTGTAATAGAAATGATTATACAACGCAAACATCGGAAATAAATCTGATTTATTGTGGATATTAAACTGAATTCACTGGTTATAAATTTTACTGTTTAATGCCCCTTGACTAACTTATTGGCTTTAAATTTGATTTTTGCGCTCGGTCACAAACAGTATAGCAGAATTATCGCAGAACATATAGGAATGCAAACACTCGAATTGCTTGTCAGATTAGTTACTGTAATTGATATCCCTGATTTTCGTTAGAAAACAGTAAAGATACGCTCCACATGGGTAGGGGCAATATGCGGGACCTCAATGCCTCCATTAACGTATAAAATCAAGGTATTTGTGGATTCTTGGTCTTCTATTAACGTAGCGTCAAAGGGGAAATCATGGATATTATTGAGCTACCGCCTTGCTATGCTTCAATTACCAAAGACCAGCTTATACCTCAACAGACGCAAATATGCTGTGGACTCTTTTTAATACTCTTCATGAGCTCTAAGCAACGGACAATCAAACTTCTAGAAATAGTTAAAAACATTGGGTTCCAACTGGAGTATTAATAAAAAAAACGGAACTTGTAGTTTTGTAGCAAAAAATATGAAAAATTAACTTGAGTTTAAATTGGAAATAACCTTCCTAAGTGAAATAGACCGAATCAAACTAAAAATTAGAAAATAAAATTAGATATCTAGGATTTTTTCCTTGAAAATGTTCGAGCAGGCTTAGATATGTCAAGAGGAGTAGAACCAAAAAGGTATGTGGTTAGTTTGGTGCCTAGCTTGAAATTTGAACAACAAAAAATCTTTATTCCCTTGCAAAAACAACTTCAAATACTATTACTATAGTCCAGTAATTCAAAATAATCTTGTGTGGGGGTACGAATGGTCTTTTGTCGTTGATATCTTGCTTGTCCTGAAATTTGGGTGCAAAAAAACATGCGACCAACGCATCACATACTAACTTGTTGACAGTAAAAGGCTTCTTGAAGATTATAAACCACGCCCACGATATAACTCTTAGATAGCCATCGAAACTGCAGTACCTTGCAATACACTTAACCGGTAAAACTTGGCGAGCATTTCCCTTTCCCAGCCTTGATGCTTATTCGTATGGATTAAAATAAAGTCGTGTCCTGCGCGACCATCTTATCAATGATCATTTGCCTCCTGAGACATAGCAACAAGTTGTTCTTTAATGTCTAACAGCACCAACCGCGCAGCACGAGCACTATTGCTGACGGAAGTCGAATTACTCTATGTGAAATCCAAGGTTTACTTACACCCGACTTCCTCCAAAAAAGACAACATTGCGGGCTTTTTATCGTTGTCCCGTGGCCCCAACTCCACCAATAAAGATATTTATCTTGCATTTACACCTGAATCTCAGTTGTCAAGTTCAGATCTTGCCAAATACCAATCCGTCGATGTAGATGATCTGGCATTAGATCCTTCAGCCACTTCAATTGCTAAAAGATCAGTCATTGTCAAGAAGCCTGCTGAATCAACTCTCAGTGGTTATTCGTTTGTGGTGACACTTGCGTTTATCTACTCAATTCAAATCAGGAAACCTTCAGTCGGCTTCTGGTTCGGTTCCAGCATCATAAATACCAAAGATGGCAATAAGCTTCCTATATTGTTTTTCCATGACAACGAGTCGCCTTCTACCATCAATAACCAAAAGGTATTAAACCAGAAAATGGATCCGTTTGGAGAGGACGGCGACGTATACTGGGGAGGACATGACTTCTTGAAGGTTTTAAAAAGCGTTATTAACATTGAAAGGTCTACTATTGAACCATCGGTGTACTTGGTGAACCCTGAAACATCTGATTTGATCAACTTTGCCCCCTTCAAACACCCTCCTGCTAAGAATCAAAAGAACGAAGAGCCATTTAAATTGCCCGAGATTAACAAGTTTTTGGCTTCTGCTAAGTGGAAGATCTTGGAGACGGTGGCCACGTTCTCTGCAAAGACCAAGAACCAGGTATTCGATATAGTAGACGAACATGCCCCATTGCCCATTAAACATATTATCAACCAGCCTGAAGTGCAAAGAATCGGCGAGGATTTCGATAGTGCTCGAGTATACTTGGCTAAATGGGCGCAGCAAGTCAAAGAAGAGGCCGAGGCCAGTCAGAAAATATTTATGTTGAATGATGATATTTATAACAAAATCAATCGAGAGTTAGGCTCCAGCGAATTGCTCACAAGCGAAGAAATCAGTAAGACTTCAAGAAGAAACGAAATTACTCAGGTTGAATGGGAATCTTTCTTTGACTACAGTGGTAGGTTGTCTTTGACGGTACAAGAGATTAAAAGTCGGATTTTCCACGGAGGGGTCGAAGATTCCATTAGAAAGTCGGTGTGGTTATTCTTGCTAGACGTGTATCCGTGGGATTCTTCACACGAAGAACGTGTAGTGTTGGCCAGCAGCTACGAGACCGCGTACCAGGAACTTAAGCTCAAGTGGGTCAACGATGAAGAAAAGAGGCAGACCGAGTTCTGGAAAGACCAGAAGCACCGTATTGAGAAGGATATCCGTCGTACTGACCGGAACTTGCCCATATTTCAGAACCGCAAGACGACTCCAAAGACTGGGGAGGAGGTACACGGAGAAGAGGTACAAGGAGAGCAAGAACCCGAGGAGCTCGAGGGAGAAGAGGACGAATTTGACGTTTCCAACATCACCAATCCGCACTTGTACAACATGAGAGAGATTCTCTTGACCTATAACGAGTACAATGTTAACTTGGGCTACGTCCAAGGCATGACAGACTTGTTATCGCCGCTCTACGTCCAGTTCCAGGACGAATCACTCACGTTCTGGGCATTTTCCAAGTTTATGGACAGAATGGAGAGAAACTTCTTACGTGATCAGTCCGGAATGATGAAACAGATGGGCACCTTGAACAAACTCCTACAGTTCATGTTGCCTCTGTTGTACAAGCACTTGGAGAAGTGCGAGTCTATCGATCTCTTTTTCTACTTCCGGATGCTTCTCGTGTGGTTCAAGCGAGAGCTAGAGTGGCCCCAGGTCTTGCGATTATGGGAGATCTTATGGACCGATTTCTACACCAGCCAGCACCATCTCTTCTTTGCTTTGGCTATTCTTAGTGACCATGAACGGATCATTATCCAGAACTTGACCAGATTCGATGAGGTATTGAAGTACATGAACGATTTGTCGATGAAGTTGAACTTGAACCCGTTGTTGATTCGAAGCGAGTTGTTGTTCTTGAAGTTCAAGCGAATGATCGATATTATCGACCGCGAAAATGCCTTGAAGCTGTCGGCTCGAAGCAGCAACACCGAGCGCATAGCCATTGGGCCAGAGTTGAGACAGTTGTTGTCCAAGGATCTTGTTATACAGAAGGAGGAAGAGAGACAAGAGGGAATGGGAGGTGGCTAATACTCTGAAGCTTATGTAGCATAACCACTACAGTCACAAATATGATATGAAATTATGATGAGCATCCCGTAAAAAGTCGCATACCGTGGGTTCAAAGGTACCGATGTTTACAGTATAATAGCATCTAGCAGCGATATAGCTGTACAGGTAGATGAACACACGCGCAGACATGCAAACCGTAGCACAGACAAGTACAAAATGTAGTGGCTACAGTCCACTTGTCTAACACTCTATCCTCGTCTATTAATTAGACGTCGCACGTGCTCCCTGCTTAAACGAGAGTGTAAACATTACCGGGGTGACAGCGATGAGTTACGGTAGTAGGAAGCGAGTAGTTTATTGGTGTAACGGTATTGTTTTTCAAAAGTCGAGGACTTCAAAACTGTAAGCTTCTTGAACTTTGACCAGTTGTTCTTAGCTAAAATGGGAGAATCTACGCCGCTTCTACCAACCCATCAAGAGTACGAAGATGATGAGTTTAATTTGAGCAAAAGGACCAAGATTATTTTGGGTGCCACTGCTTCGGTTTTTGGGGCTTTCATGCTCTGGTTCTTGAGCATTTATCTTCCAAATCTGTATATTCCAGAGGCTACCAATCTCGAAGGAATTCCTCATTTGTCGGAGTTGAATGTCAGTCTTAGCCCCTTAACGGCACAACGAGTTCACGAATTAGGTCTTAACATGTTTGATGCAGAAAGTATGGGAAATTTTGACCAATTAGACCAAGTTGACGAAATTGAAGCCGAATTCGAAACTAACGAACTTGAAACCAAGCGTAGTGTCAAGGGAAACACCGTCGAAAGATTAATCATGATTGGTGATATCCATGGCCACTACCACGAGTTCAAGGATTTGCTCAAGAAAATCCACTACTCCCCTGAAAAAGACCATATTTTGGTATTAGGTGACTTTATCACCAAGGGTCCAGAGTCGCTCAAAGTCCTTGATTACTTGATTGAAAACGATATCGACTGTATTATGGGCAACCACGAGTACTACGTATTGCAATATTATGCGCAGTACCATGGAAGGAAAGCCCCATTTTTTGTAAAAGGCAATAGCACAACCCTGGCCCAGAGCCCAAGATTGAATATTCAAGATAGTTTCAATAATGACCCTGAGTTTTTATTGGCTAAAAAGATGCAGATCGATCATGTCAAGTACATCAACAAATGTTCCATTATTAAAACATTGGGCCAGGTTCCGCTTCACAAAACCAAAAACTCAGGCTCGTCCCATTCGGCTCCCGGCGTAGCTGTGCATGCTGGTTTAAGATGGGATGTTGATCTTTACAACCAGGACCCTGTAGAAAACTTGGAAATGAGATCGTACATCGGGCCGTATTTTAACAAAACCACACCTGATCCTTTTGAAGAAAACGCCATTTCGTGGTCCAAGGTCTTTAATCAGAAGCAAAAGGAGAAAGAGCCTGAAGATGCTACGGTGGTCTACTATGGCCACGACGCCAGACGCAGCTTAAGTTTGAAGAAGTTCACCAAGGGAATCGATACAGGCTGTGACAAGGGCGAGCAGCTAACTGCCATGATATTATGGCAGGAGTTGGTTGACTTTAAAAAGGGGCAACACATTGTATACAGAGAGCAAGCTGTATCCGTCGAGTGTGATAGTGTATAGACCTTAATTAATTAATACTTTAAGCTTTGCAAACTGTATAGACGGAATATTGAGCTACTACTATCGTTTTAGTGTAGGGAGCTTATAATGGGTGCAAAAAAAACAAATTCCGATACCGGGAGTCGAACCCGGGTCTGCTCGGTGAAAGCGAACCGTGCTAGCCGTTACACTATATCGGATTATTTCTGAAGTTCATGTACTGCAGAAAATACTGCACATGTAATTTGGAAATGAAGAAGAAGTTTCGAGGTAATTGTGAGTTGGAGTCATCTGTTACTAATCACTTTCCCACGGGGCATTGCTTCTTTTTGAAATGTATTGGGAATCCTCCTAGTTATCTTTGTTGATACATTCGTAAATCTACTTGCCGGTAAGCCTCTTATATCTCTATATTATCCGAGTCTAACATAAATATCTTTACTTGCAAAAAAATACAACCTCAGTCTTGGGAGAATTCCGTATACTTTTGTTGACTCGCTATATTTGGTATATATGCTTCCCTTACTTTCGTGTTATCAAAATGGGACCGAGACATTCTATTTCATACATCTAAGGCGAATAAATATTCAGGGCTATTTGTAGATTATACTAGACTTGCTTTTATAGAAAGCTTAATCTCTCAAAGAAGTGGCACCATATAATATTGTTTACGGACCAAGATCCCTTTCTTGTATTTTTCGGCTAAAGCCAAATATACGTGTATAAGACGAGATTTTCTTTCCAATCTGAGATTATATGCAATGAAGACTATTCATTTTGGCTGCGAATTTTCTGGCATAATGTGAATTACCGCAGGTGGCACTGGCATGGAGTGAATGATTGTTTGCGTGTCTCAAATCACTGAACTAAAGACTTGCCATTCTTAAATACCGACAAACTACTTGCTGACGATTCAGCTATCGTGTGTTTGTGTGACATGAATTATTTGTAAAAATTATTTGCACCCAAAGTCGTGCTACAACGTAAAAGCCTCCAAAGTCATGTAGATGAGATACCTGACATAGGTAAGATAAAAGGAGCAATTTACTAATGCACAATAAAACTCCAGGCCCTTGGTAATCGAAGTGGAGTCGTACCTGACCGGTATTGGGGTGACATACCTACAGAATATCTTGGAAGATTTCACTACCGATGGACCCGGATTTGGGTGCGATCACCTGATATAATTTAGATCCTGTATATAGGCCAGTGCATATATTCAGGCGGGTTTCCTGGATCAATGTGGAGTCACACAAGAATGGCACGAATAGCATTACTAGTGATTGATTTACAAGAGGATTTTTTGCCAAGAGGACCATTGGGCGTACCTGAAGGTAGAAGTATAATCCCTGCTATCAACAGTCTTGTTTCCACCCATGCCAATCTATTTTCAGTAATCGTGGCTACTCAAGACTGGCACCCTCCAGACCACACCTCCTTTTCATCTCGGCACCACGTTCCACACTTTACGGAAGTTGAGTTCCGCAACCCCTCCAATACCAATGAAAGTAAGTTTCAGATTACTTGGCCTGATCACTGTGTGCAGAACACTGCAGGTGCATGTTTGGAGGCACTGTTTATGGGGTGTTTCAATCTGATAGGGCCCCATATCCCCCGTAAGGTAGTTCACAAGGGCATTTTGGCGGATCGAGAATATTACTCGTGTTTCCAAGACGTGTGGGCTTCACATAAAACCGATATGGAAGAGTATTTAAGAGCTCATGCCATTGACACTGTAGTATTGGTGGGGTTGGCCTACGACTTCTGCGTGTTACTGTCGGCTATTGATGCTGCAAAATTGGGATTTCGCACTATAGTGATACTGGATTGTACCAAGAGTGTATATCCAGAAAAACAAAGTGCCACCAGCGAGTCCTTGAGCCAAGCTGGCGTGGCTTTGCAGACGCTTGAACAATTCTTGAAGAGCCAAAGTAACCAATCAACGTATTAGATGAATACTTAATATATCGATAGCTAATCACCCTACAACTCGAATTATTGTCAAACTAATAGAAATTAACGATAATATTTAAATGCAATTATAAAAACTAGAATCTACCAAGTAACCATACATAATCAATTTGAATATTTTATTTCCCCCACATCTGACCACAACTAATCAACCAATGAATCCATGATTATCAAAATCTATAAGTTATTAATATACAACAACTATATGAAGCTTCAATAGATGCAATTAACTTTCACCTAACATGCAACTAACATGTAACTACTCTTCCATCCCCAATTTGTCCAAGAGCTCTTGGCGCTTTTTCTGCACTAGCCATGCTTTCACATCTTCATTGGTCGGTACCAGCTCTTCGAAATCCTCAAAAGGTATAGGCAAACTGCCTTTTGGACTGCTCCTCATTTCTTGAAGTAACTCTGCACCACGCTTCTTTTCGAAAGTCAATAGTTGGTCTTCGTTATTAAATGGCTCTCGCTCAATTTCGGTCGCACCAAACTTACTAGCCAATTTATTTATGACATCAATTTCGGGGCCTGTGAGTGAACTGTTGGCGCACTCGCGCTCATCAAAGAGTCCATAGTAAGTCAATCCTCTTTCCTTGGCTACGCTGGCCTTGTTATTTTGTTCTGTGCTGTTATTCTTGTCTGACTTGGCCTGCAATATCGCTTTCACGTCTGCCAACTCCTTGGCCCTACCAAAGTACCGATATCCTTTAGAACTAGTTCCAGAAGGATCTACGTTGGCCAATACTCCAGAACTGTTCAAGTTCTTGCCGAAGTTGATGTAATCATTTCCTCCTAATGACTTAATATGGTACTCCCAAGCTCTTTTCTCATTAAATAGTTTGTTCAAGGAGTCGTTGAGTTCACGTAGTTGTGAATCGCTAGTTTGTTCGTCCTGAATTTTGGTTAGCTTGGTAGATATCTCTCCTAGTATGACGCTTCTCCATTTTTCTGCCTGGGGTAACGACTCGACTGATTGTACATATTTGGGTCTAGCATTGGGATTTGTTTCTAGAACACCCGCTTCTTTACTCTTGAGAGCATGGTATTGGTTCAACGACGATTGCGCCTTTTCCTTGTTCCGTGACATGCTTGTCTTGTCAAGTCGGTCATCGTACGGTTCAGATTAAATTATGCACATCTTACGTAAGCTCAAATTGTATTTCCCGATTGGTGCATTTGCACCCATTCTACGTCCAAATTCTATTAATGTACATTCGATATACGCTACTACATTCCACGGAAACTGTTCTTGGAAGCAGTTCTCCGGCCCAGGAACCTTTGCTTAGTTCTACCACTATTTTTGACTTTCTCTTCATCTTCATCTCCGCTGTCAGCTCTAAACTTGACTTCCTTCTTCTTTTCCTTCTTAGGAATAAACGTTAATTCGGCTTCACCTCTAGCATGGCGACGTAATCTAGAGTCATCAGAACGCTTGTCCTTAGAAACTTTGTTTAATTTATTAAATTGGCTTCCAAAGGATTCAACTTGTTTCTGCTTAGGGGCCCCAGAATCCTTAGAAACCTTCATTTCATTCAAGAATCTTTGCGATTCAGCAGCACGCTCTTGCTTTTTACGACGTAATCTCTCCATTTCTCTTTGAACCTTTTCGTTCTTTTCATTCTTGGTAGCTTCAGTTTCGTTATCCGAGTCGCTTTCCTCGTCTTCTTCGTCAGATGGTCCGTCTCTGTGATTTAATCTGTCCTCGTCGGATTCTTCAGCTGCAGTCAAGCCTCTAGGCTTATCAACAGTAATGTCTCTATTGGTAGACTGTACAGGATTAAGTTGTTTATATTCATGAGATTGGTCATCAACAGCGAAGTCTGGATTGGAGAACAATTCGCTGAAACGATCATCATTGATAATGCTTTCTGCCTCAGCTTCACCCGATTTGCCTTGTAATCTGGACGCCAAATCTTTATTGACCTTGATCTTCGTATTGGTAACAGCACCGGTACTTCTGATTCTTGACTCTCTTTCCTTTTCAATTTGTTTACGGATGTCTCTTTCTCTTTGATCTCTGTACGAATTAGGATTGGCAATTAAGTTAACCTTATCAAACAATTCGGTATCGATAAAGAAACCATGCATGTAAGACCGCAAGACTTTGGAACCTATCAAGTGGGCCAAGTTCAATTTAGCAACTTCATCCCTGGTAATAAACCTATAATTAGAATAGACCGAATCAGATGGTTTTTCTTCTAATTCTTCAGTTACATTGTCCAAGAATGAACACCATTTTGGTGCAGGTCCTAGATTTGGAATGTAGTAAGTATGCATTGGAATTCCTTCATTGGCCATAAAGAACATACCGGAATTAGGAATATATTCAATGTCATTGATATCCACACTTGGTTCCATAGATGCAAACGGTTTACCATCATTTCTATCCCAAATCTTGGCAATTCTTTTATCTGAGGTAAGGATTTTAGATGTGTCATTGGCATTTTCGTCTAACCATATGATTTTCTTGATTTCAAATCCATAACCTTGATCTTTAATTAACGATGGGGTTGAGTTTCTCAAATCGTATATAAGTGATTTACCTGACGATGTACCACATGCAAAGTTCAAACCATCATTTCTGAATGATGTAACAGTCACTGATGCTGGCCCTTCATTAAGTTGATCTTGGACGTATAGTTTGGCAGCTCTATGTCTACTTCTAGGATCCCAAAACTCAACAGTTCCATCTTCCAAACCAGCAGAAATTAATCCATGAACTGGGTTGATATCTACGGAATTGACTCCCTCTTCTGTATCGAGAACATACGGATTCAAAAACCTTCCTTGATCAAGATTCAATCTGTATAATTCATTTCCAGAAGCCCCAATAAGTAAATCACAATTGGTTGGATTGTATGCAAGACTTCTACCAAACTTGGGAATTCTGGATCTATAATGTATTCCTCCCTTCGTGTGGAACTCGATAGATCTATCGTTTTGCAAATGAACCGATTTGGTCCAATCATTGGAAAGAATCTTGAAGTCAACATTTTCACAGTCAGTATGTCTGTCAAATTTTAACGACAAGTTTGCAAAATCATAAACATGTATCTGTGGCTTGTATGTACCAGTTGCCATTGCAAATTGTCCATCTGGGGATACTTTAATTTTGTTCGATGCTTCACTGAACTCGAAATCTTGGATTAATTCGATTCTATTTTGATACTCAACATCATTTTTTAACGACTTTTTTCTCTTTTTGGCAATCCAGTCAGGTAAGGATCTGGATACATTGGTACCCGCTACCTGGTACACAGAAACATTTCCTGCCGCCGTAGACTTTAAAACCATTTTGCTGTACTATCTTTAACAATCTGTTCTGCTCATCTCTGAAAATAAGTTAATTTTTGTATCACTATCACGTGAGCACTTTTTGGGATGAGGTCGTGCATGATTCCCGAGACTACATGACCCCAGATTTTACGATAATGTTGTTTAAGTCTGCTATATACTATTTACCAAACTGATCGACATGTACACTTTGTTGACGAGCTGAATTGGTGACATATCTCTGTCCCGAAGTTGGAAGCTGGCTCGGATTCTGATTTTCAGTGTATACCGTCTCCGATGATACCAGTTCTGTTCCATTGGAATTTAAGGTCTCTTTTTCGTATAATCCTTTAAACTTTGTCAATGACATTGCTACTTGTGCTTTGGAAATATTTGACTTTGCAAACATTTCCACATCTTTAGTTGAAGTTGATCCGTAGTGAAACGTAGATTTAAAGAAGTCCAATCCACTGAGGACCAACCCATTGTGCAAAATAGCCGGGTTGGCATTCACCATATAATCAAAAGTTTGTTCAAATACCTCTAACTGACTAATATCCGAGTAACAGACATCGTTTGCTAAATTAATCAAGCATACCCACAACAATGGGTTTTCTCCAGTTTTAAATTGGACATTCAATAATCTATTTATGGATTTGTAGACTTGAATTTTGATACATTTCGTTAGGTAGTCTGAATGCTCACTCAGACCAACAAGAATTAACGAAGTGATTAGCGAGGACAAGATCAAGTCCACTAATTGAAATATCATTTTACTATCTATTGACACTGAAGAACAATTGCAAATGAATTGAATAGAAATTAATTCATTCTCGATAATTTCCGATATGTTCTCCAAATTGACTAGTAAGCTGAGGCGCAAACTATGATGATTGGTGCTACGATCGTAATACTTTGTATTGATTCCGAATTCATCCATGAGAATATCGTTGTCATCTGATAACTCTTGACGTTTTGCCAAAGGTGGCAATACGAATTGTTTAAAATGGTTGGATATGGCAGGTGAAATATTCTGAATTTCGTATGTTCCCATCAAATTTAAAGAAATGAGATAATTGAGGTAACTGAAACTGGTGAGTAATGAAATTTTTGAACTGCACAAATTAAAACAGTGATATAGATCTTGACGATTAGATATGTTGTGATGAATGATACCAACTGATAAAACCAAATTATCTGTTGAGGCAGTAGAATTCAAATAACTAAAGTTTGTACCATGATCCAAGAGTTCAAGTATAAATTTAATAGAATCTTTAATTCCGTCAAACTGATTCCAGCCTAAGACTTGGTGACTAAAAGAAAGCTTCGATAAATCCGTTTGGATTACTTCTGAGAATAAGTCTTGATTGTGTAAGAATAAAAAGAAATACCTCGGCTTAAGATTACCCCCAATCACGTTAAGCAACTTCCAGATGCATTTCTGATTTAAAACTGATATTTTGATTGTGTGATCGCTTGTCAAACAACGAAGTTTACGAAGAAAAGTTTGATCTGAAATTAGAAATAGAGTACAAATTTCCTTGTCGTTCTCATCTAAGCTTAGCTGTAATAAATCTGTAAGGCAATCAAAAACTCTAGAATCCAGTTGAAGCTTATGCCAAAGCTTGGCAGTTATCTTTTCAATTTTTGAAATGACTCCCTCCAATTGAATTAAAAAGTTGAAACAGTCTTCATGTCTGATTGCGTTATTTGTTGTATGGTTCTTATGCAAGGTATACTCTATGTACAACTGATCAAAAACAATCTTATCAGCAGCAATATAATTTCTTTCGGTACCAAAGTTTATTTCTTGATTAAGAATTCCAGCTCCCACAGCGTAATGTTGCACGGTGATGTCGGTAAGCGTATACCAAACGAAACAACTCAAGAGTTGGGTAAGTTGAATTTTCTCGGCTTCCATACAGTTAGATCTGGATATATGAATTAAACATTTTAAAGGGTTGACAAGATCTATCTTTCTTTTTACTTTCCTGAGTAAATCTTCTTTGTGAACACAATTTAATACTTCGAAGATAAGATGAAAAAGCTGCTGAATTTCATGTGTCTTTTTTTTGAGATATTGAGGATCCAATGTGGTCTTTCTCACAATAGCCTGTAGTTGGATTTCTGCGTTATTAAGGGCTTCTTCAATCGATGCCATTATGTTTTTCTAAATTAACCTTCTGTACCTGTGAAGAAATGTGGTGGGAAAGGGGCAATTTGAGATTTGGCTGTAAAACTGAAACGAAGTTGGCTGCAATAATCCTGTATACAGTTTGCACAAGATTCCATACGAACGGGGCTTAATAGCTAATTAAACCCTGAGTTACGCACCGAATAATGCATTGAGGGCAAAGTGCGCCAGATACGCAGGATCAAATCGTGCTGACACGTTCAGGTTGTACTATTAAGGCTAATTAAGAACCTTTTTTCCGTAAATGAATTGTGGCTGCAGAAGCGGTGCTTCGTAGTTAGTCCCGCAGTCTGCAGCAGCAATATGCGAGCTGATGCGAAGTGCATCTAGGCCATCCAAAAAAAGCTTCTGATTGCCAATGCTTATCAGAAGGTGGCTGAGGCTAATCAATTTTAAATAACTCACAATGCTAATAATGTCTGGGAGCTATCAAACTTTAGAGTTAGGTATCGGTTTATTCTCTGAGGGTTTCATGGGGATAATTCATTGACTGCTGTATTCGGTTAACTTGACACAAAACAGAAATGAATGAAGAACGACGTTAAGCTACTTGTTCCTTTGAAAGCCTGCAAGAGGCAAAACAATTCGCTCGTAAAATAATGGAATTATGTACTGATATCTTTTCATGATTGCTTCATGATGCATGAACGCACGATGCAATTTCCAGAATTTCAATCTGGTTGCGATCCTTACGTTCGAAGGAAACGATCGACTCATATATTCATATAAAGCAATCAACTATTCCTCGATCTACTAATATCAAAATTGTCAAACAAGATGAATGAATATTTTGATCCACAGCAAGATAAAAAAATAAGTCGGAAACGTAAAATCAACTCTCCTGAGCGGAAGGGTATAGCAACACACAAGAGATCAGCATCCTTAGATATTAAGCATGTTTCCTTTGCCTTTGGCGATGGAAAAAGTTTTGTAATAGACTTATCGCCTACAAATTCTCCTGTCAACCTTGACAATAAAATTCATAACAAAACTATTGATTTGGATAAAGTAACTGAAGAGTCCAATAAATTCCAAAGCTTTCTAGAATTATCCATTCCTTTGTCCGAGGCTGGATCCGATTCTAAGAAATCTATTCCAAGATATTATGAATTACCTTCAAAGTTAGATAATCTAGATTATAACTTTATGTTAAGTCCATGTTCATACATGGCAGAGTGCAATAAGAAATTTTGGGAATTACCTGAGACTCAACGGAGAGATCAATCTATTTATTTCAATCAAGAACTTAGTTCCATTGACAGCAGCAATGAAGAACATGAATCATGGGATTCAGAGAGCCAAAATACGTCTTTGAAACATTCTTCTGGATCCTATAGATTATTCCAGAAGACTTATTCAATACCACGAACTGTATTAGCAAGATTAACCAAACGTTTAGAGATCGCCTTAAGAAAGAAAAGGAATCTCGATTAAAAATAAAGGCGCAATCTATTCAGATTAGATACCGGAAATATTGTATTTATGATAATGGGATACCCTAGGAGCAATTCCTGGATATATTAGAGATTTAGATGATAAATATCAGACTATTATCTTGTAGGTATTCCCGAATAGGAGTTTCAGCAGACTGTAGCTTGCTTTAAGCTTAATAGTGCTATACTGAATGATAAATATATGAACAAACTGAACCGTAATAACATAGGGGTCTTTAGGTGAGAGCCCGAGACTATTATTCTGTCATGTCCTTCGACATGGCCAAAATTAATTTTACCGCACGAACCATTTTAATAGATAAGGTGTTTCTATTGTAACAGTATTGATATCAGGGATATAATCCCATCGGGCACCATCAAAACACGTAACGGCTGATATTCAGACACCAGCCGTCAGATGGACAAATAATAGGAAGACTGTAATAAGGTGCGTAATAAGCTATCTCATAAAATTTATCTAGATATTAGACATTTTCCAGAAATTCTTCTCGGAAATCAAGTACGGAAGTCGGTTAAATATCAATCTCTTTTCTATTTTTATATGTAGTTCAAGTTGATTACTATATGATTGAGTAACAAAACCTGCTCTACCTCTAAAAAAATATCCAACGACGTCGAATAAAATGGAATGGCTAAAATTCTCCTTGAAGAAATCCCACTACAAGAATATTAGTGATATATTAGACTCTATACATCAAGCTTAAAAATATACTTAATTTAGCGAATGGTATAACAAAAACCTTAAAGGCTATTTCGAACAAGCTGCAATGTGGATTGTTCTGAATATTTTCTGGTGGCTCGCGAAATGCTGCAAATTTGCAAATTTTGACGTTTCACATGACTATATTCGACTACAATAATAGGCAGTTAATTTATATTTGCGCGTCACTCTGAATATCTCGGAAATCTTGAAACAGTTCAGTACCCGCTGGATAATTTAGAGATAAATTAATTTAAAACTTGAAGGTCCGAGCACATTATTTATATTCTACTATCCAAACTTTGTTTAGCGGAATCTATAATGGACTGCTCAAAAGAAAATGGTTCAAACCCCAAGATCTCTCTTGTTTTCGAAGTATCTATATTACGCCCAGTGGGATCAATCGATGAAGTACCGGGAATTCCCTTTGGGATAAGATCATTCAATTCTGGAAAATTTTTATGCAAAACATCCACAAGTACTTGAGCGCTAAAGTAACTATTAGCCAAAAGCAATCTTTTGTCAGCAGCCGAATCCCATGTTCCAGCGATTAAATGAGCTTTTGCTACATCTCTTACGTCACACCAATAGCCTTCTAAGTCTGGCAACGGATCATTAGGTTTAAGCTTGAGGAATTGATTGACAAATTCGGCACTAAGGTTTAAGTTCTCCTTCACCTCAGAGTCGAAGGCTTGTGGACCGAAAACGTAAACGGGATTGATTGTGGAAAAAGTAAAATTGGGCTTTTCTTTTTGCACAAAATCCCAGGCATACTTCTCACCAAATGTCTTTGCAGCTACGTATGCAACAAAACTATTTCCTTTGGCTTCTTCCAAGGTGACATTAGTCCATGTGTTTTCAGTGATATGAGCCTTTGGTTTAATTTTATGTCTTGAAGAAACAGCAAGAAATGACGAAGTCAAGACAAAGGCTTTAACATTCTTACCGTGATTGACAACAGCGTCTAAAGCGTTCTTGGTTCCTTCAATAGTAGGGTTAATAATGTTCTTCTCAGGATCGTCAGCAGTAAACAGAACTGGAGAAGCGGTATGATAGAATACAGAAATATCTGGGTGTTCCTTCAAAGACTGATTGAAAGCGCCTTCCTGAACCAATTCAGGAACGACGGTATAATCGAAACCATCCTTAAAGAGCTTCTTCAAATGTTCACCCTTCAGTGGACTTCTGACTGAACCTATAACCTTGTAGCCTTCAGAAAGCAACAATTTGATGAGATGTTGAGCAATGAATCCGGTTGCACCAGAAACGAAAACAGTTGAGACGAATGCAGAAGTAGTCATGTAGATATGTTATAACTAGATAAAAGATTAAATCTTGCGGTTATTCTGCCTAGTATTTATACTGTTTAATGGTTATGTAGAACTCCTGAAACCGATCACTTGTATTACTCAGAAAGTATCTTAACCTATAATAAATTTGCAACAATACCCTTTACGTGCTTAATGCCGAATTTGGAACCGGTCTCGATGTGGCGTGATATCCGCGTTGCACTCGGGTTTTATTCCACGCAGTGCAGGGCTCAGGGGGATTGCAGGCTGAATTTTCATTTTTAGTAAGCGCTTTTTTATCGAGTACTCGGGACTATTATTTTGACAACAGTGTAAGCCCGCTGTCGTAGTATTTTTATGTAAACATTATACACTTTCCTCAACTCATTGTCGGCTTCAATCCAACTAAATGTTGTGCGGAACATAATCTCTGTAAGCAAATTTCTTTTGGGGCTGTGAGTAGGGGATAAAATATTTTTCGAACCTTAAACTCACAAAGCGCAAGAAAGGTACGATAAAGACATATATTGGCTACAAGCCTTCCTTAGAGACAATATACTGTGGTATGTTTCACGTTAGATAGTGAAATTGATCGACACCCGCTAGAAATTGCCTAAATTTTGCTTGATGCCCCTTATATTCCGAACAAGGACGTTGTGGGTTTTCCGATCCGCCCTCTTCCGCATAGTCGTCTGCTGGAACTACTAGAGTTAAATCAGTTGAATTATTGCATGATTTGAGATATAAAAGTTACAATTACTTTGATGTCGATTCTTAATCACAATTGAATGCGTTGGTGCTTGATTTTTGATATCCAGGGTTGTCCATTCGGCTCGGAAAAATGTCGCTTAAAAAATAATTTCGCAGCCATTACGTTGGCATATTATACGGCAACTTCGGCTTACATGCTGCATAGGCTTATAGTTACAAATTTGAAATCCATAGAGGCATTAATTGCTATACATTATTTTAATTCTTCTTATACTTTAAAGATTGCTTAACTGAATCAGCAATGCTTGTGTCGAAATCGATATATTTGAAACCAAGAATGGAGCGAGTCTTAGATGCGTCAACCACTGCAGGCAGAGCATGCTTTAACCCTTCTTCTGTAGTAGATGGATCACCCTTAGCAACCTTATCATGAAGTTCAGGGAAACTGGCATGAATAGAATTTGCAATGGTTTGGCTCGTAAACTCTGCGCTGACCAAGAGTAATCTTTTGCCATTGGCGGAATCATTATCTCCAGCAAACAAATGAGCTCTTGCAACGTCTCTTACATCTATAAAAGGACCCAGGTAGTGAGGCAAAGGTTCCTTAGGGTCAGTGTAAAGGATGGTATCCACGATGGCGGCTGCTGTGTTCAATTGACCGTTGACATCCTCATTAAAAGCTTGGGGTCCATAAACGTAAGTAGGATTAACCACCGAGAGCTTAAAGTCTGGCTTTTCATCATCGACGAATTTCCATGCGGCTTGCTCAGCAAAAGTCTTGGATCCAATGTAAGCATTGAAACCATTTTCAAGAGCCTGCTCCCAAGATATTTCACTAAAGGACTCTTCATTTACAATTCTGCTTGGGTCAGCATTAATGCTGTAGCCAATTGCAGCAAAAGAAGATGTTACGACGACCTTCTTGACGTTTTTACCGTAAGTTTTGACCGCACTTAAGGCATTTACTGTACCTTCAATTGCTGGTTTTAACAAATTATTCTCAACATCCTCACTATCGAAATGGAAAGGAGAGGCAGCATGATAAAACACTTCAATATCTGGATGCTTCTTTAAGGATTCATCGAACGCACCCTTTTTAGTAAGATCAGGAACAACTGTATACTCAAAACCAGACTTGAATTGAGTCTTCAAATATTCACCTTTGGATTCGGATCTTACTGAACCAATTACGTGATGGCCCTTTTCAATTGCTTGAAGGATAACGTGCTTGGCAATGTAACCTGTTGCTCCTGAGATGAAAATAGTGCTGGTCATTTTATAATATTAAGTTAAAAATGAAAGTTATAAAATATATATATCGGTAACAGTTGAGAGTAAAATCAATTGCTTTATATAGTCTGCAAATTGGAGGTTGATATTGCATTAGTCACAGCCCATTTAGAAGCCCCTTTAGCAATCAGATGCTTCGAAAAACCGAGAAGGATCCATGCCAAGTCCTCTTATTTGCCTCCGATACACGGAAGCTAAATGATTTTCCACACGGATGTTATACTAAATAATTCACTCATTTAAACACAAAATATCCTGCATACAGAATGTGAATTATTAAGCATTTGCCAGATGGGGACGAATTGAAGCAACCTCCTGGAACAATATTATGCACATAAAGAGGGGAGTCACGTGCCTAGGTACCTTAAAACAGTATAGCTGCAATACGCTTAATATACTGTTGCATTTATTATTGGTTATTTAAGATTTGTGCTACTGTGTCTACTAATGATTTTTCGAATGGAATGCCGACAAAGTTCAAGATTTTGACTGTTTTCGAATTATCAATTATAGCCAGCGGAGCACTTTTGAGACTAGACTCGACTGTACTAGGCTGTCCCTTAGGAATATTACCCAATTGAGGAAAATGTTGGTGAAGGAGGTTCACAACATACTGAGGGGAAAATGGACCAGTCCCCAAGTACAATCTTTGGTTCACCGCACTTGACTTTGTAGCGGCGACCAAATGGGCACGGGCCACGTCTCTAACGTCTACGAAGACACCTTTAACAAATGGTAACGGATCGCTAGGTTTAAGTTCCAAATATTTTTGAAGAACTTGATTACTGGTGTTCAAGTCTTTTACATCAGAGTCAAAAACTTGTGGGCCAAAAATAATCGGCGGATTTACTGTTGAAAATTCGAATTGAGGTTTTTCTTGTTTTATGAAATCCCAAGCAGCTTTTTCAGCAAAAGTTTTGGAAGCGTCATATCCTTGGAACCCATTTTCTAAAGCCTGTTCGTGGGTAATTTCAGTCCAAGTATCTTCGTTTACGGTTCTAGAACTATCTGCACCCGGAGTAGCCTCAATTGCAGAATTGGAAGATGTTAACACAAATCTTTTGATATTGTGGCCGTGAGTCTTTGCAGCGACCAATGCATTTCGAGTTCCTTCAATTGCAGGAGTAAGAAGATTTTTTTCAATATCGTCTTCGGGGAAGAAAAGTGGAGACGCAGTATGGAAAAATATGGAGATTTCTGGATGATTAATTAAAGCATTGTCAAAGGCTCCTTTTGGCACAATATCAGGGATCACCTCATACTTGAATCCAGTTTTAAAATTCGTGGCCAATTTCTTACCTTTGTCTTCAGATCTAACTGATCCGACTACAGTGTAGCCTTCGGAAAGTAATAATTTGATTAGATGTTGTGCGACAAACCCGGTAGCACCAGAAACAAAGACAGTTGAAACCATTTTGATGGTTGAGACATGGGTTTTCGAAGAATGGACACAGTTTATATACCCCCCCCACCTCCTCCCCCACCACGATTAAGATGGGGATATGACGCGAACTGCGGCGCTATGTCGTGACATGATGTACCTTAAACGCATAACGTACCTTGGCATGGGCCATCAAAAATAATTATATGTCCATATATACAATTTGGCAGCAATGTATTGCTGACCAGTAGGGTTCGATCTGTGACGTTATGTAGTTAAGTATATTTAATTTTTCTATAGCTAGTTGAGTTGACTTGTCAAGTTGTCAAGTTGAGCCAATACTGCACTCTTGGCAGTTCCTCCGATAGCAGTTCTTCTTTCAACACTTACTTCGAAGTTGAACACATCTCTGACATCATTTTCGAACCTAGCATCGATATCCTTGAGCTGGTCGAAAGATAATTGGTCAATTCCAGATAATTTCAAATCTTCGGCTACTCTAACACATTCTCCTGAGATATGATGAGTTTCTCTAAATGGAACACCCTTTCTAACCAAGTAATCAGCTAAATCAGTAGCCAACATATCCATAGTCAAAGATCCTTCCATCTTTTGTTTATTGATTGACAATGTTGATATAACACCAGTAGCAATTAAGATCGAATGTTCTACGGTGGTTAAAGCATCAAACAAAGGTTCTTTATCTTCTTGCATATCCTTGTTGTAGGTAGAAGGAATTGACTTCAAAGACATCAAGAATCCCGATAACGAACCAAACACCCTACCAGACTTACCTCTCAAGAGTTCCAAGGAATCTGGGTTCTTCTTTTGTGGCATCAATGAAGAGCCAGTAGAGTAAGCATCAGCCAACTTGACAAATCCAAATTCAGCAGTAGAGTAGATAATCAAGTCTTCGGAAAATCTCGAGATGTGGTTCATGAACAAAGTAGACCAGAAGAGTGTTTCCACAACAAAATCACGGTCACTTACGGCAGTCAAAGAATTACCAATAACCGAATCAAACCCAAGTCCCTTGGCTAAAAAGTCTCTGTCGATCCCGTAAGGATGTCCAGCCAACGCCCCCAGCCCTAAAGGACTTTGATTAACTCTTTCTAAAATCTGTTTCAAACGAAGATAGTCTTGAGTGAAGTATGTGGCATATGAACTGAGCCAATGCGACCATCTGATAGGCTGGGCTCTTTGCAAATGGGTATAACCAGGCATCAATACGCCAATTTCTTGCTTGGCTCTTTTAAGAATGGTGCTGATAAAATTGGCCAAGATCTCGAGCAATTTCGTTAAGTTCTCACGAACGTATATACGCATATCAGTAGCAACTTGGTCATTTCTGGATCTACCAGTGTGGACCTTACCAGCAATATGCTTGCCAATAAGCTCACCAAGTCTTCTTTCATTGGCAGTATGGATATCTTCATCTCCAGGCTTCTCTTCGAATGTGTTGGTTTCCCATTCGTTTGCAATCTGAACTAATCCTGAATGGATCGCAGTAAGCTCATCGCTGGTAAGTAATCCTATCTTTTGTAATCCTTCGGTGTATACTTTGGTTCCAGTCAAGTCAGCCTGGTACATTCTCTTATCGTAAGGTAACGAAGCGTTATACAAGTCCATCAAGGGATCGGAGGCTCCGGTGAATCTACCTCCCCATAATCTGTTTTCGGTTGGTGGTGGTGCTGACATGTTTATTAGTGTTTACTTGAAAGTAATGGAGATGGGAAACGGGGCCAATTTATAGTGAAATTTCGATTGAACACCGCGCTTAGCCAAAAATTTTCACCGGTTGCCTAATTGGGACGATGCATGCCAGCAATGAGTCAGATGCGATACCCAAGCGAAGTCGTTGCGGTTTCCAAGAGGGTAGGAGACGGTTGTTGAGTAAGAAGAAAACAAAGAGAGTATAGTTCAAGGTACGACTAGAAGGCTCAGTCTGTTATTTTCGTACTTTATTTATCGGTTGGAATAGCACAATCGAAGATCGGATCATTCAATGAATTGTTGCAATTCAAGATTTAAATAGTGCATCCTCAAGTCTTTAAGAACGATCCATTAAAGAGCCAAATCGACATGCATTCAGTTAAGAAACAACGCTCAATTTTTGGTGGAAAGAACACAATTTATATCTGGATCGTACTTAAGTCGTAATTAAAGCTCTAACAATTCAAAGTTACAAGATATCTCTATTAAAGTACATAGGTATGCTTATGGCTTACATCTACCGGTGAATCTTGGGTACAAAGAACAGTCTCTGACAGTGAAACGGTCACATAACCAGGCCAATATTCTTTCGGTACCTAAACCGTAACCTCCGTGAGGACATGTACCGTACTTTCTCAAGTCTGTGAGCCAGTAGTAGGCGTCCAAGTCCAAGTTTTCACGTTTAAGAGCAGCAACCATTTCATCGTAATCGATAGTTCTCATAGAACCACCGGTGATTTCACCGACGTTTGGCATTAAAACGTCAACAGATTCGGTAACTCTTTCATCGTCGCTACATTTTTGCATGTAGAAAGACTTAATCTCAGCAGGGAAACGAATCAACAAGATAGGTTCACCGATGGTATCGGTCATTTTACGTTCAGCAGCCTCGGCAATATCGTCGCCAAACTTGAACTTTTCACCGTCTTCGTTTACAATGCCGTGTTCGTTTAACCAGTCCAAGGCGTGAATGTATTCCATTCTCTTAAATGGTAAGGTAGGAGCCTTGAAGTTTGGGTTCAATTGCTTGACCAAAGGACCGGCAATTGGGTCTTCCAAAACGTACTGGATGGTTTTGGTGAAGAGACGTTCCAAATGGTCCAACATCTCTTCGAACTCAATGAAAGCCATTTCCGATTCGACGTGGGTATACTCAGACAAATGTCTTCTGGTGTGGGACTTTTCAGCTCTGAAAGATTCTTGAACACAGTAAACGTCACCCAAAGCTGGCAAACATGTTTCCAAGTACAATTGAGAAGACTGGGTCAAGTAAGCTTCTTCGCCATAGTAGTCTAACTTGAATAAAGTAGAGCCACCTTCGACCTGGTTCTGCACCATACATGGAGGAGAAACTTCGGTCTGGCCTTCTTCACTGTAGAAACGTCTCAAAGCACCGAGCAACAGCGCTCTAACTTTCATTACAGCTGATAAAGTTTCACCTCTTAAAGTCAAGTGACGTTGGTCCAATAACAACGAAGGATCAGCATTTTCTTGGACCTTGTTAGAGAAGGAGTCTTCTCCCGAAGGAGCCAAGCCGACGACAGTGTAGAAATCGGCCTTCAACTCAACACCACCTGGTGCAGACTTACCTTCAGGCAACTTGTTGATTACACCTTTGATGATAACGGATGATTCCAAGGTCAATTCCTGGGTAATTCTTGCTTTAGCGAGGTCTCCAGTCAAAACGGCCTGGATAAATCCAGTTCCGTCTCTCAAAGTGATGAAAACCAAGCCTTTTTGGGCTCTTAATCTGTGGATCCAACCTTGGACGGCCACTCTGGTGTCGATACTGGCTGGAACATTTCTCAATTTGATCTTTTGGGCCTTAGGCAACGACTCATCCTCGACGATTTTGATCAAGTCTAATTCGGCAAACTTTTTGGCGTTGTCGGCATCTTTCTGCTTCTTCAACTCATCGGCCTTGGCTTGCTTTTCAGCTTTCTTCTTGAGACCATCAACTCCCTTTTTGGCCTTCTTTAACGCAGATGCTGAAATTTCAACGTAGCTGAACTGTTGTGATTCTTCGTCTTGTTTGTGAACCAAAACCTTGGCTTCCGGCTGGACAAATAATGCATATGAAGCAGTTTGATATGGAGACTGCTCAGAGCCAACGGCTTCTTGGGTATCAGCCCCTGTTTTCTCGTTAACGTATACTTGAGACATGGTGATTTGTAGTTCAATTTGGTCAAGTCAATTGAATTTAAGTGAAAATTTATGCGGTGCGATTTACGCACTGTGCGGAAAGTTACGCATGTTACTCATGATAAGATAAGATGAGTCAGAGAGGCTTGCAGGAACTTTGGATGGATATGTCAACCACAGAAGCCCGAGCTACTAAAGGTTGTTGACCTACCTTGATGTGTAACTGGCCAATGGCATGGCCCTTGCTCTTGACTGGCCTGTGACTGGCCTGCAGCATCAACCAAAGGAAGTTGGTCGCTGGGGGACTAACCTGTAAATCAGCATGAGCGTAGTACATATCGATTATGATTCCGATTCCATCACACCAGGACCAGAAAAATGGAGCTACTTAGTCTTGCCATATAACTGGCTAATGTTGATGCTCTCCAATAATTTTTAAAGACGACTGGTATCCCCGCCTTGTGTTTGTTTCTGCCCTTATCCCTCCTCTTTCCTCTCTTCTGTCCTCGCTAACCTGCAAATCGCGATGTCGACTAAAATTTCAATCGCCAATTCTAAACGGACCAACTCATCTTTAGACCAGAATGGCCTTAGAACAATCGTTAGCAGCTTTATCTTTAGCTACTGTGACGGCAGATGGAGCCGAAGCAACCAAGACATTGGTATTCAAACCAAAAACCGCCAAGTCTGCCACTCCCGTTCCTGTTGTGGTCTTCGCCTTGAAGTCTACCCAGACACCATCGTCTCACATTGCCGCCTCTTCTGGTGCTAAGGACCCAAGATTGGCCAAGGATGACTTGGTTCAACAGTTCTTTGCCACTACTTCCAAGGAAGTCTCTATTGCCAACTTGAACAAGGACTTGGCCGGCAAAATCAAGTTAGTTCTTGATGACAAAATTGCCAATGCTCCGGCCGATTTGGTATTGGAACTCTCCACTGAGTCAGGCAAGGCTTCTCTTTCTGCCTCCACTGTGGTTGAATACTTGAAATCTACCGGAATCGAGCTTTTGGTCACCGATTTTTCAGCTGAAGTCGCCCCTGCTGCTGCTCCGGCTGCTGCTTCTGGATCTTCAAAGAAAGAAGCATTGAAGAAGGAAAAGGAAGCCGCCAAACTTGACGATGCCAAGCTCATTGGTATTACTGTAGACAAGACCAAAGACTTTTCAACCTGGTACTCGCAAGTAGTCACCAAGGGTGAAATGTTGGACTACTACGACGTTTCTGGTTGTTATATCTTGAGACCAAACTCGTACGCCGTATGGGAGGAAATTCAGAACTGGTTCAACAAACGCATAAAGAGATTGGGTGTGAAGAACTCGTACTTCCCTATGTTTGTTTCATCCAGAGTATTGGAAAAGGAAAAGGACCATATCGAAGGATTTGCTCCTGAAGTCGCCTGGGTTACTCGTGCAGGTAACTCTGAGCTTGACGAACACATTGCCATCAGACCTACTTCAGAAACAGTCATGTATCCCTACTATGCCAAGTGGATCCGTTCTCACCGTGACTTGCCATTGAAATTGAACCAATGGAACTCGGTTGTGAGATGGGAATTCAAGCATCCTCAGCCTTTCTTGAGAACTCGTGAGTTCTTGTGGCAGGAAGGTCACACTGCACACTTGACCAGACAAGATGCTGCTGAAGAAGTTGACCAGATTTTGGATCTCTATACCGGAATTTACGAAGAGTTGTTGGCTGTTCCAGTCGTCCAGGGTCGCAAGACTGAAAACGAAAAGTTTGCGGGTGGTGACTACACCACTACTGTCGAAGGTTTCATTGCTGCAACAGGTAGGGGTATTCAGGGTGCTACCTCTCATCATTTGGGCCAAAACTTCTCCAAGATGTTCAACATTTCGGTTGAAAACCCAGACGGTGCCGACAAGCCTAGAGTTTTTGCGTACCAAAACTCTTGGGGTTTATCCACCCGTGTTATTGGTGTTATGGTGATGACCCATTCCGATAATAAGGGGTTGGTTTTACCACCTAGAGTCGCCCAAACCCAAGCCGTAGTTATTCCTGTCGGTTTAACCAGCAAGACCACTGCCGAAACCAGAAAGGCCATAAACGATGGAGCTGTCGAGATCGAAAAGAGATTACTTGCAGCTGACGTCAGAGCGACTGGTGACTACAGAGATATCTACTCACCAGGCTGGAAGTTCGCCGACAGCGAGTTGAAGGGTATTCCAATCAGATTGGAGTTTGGTCCTAAGGACTTAAAGGAAGAACAAGTCACTGTAGTCAGACGTGACGACAACTCCAAGTATACGGTCAAATTGTCTGACTTAGAAACCAGAGTTCCACAGATCTTGGAAGAAATGCAAGCCGGTTTATTGGCCAAGGCCCGTAAAGACTACGACGAACATCGCGTTCAAGTTGAAGAATGGAAGGACTTTGTCCCTGCTTTGAATGCTAAGAATGTCATTGTTTCCCCATGGTGTGGGGGTTCCGAGTGTGAAGACGATATCAAAGACTCCTCTGCCAAGAAGGACAACGGTGAGGAAGAAGAAGTGGACGACAAGTCTCCATCCATGGGTGCCAAGTCTTTATGTATTCCAAAGGTTCAACCAGTGTTGAAGCCGGGCCAGAAGTGTGTCAGATGTGACCAGCCGGCCGTTACCTGGTGTATGTTTGGAAGATCTTATTAAATAGTATATAACCGTAATATAACCAGCCAATAGTTAGCAACTTGTATTTTGTTAGAAAGAAACTACACGTCCTAGAAGATGAAATTTCGTCAGGACTCGCTAAAGTAACCAAAGTGTGTTGCAGAGCTGAAGAAGTACCTGAATAGTAGTTAGATGGCATCAACACCGATAATGGCTTAATGCAATAGAACAATTTCCAAGACTAAAACAACACATTCTTTTCCATAAGTGCGCTAGATTGCTGTATAGTTTATGTATTAGAGTTTTCTATTATTCTGCTCTCAATGCTTTAGTGATTCTGCCTTCAATGTTCTTGTTTGTTAAAAATTACTACACCAGACCAGCCCAAAACTCGGACCTATCTAAATCAGACACTTTCTTGCGACGCACAACAGTTGTAGTGTCTTCTAGATCAAGATGGAATATATAGTCAAGCTGAAGGGTGTCTCTGACGTACTTCCAGGTGGGTGCAAAATTTAATCCAACCTGCTTTAAGCCGTGTGAATCGTCCGATAAGCAGAACCTGGAACCCCCAATCTCTTTTATAGCTCTACATATGTCTTCTTTGGGGTACGGTCCTTCCCATCCTTTTCGTATGGCTGCTGAGTTAAGCTCGAAAAGCCCTCCATAGTCCTGAACTAGACGAATATTTCCTGTGATAAGTTCCCAAACTTCGGGCCAGTCTTTTTCAATATCAATATGACTTAATAGTTTTCCTGTAGTTGGGTCTGATTCGCCTGCTGGCTCAAATAAACGTACAAGATCAAAATGTCCGACTACTTGAGGCTGTAATTCTACAAGGACTTCGCGTTGAAGAAGAAAATAGTCGTAGTATAAGGCTCGGGTAGTGTTGTCGTGAGTTCTTGATCTTGCTTCGAGCCATCTTTCATGTGAAAAATCAATGGGTACTTGATGGACATGATGGACCGAACCTACTGTCATATTAATGAAAGGATTATTCTGTAATATCTGTTTAGCATATTGGATATGTTCAGAATCCACACCTTCAATTTCAAATCCTATCAATATCTTGAGTTGCAGATCATTAATAATATACTGATTTTGAATCTTTTTGGCGTGGTTTAAGTAATTTGAAAAGGTGATCTCAAGGCTGGAACTAGTGTATTGCTTTTCAATCTCTTCAGGGTACAAGTAGTCATGATTCAATCGAGGCATGTGTTCGGTCAAACACCATATTTCGAATCCTTTAGAGGCTGCTAATTCCACAATTGAATCCAAGGAGTCCGTAGCATGGGAAACGTAATCTCCGCTATGCGAATGGTGTGAATGCATTAGTATGTTACAATTTGTTAATTCTGATATGACTCAATCTTTGTATAGTCGTTTACGTAAGCACGAATAGCAGTGATGGAATTAATTGCATGGATGAGGGTGAATGCCGCGCATGCACTACTATAAAACTGTACACAATGCATTGCAGTAATTGTATAAGGTGCATATCAATTTACTTGACAGGTACAAGGTGCGAAGTGCTGTATTGAGAACCAGTCAAGCACATTTCCACTGGTGTCTTGACTTTCGTTGATCTGCAATTCGGTAAATGCATGGGCATCTTCGAAGGTTACTTTGGATTACGTAAGCTGAAAAATGGTCCGTGCACGTCGTACATAAGGATATAATCTAACTAGTGGACCTTCATTACAAAGACCTACAGATGTTTGCACTGCGGAGGCTCTATCAGGCCCATCTCGCGCCTACAATAAAGAAACTCCTACAAAACCCTCCAAAAACAAGCACAATTCTCCAAGCACAAGGCCACATCAAGTCCATCAGACATTCAAAAAATGCAGGATTTATAGACTTATCCGATGGCTCTAGTCACACCAACCTCAATGTGATATTCAAAGAGCCACTAGAAGTTCTCAGCAAGTTTCAGCTTAAGGTTGGTCAGAGCATTAGTGTTAAGGGAGAATGGATTGAATCCAAAGGGTCCCAAGATTTCGAACTCTGCTACAACCCATCCCTGCTGGAACATGTGCTCAACATTGTCGGAGACGTTTCAGACAATTATCCGATCCAGAAAAAAGTTAATACCTTTCAGCATTTACGTAACCATCCTACTTTAAGACATAGAACTTCTACCTTGGCGTCCTTGTTGCGTTTCAGGTCTGTTTTAGAATCAAAGGTTGCCGAATATTTCAACCAGAATGACTTTGTCAAGGTTACACCACCATTAATTACCAGTTCTGACTGTGAAGGTGCCGGAGAGCAATTTCAAATTGAGTCATTGGCCAAGAATGGTACTGGTAATGATCCAGAAAATTATTTTTTTGGCCAACCTTCGTATATGACGGTATCAACTCAGCTTCATTTGGAGGTGTTAGCATTATCATTGAATAGGGTTTGGACCCTCTCGCCATGTTTCAGGGCCGAAGTTTCCAACACCAACCGTCATTTGAGCGAGTTTTGGATGTTGGAGACTGAAATTTGCTATGTAGATAGAATTGACCAACTCACCAAATTTGCTCAAGATTTAATCAAGCATGTAACCAGGGAGCTTAAGAGTGGATATGGTCAGGATTTACTTGAGTCCCGATTTAATAAAGAAGAAGCAGCGATAATCAAACATCGTTGGGAAACTATTCTCAATTCTGAATGGCCCCAAATCACCTATACGGAGGCAATTGAGATCATAAACCGAGTAATGAACAAAGGGAGACTGAAAAATAGATTGCAATGGGGTGATAGTATACAGACTCCTCACGAAAAATGGCTTGCTGGGGTCCATTTCCAATCACCAGTGTTCATCACCGACTATCCGTCGGAACAAAAGCCATTCTACATGCCCAAATCAACCATATTTGACGATAATAGACCCACTGTAGCATGCTTTGATCTCGTGTTTCCTGAAATTGGTGAATTGATTGGAGGTTCCTTGAGAGAGCATAACTATGACAATCTAGTCTCTGCGATGTCAGAACGAAAAATGAATGCCGAAGCTATGGAATGGTTCATCTCGACAAGAGTCAACGGTACAGTACCTCACGGAGGATTCGGTCTTGGTTTCGAACGTTTATTGGCGTACTTAGGAGCGATGGACAACATCAAAGATGTAGTTGCATTTCCTCGGGCCCCTCGCGAATGTAACTGCTAGTGTAAATAGAAATAAATGTAAATAGTCATATGGTATTGGGTAATAGTGAAGCAGCAGCATTTACAACGATTTGCCAGAAATTTAAAGGAAATGAATTTTGCATCCAAATTAAGAAACAGAGACGAAGAATGCATAAATAATCTTACCAAATAACGAAAGGTCAACAAGTAAGAGAGAGAAGAGTATTAGGTTCGTGCGAAACAGGGGTGAATAAGCTCGAATCAGAACATTTCAATTCCAAAAAATCACTACCAATGTAGCACTATTTACGCCCCTCCCATACCCCCAAAATGATAAAAGAAGTAAGAGCACTGAAAGACTCGGGCAATTATACTTCCAATATAATCTCCGATTCTCCTTAGCCATTTTGCGAGAAGTACAAGACTTCTGATTCAATAATAGAAGAAGCAATAGAACGTGCTCGCGATGCTGCTTTAATCTATCTACACAACCAAGAACGACGACAAGCTGCAGGACCACCATGAAGAGTTAGTAGCCGAACTTCCAGCCTTCGCTTTCTCCTCTACCCCATACCTACCGGTAGTGTTGCTTGTTACGTAAGCACTTAGTCATCCTGCGGTGTCGACCAAAAAAATTTATGATATTTCAAGAAGAAGCAACGGCAAAAGCAGTTACAGTACAAAGAAGCAAAATGGACCAATTAAACGTTAAAGAACAACAAGAGTTTCAACAAATCGTTGAACAAAAGCAAATGAAGGATTTCATGAGCTTGTACTCCAACTTAGTATCCAGATGTTTTGATGATTGTGTCAATGATTTCACCTCCGCCAGCTTGACCAACAAAGAATCTTCATGTATTTCCAAGTGTTCTGAAAAGTTCTTGAAGCACAGTGAACGTGTCGGTCAAAGATTCCAAGAGCAAAAGTAAGTACTTTTAATACCTCTCGAGTTATTCGATTTTTCACTTTTTTCACGTTTGGTGAAAAACATATCCCAGATCAAATACTAACAATTAGTGCGTTATTGATGCAAAACCAAAAACGTTAAGCTGCGACAAACCCACAAACGTCTTGAAATGTTGTGGAGCCGGTGGCTACTTGAGCTCTACTGGTAGCATGGCGCTATTGGACGCAAATTGCGGCCTAATACGGTGCTTTGAAGCATCATCTTGTATTCTGGACCAGACACCCTACAGTCTGGCCTCCCAGCAGCATGTCGGGCCCTATGTATATAAACGTATAAACATTACTACTGTCTATCTGTAGAAGTCACGTGTGCGTGCACGTGCCTCACGAGTATTTTCAACATGAATCAACAACTGGAGTCAGCGACGAAGAGATTACAATGACGATTCTAGAAGTGCCCAAACGGGACTTGGGGATCATAATCGTGGCGTCTGTGGTGAATAAGACGCTCAAGAATTACACGGGAGAGTTTACAGACAATAAAGCCGTGGTCAGCACCTCTAGTTTCTTTCACGGGTTGCAGAGCTCAGCCAATGGGTATATGAGTCGGTACACCAAGTGTGAAGGAAAGGTATTTGAAATAACTAAAGAGGATCTTATATCTATAGTCACAGGATCTGAATTCAAGCCTTTTTTTGAATCGGTGAATGATAAGATAGTAGTAATACGAGCCAAGCCTCGTGAGTATGAAGCAGCCCTCAAGAAGTTAGTACTTGAATCAACCATGCGGTATTCGGAGTCTATTATTAAACAAATCAATTTTATGGGACGAGAGTATCGTTCTGTCAAAGAAATGCAGAAAGAAACGCAGAAAAGAAAGACCGACGAGCTCATTAGTGAACGTTCGGAAGAGAAAGAAGTTGAAAAAAACGAAGAAGATAGTGAAGCGAATGATGAAATCGATGAGAACGATGATAATAATGAAAAGGATGAGGTTGTGGATGAAGTTACTAGTGAAAAAGAGGACCAAATCGATAAAGTTTCACAGCCACCACCAGTAGATATCGACGAGAAAATTGCCACTAAAACTGAAAGTCTGGACATTGAAATGGGTGAAATAGGGGCAGAGGATGGTTTGGATGGTGTTGAGGAAGTTGAAACCACTTCTGGTGACTTGAGGAGTGAAAAACTGCCGGAATTAGAGAAAAATTCTACAGAAAACATTCCAGCAGAAGATGAACTTGCAAGGGAAATAGAAGAAGTCAATCAGGAAGGTATTGAAGATGCGGATGTGAAACCAGAAGAAGCAGATGGTGCTTTGAATGAACAAGAAAATGGCTCTGAAAAAGAAGAAAGTGTAGAACTTGAAGGAAACGAGGCGAGTAAAGCTCATGAAACCAAAGAAGACGAGATAGGCGACGAAGGCGATGACGAAGATGACGAAAATGAAATTAGGGAACAAGAGCAAAGTCAAGATATCGACAGCACCAAGCAACCTTCGGTAGAACGTTCTTTGGAGCCTGCTACAGAGGAATCAGAATCGGAAACCCCAGCTCAGAAAACAGATCCAGATTTCTCCAGGTTATTCACCAGGACGACTCGCTCTACTCCAGAACTTCCCAGTAGAAAAAGGTCCAGATCTCCATACACCACAACGTCGTCTCAGCACAAACGGTTCCAGAACATCGCTGTCAATCTTATCAACAGCATACAAGCACATCGTTACTCATCTCCGTTTTTACAAGCTGTGAACAAGCGGGATGCTCTCGAGTACTACGACGTTATTTACGAACCAAAAAACCTTAAAAGCATACTTAAAACCGTCAAGCTGAAATCAGAGCCTCCAGAATACCAACTGGTGAAGCAGTTGGAGAGAGATATCATGTTGATGTTCGCAAACTGTATTATGTACAACAAGTCCGACGAGGACTTAGTGCAGTTGACAATCAGCATGAAGAATGACGTTAATAACATCTTCAAGATGTTTGAGGAGGCCGAGCTGGGCATCAAATAGTGTAACATCATGTACAATAGAACCTTAATAAATTAATTTAAATGTAAGTTTATGAGCAAAAACTATAATAGGATGGTGAGCTGTTACTTGTTGATTGATTTGCGGTATTCAGAGTGGCAATTAAAGCGGGTTGGTTTGTTTCCAGTATAATTTGGATCTAACACGTTTTGCTAATTTACAATTGGTATGTTGAAGTTCAAAATGAATGTTCTTTATTTAAATCAGATAGAAGCTATACAAAATTTCAAGAGTAGACATTTTGCCAAAAAAAATAGTTTAAACAATAGTACATAAAGCAGGAATGTATCCATTCTTAACCGAAGCACCCCAGTTGTCTTTGTTGGCGGATTGAGTCTTGTTAGCGGAAGTAGTAGAAGTGTTTTGAGCGGCCATTGTAATAGTTTGTTGTTTGATAAGGATAAAAACACTTGAATGAGAGAATTATCTTCTCATTATATAGATGTCTGGTCAACATCGTGTGGTATTTGAAAATTGTTTGCAATACTTATGATGTAGCAGCGACATTTCCTATTTGAGCGAAATCTATGTTAAAATGTGGATCAATAAAAATAGCTGCGAATATTCTTTTTATCTCGTAGATTGAGCAAACTGGTTCAAGAGATAATTTGTTTCGAATCTGATTAATCTAAAAGAATATTTGGGGTCGGATATCGCATTACACGATAATACCACTCCTCTAACCTATTCGAGAAGTAATGAGAGTCAAATTGATACCATGAAAAAGGATATATTATTCTTGGCCGGAATAATTTTAATTCCTCGTATAAATGTTTATTGGCTCTATTGGCATGCTAGTAGTTTGACTTTGCTTCTTTAAATTTTGATTGGTGAAATGTCTATTATTCTACGGCAAATTTCTCTTGTTTCAGAGTTGGTCACATAATAATTAATATCAAATATTTCTCTTCTAATCACTGCATTAAAATTATACAGTTCTATATCCCTAGTTACTCTAGTCTTTAGAAATGGTACCTGTACCACTGGCGGTGCTACTCACCTGGACTTCCAAAGTCTTAACTGGGCCAGCTTTGGTTAGTTCTACCGATCCAGTTTCCTCGTCTGTAATAACCTCGCCTTTCAATTTGTCTTCCTTTGATTCAATGTACTTCATAATTACTACCAATATTCCACTACTGATAGCAGTAGCCAACATAGCGTAGCACCCTTTTCTAAATTTAGGTGCATCTGATGCAGCATAGAATAACAAAGACCACCATGCATTAACAGCATTGCTAAACATGTTCATTGACCCCAATATAATTGCTCTTTGTTGTAAGTCATCCTGACATATAACATTAGCCCAAGCGAAGAACGCAGTTTGTCCAGAGTAGGATATACCACTTATATACTGTGATGCAAACACATGGGCATCGCTCAAAGGAGAACTAAGAAATATTATAGATGAGACTATCATTGCTACTGCAATAAATATTCCGATATGCCAGTGATTTCTACCCCCAGTGCAATTTAAATAAATTGCCAGGCCGATAGTGGCCGCTATACCAACACCAAACACACCCATAGGATAATGGTTTCTGTTGACGACCGAATAGTCAAAGTTGGCTAACCATAATGCAAAAATTGAGTTACTTCCAAAAGATTCATTTTCACCTCCAAGGACCCAAAGAAGTGAGAAAAGGTACCACTTCCAATTACCAAACACTCTCTTTAATACAGAGAAGTCAAATTTGGAAAATTTGGGAGACTTGGAGTTTCTTAACGATATCTGGTGTTCTTCCTCGGTCATCCACCACGGCTTGGAGACTTCTGGAAAATCTGGAAATACAATTAGGCCGTAAATAATAACCGGAATTGTAATCAAAAAATCGATAATGAATAGCCATCTCCATCCACTAATACCATTGTAGCCGTCCATATTCTTATAAATTGCAGCCTGAATAGTTGAGGAAAAGATGGACCCTAAAAGACCCGAACTGGTAAAGATAGCCGTACGAAATGATAAGAGACCTTCTTCATAGAAGCTACCCAAGATTAAGTGAGTACCCGAGAATGTCACTGCTTCGAAAACAGCTACAAAAAACCTAATGGCACATATTTGCTTGAAATTAGTGACCTTGTAAATTGAAAGGGTCAATATACCCCAAGCAAAAGCACAGAACGAGAGCCAATATCTTGGTCTGACCTTTAATAAAATAAGGTTATGAGGGACTAAAGCAACAATGTAACCAATATTAAAGCAAGTATTGATAAGATTAAACTGATTTCCCTCCATACCAAGGTCCTCTTTCATTCCCGAGACATATGCATTGCTCAAATTCGACCGGTCCAAGTAATTGATCCAGTAAATAAGACAAACGTAAGACAAGATGAACCAGTCAAGTTTGAGAAGCAACTTAGCCTCTTTTGGATCCTCGAGTTTTTTACCGAGGATTTTGTCTCTAATTGAACCCAAAAACATACCGTTTGGTTAATTCAATGGTTAAAGTTTAAGATAGACGTTTTCGCAGCTTTTCAAGCTCGTATACTCGTATAGAATGAGGGCTAGAGCAGCACAATTTGCAAACTGTGCAATATTTGTAACAGTTGTACTGTTAAGTATTTTAGCAGCAGGAGAAGTGAAGCTTGTGTTTAATCAAATCTAACTTTGTATCGTTTCTGGATAGTTGAATCTTCCGATGACTGAGTTTGTATGTTCAGTCGTTCGTAAACCGGAGATGCGAGAGAAGCTGGAGATGATGATTTTGAATGAGTATTTGTATTTAACGTAGCAGACTTGGCAGGTTATATACTGTGGATGATTCAGTATAATTTAATTTTGAACTCTTTGTCATTATTCGTATCTTGAGTTTTCAATTCGAGATCTTCAGATATCGATCTCCGGTTTTGGGAGGTGCGGCTACTAACGATTCTTATCAGCGGAAATAATAAACGGCGCAGCATTCGGGGTTCAAGATTTGCGATAATTAGAGATATGGAAACCAAGGGCTGCTGACTCTTGTTTAATTGTAGTGTTCATAATGCGCCTAAAATTCATATCATCACCCATATGTAGTTCCCTTCGTGGCACCTGCTTGCGTACGTAAGCTCTCGCTCGCCTACATTGAACGGTTTAAGACGTAAGCTCATAAATCTGAATACAACAATTTAGGTGCAATAATTTGGGTGCAAAACATCTATTCTAAACTATACTCTAAATAGAAATAAATTAGGACTGGGACTGAAGAAGTTCTGAAACAACTCTAAGCATCTTAACGACTTTTTCTTCTTGGAGCCTCTTTCCTACCAACTGCAAAGCAACAGCTCCACCGTGGCTCTCTTCTGGATTATAATCTTCCCAGACTTTAATGTCTAAATCGCTGTAGTTAGTACAGGTCTTGTCGACAGGATCGAGAACTTTGTTGGCAGTAGTGACTGGGAAAACACCTACAGAGTAGTCCATAAGATTGAATGGTGAGGTGTATCCGACGTATGTATGGAACTTGCCAATGGGGTTCCCAGCAAAAGGAGTGGCAGGCATAATTATGGCATCGATTGGCCGGCCATTTTTAGTCTTGAGAGCACTATCATTCCATCTATCAAGATATTTCTTGATCAAAGCTGTTCTTTCTGCTTGGAGCTTCCACAAGTCTGCCGTAGATAATTCAGGCAGAGTCCCGTAGTTCTTCATGTATGGAAACAATTTTTCGCCAGTAGCTTGAGTTTCGGCAAGAATGTTCTTGCCTCCGTCACTGGTGAAAAACCTACCGATGATCTCGGAGAGCCTTAAGTGGTCTGTTGGCTCCCATTCTATAACATCATGACCATCTGATATCAACGCATCGACCACAATTTGAACTCCTCTACGAATAGGAGGAGTAGGTCTGATGTAGCCATCGTCAAAACACACGGCAATATTGAGCTTTGAAGGCAACTCGACGTCTCTCCATGGAATTTCAACGCACATAGGGTCTTTATTCCACGGCTCAGTTGAGATAACTGCCTTGCTAAAGTATTCAAGAGAATCTAAATTAGAAGATAATGGCCCAATGATACTGCGAACCGATTCCAAGCCTGGCAATCCCGATCTGCAGCCGTAGGTAGGAAAACGTCCGAAACTAGGCTTGAGTGCAAACAAATTCTGAAAAGTGGCTGGGATTCTGATGGAACCTCCAATGTCGGAACCAAACCCGACAGGGGAACCCTTTAGCTTGAGCAATGCAGCTTCACCTCCAGAACTTCCTCCAGCACTCAAATTTCTGTTCATAGGGTTGATAGTGTAACCATAGATATAGTTGTTGGATTCCGGCATCATCATTGCAACAGGGACATTGGTTTTGACATAAAGTACTGCACCAGCTTGCTTAAGAGTTTGTACTAATACCGCATCGGTGTCAATTTTCTCGGGTTTGAAGCAGAAATTGACAATTCCAAGTGTAGTGGCCTGGCCCTTAACATTAAGATTGTCCTTTACTGAAACTGGAATACCGTGGAAAGGACCAATTAACCTACCGTGAGTTGCTTGATATTCGTCAAGCTCACGGGCTCGGGCAAGTGCTTCGTCAAAGAAAACCTCCGAAAGACAATTGACCAACTGATGGGCAATCGATGCTCTATGACAAAAGGCTGAGGTTACGTCATAGGCAGACCAGGTCTTGGAACCGATCTTGGCAAGAATGTCAACAACATTGGACTCGGTAATCTCGAGTTCAGTCTGACTCAAATATCCCGACTCTTGGATCCAATTGGTAACATCGACAACATCACTTGCTGGAAGGTTTTCTTCGGAAATCAACCATTCGGTCTTGAACTTTTGATCTCTCAACTGCACCTTCTTGGCTGCAATACCGATGTACGATGGTTGGCTAACTGTCATGATAGGATTTTATACTAATAATATCAATATGTAAAATTGTATGTGTAATGGAAATGTCAGTTGTGGAAGCATATAACTTTGGCTTGATATACTTTCTACAAGAGTAACCAGATTCCGAGCTACGATGGGGATGGACTTCCGGCGAGTTCGGTTTTGGAATCTGCAAGATATCCCCGATTCGCGTGCACCGGCTTATCTCCAAAATACGCACCTTTCATGTCAGGAATGGGATATAAATATCCTTCGAATTGTCTCAGGTCACAGGGACAAATTCTTAGAATTGACTAGCATAAAAGCGGTGGTGGGTTGGTTTCGGAATCCCAGTCCCCTGTGCGTCAATTTTGTACTATAAAATATAACGTTATTGAGATAAGAATGGGAGTACATGATTGGAGTGATAAGAAGAAGCAGAATAATTGACAACAGGAAAGCGTATACCGAGAACCGATAGGAGCTGGCCAACCGATGTAGAAACCAAGGGATGAAGCTTAGAGATTCTAATTCCTGCCACATGTTTAGACTGATATCTCGATTATTGCACATCTCAAATTAATTGTCCTTAGTAAATTGAAAAAGAAGAAAAAAATTTAGTTGGAATTAAAAGAGTTAAAAATCAACTCAGAACAGTCAAATAACCATGGTTTTAGAATCTATGAGTGTCCAGTATTAGCTGCAATGGCGTAAATAAAAAACTAAAGTACAACTGGATTAATCGTACAAAAGTGAAGGAAGTCTCGCATTCTCTCGCAATGGATCAGGAATAATTAAGAAAACTGAGTTTTGACAAATCAAATGAACACATCCGTTTATATGCTTCTAGCAGGGTTCATTCATAGCAAGATATCATTACAAAATTTACTCTAGCTAATTTATGCCTTTTCGTACAAACTCAACCTAATATCTATAATATCAGATTGCATTATATACAAGATTGGTATATATTATCCAGTACTCTATAAACTATCTTCTACCTTTTTAACCAAGTCATAGTACGACTTATAATTTTGTTCCCAATCTTCATCAGAGATAGCATAATTCATTGGCTTTCTACCAACAACGGACTCACCAAATCCTAGATGATCCCGAATTGCTCTCTTTATACTTAAGAATCCACCCTTACCAGCTAATACTTCACCTTCAGAGGCGATGTACTGTAACTTTTTGGCGGTTTTGTAATCCCCAGCTTCTAAAGCACTAAATAAGGCAACAAAAAGCTTAGGGAAAACACCTGAAAGGGCATCAATAACACCTTTACCGTTAATTGAATGTACTGGAATAAGTAACTGGCCAAATCCTGAAAGTAATGCAAAGTTATTGGCCGCAATTTCCTCGTCAAGTCCAATTCTGGTGTACTGGTGTACATCATTATGAGTACATTTGCACCCAATAATATTTTTGTGCACAGACAATTTTTTGACAGTTTCGGGAGTGACTTGAAGTCCGTTACAAACACCAGGGTACAAGTAAAGTAAAAGGGGTAATACTGAAGAGTCGGCGACTTCCTTGATCCAATCATAAATTCCGTCTTGAGATGTATCAGCACCGTAATAACTTGAAGGAAGAATCATGGCACAAGTTGCACCTGCTTCTTTGTATGATCTAATTGAATCAACAGTGTCTTGAAGATTGTTCTGGCCAACACCTGCAATAATAGGGTAGTCAGGAAGGGCATTGCGAAGGTTGGAAATGAGTTCAATTCTTTCATTTTGAGAGAGCAATGAAAACTCACCCGTGCTTCCCAAAGCTACAAGACCAGTGATTCCGTTTTTCTGCAAGAATTTTGCATGATTAATCTGAGTTTCAAAGTCGATAGTTTTACCATCATTTTTATAAAAAGTAACGATTGGGGTATATATACCACGATCAACTGATGAAATTTGTGGTTGAGAAGCTTGACTTGGAACTGAAGGAGACATTTTTTTGATAGTTTACAAGAGGTTATAGAAGGTGAAGAAAGGTACATATTTATATATTTGAATGATAAGAGGATGGAGGTTAAATCGAGAATCAAAGTTGGCGGGGTAAATAGGCATTTAATGGTGGAGGCAAACCGAATGTTGATAATATACTTTTGGTGGGTGATGGTGGAGGGATTAATAAGGATCAACCAAGTAATACAAGTTGGAATAGTGGCGGGCATAATAGAAATAGAGTTTGAAAAAGTAAATTTTTGGTGGAGGGACTTCAGCTTCTTGAGTCGAGTGACAAGCAAAGACGGAAAATGCTTTCTTGTCTTGAACAGGGTCCCAGTTTAAAATTACCGTCTTCGAAGTCGTTTCAAAAAGACATTCTTTATCCTCCATTTACTTTGTATATTTAATTTTAAGCATAAGTTATTGCTTCCACTAGTTATATATAATTATTTATCTTTTCTTGTTGGTGGTATCGTTCTAGCTCGCATTGATTCTTAAGTTCTGTAAGTCTGTAACTGAATGCCTGACCTAAATCAAATCTTACAAAGAGAAAGAAGTAGATATTTATGAAGGTTCGCATATAATACACCAGTCAGATAGCAGAATAATCCTAGATTGCAACACAGTATACACCCTTTCAGCTTTACTAGGTGTTCCCCCGCGTATTTATGTGAAACATGCAACGCTCCCTCCACGACGCAGCCAGGGGTGGGGGCACTCGCCTCCAATCACTTCTAATCTTAAATTGACGCAATATTCCTCTGCATCCACCCCCACAGTTCTTTCAACCTTGAAGGGACCAGACAAACTAAGAAGTTACGACAAACTATTAGGTTCCTAGCAACGCCTCCTTTCAAATGTTTTACGATGTTTATTCTTCAGAACTCTAATTCATCAACCATTCAAACCCATACCACAATTTGGTATGGTTTAGAACAGCCTTTCTCCTCTGGCTTCTTTAGTGGGAACGGCAGAGTCCACAACCACAAGCAGCCACTCGTCAATAGCATTCACGATAAGAGATTTTCGTTAGATTAATGCGAAATCATCGTAAGTCGTATCGCCTTGAGATTCCGCGACTCCGCTCGTGTATACAATATCGCGAACCGTTGACTATTTGCATCGTGGTGGACATCCTAGCACTCTACTAGTATGCTGTTATTTCAAAGGTATTATAAGCACTAAAAGGTCTCAGATACTAGCAGGCTTTGTTGGTAGAGTGCATTCGAACCTCTAATTAATTCAATCCAAGCACTAAATTTTTGCAGCAAAGCACCCAGAATGACTACCAACGTGTGAGCCTTCGTGCAAATAAATTACCGGTATATAACTAAAATAACTATGCAATATGCAATTGTATAAGCATCTACTGGGGCCTACAGGCGAACAAACTTGGCAAGATAGAAATTCAACCTCGATGGTTACCAAAGAATTCCCAGTCGCGTTCAACCTTCATAAATTCCCAGTCGCGTTCAACCCTCATAAATTTCCAGGTGCAGAATACAATTGCTGCCAGCATAACCACTATCCAACTATTTTGCAGCTATTATTCTGGCGTGCTATTAATCACGTACGATAAGTTCACCAGCATTCTGTGGCTGTGCAATTTGACTTCGGGACTTCTATACTTGGTATATTCAATTCAACAGCTGTCTCTGTTCTCTTACTTGAGGCATCTCACAGTTTTGGCTATTTAAGCCACAATATCTCGCTAGGACTCTCGCCTAGTTTGTTCCACTGTCAGTGTTCTCTTCCTGCTCACGCTCTTTTTTTCCTCTGCGTTTTCCCACTACTCTCGCTACCTCGCTATTCATGCTGATTCTCTCGCTGCACGCTCTCGTTACAATAACGCATCGCCATCGCTGAAAAATCCATCACTTTCCAAGCAACACCTTTTTCTTAATCGACCTTACCCATTCCACGATAAAGTAGACTTTTCTACATCCAAAGCTATATTCAACCCCCTCAAAATCCCCAGCCTCAAGTTTGGTGCTTTTACCGTAATTCGTCATTCTTTTCCACCACCTTTTTCACCCCACTTCATTTCCAGCAACCAGATTTACCGTCGCTAGATTCCACGAAATCGCCAAATTATCCTCAATTTCCTCCAGAATGTCACCAGTTCCCTCTACTTCCAACTTTGAGAACTTAACCTCTTTTGCTGTCGATTATGCCCCGTCACATATCTCCAAATGGAGGTCTAAGCGTACGGGTCTCCAGATTACTTATATCAACCAACCTTCGCCTATTGTCGAGGGGTATTTTGCCGTTTCTACTGAGATTGAAAACAACTCAGGATGCCCTCATACTTTGGAGCACTTGATCTTTACCGGCTCCAAACAGTATCCTTACAAGGGTCTTTTGGACACTCTCGGTAATCGTCTTTATTCTTCGACAAATGCCTGGACTGCCGTGGACCAAACCGTATACACGCTCACTACTGCAGGATGGGATGGATTCAAGACTCTTTTACCCATTTACTTGGACCATATCTTTAATCCCACTCTTACTGACGAGGCCTGCTTGACCGAAGTCTATCATATCGACAAAAAGGGGAAAGAAAAAGGTGTCGTCTTCAGTGAAATGCAAGGAATTGAGTTCGACAGCTGGTCCATCTTGTACTTACGAATGCAACAGTTATTATACGATGCTAAGTCGGGTTATTCGTCAGAAACTGGTGGACTTATGGCCGAGTTGAGAACTTTGACAAATGACCAAATTAGGCAATTTCACAAAGACTCTTACCGTCCTGACAACTTATGTGTGATTATCACTGGTACTGTGGATGAAACTGAATTGTTGGATATAATGGACCGTTTTGACCAGGATTTGGCTCCCTTGGATGGTCCTCGTCACAGGCCGTTTGTAGACTCAGGACCACACGTCATTGAGTTAGGATCCGACCTAATAGAAGTAGTAGAGTTCCCTGACAAAGATGAATCGATGGGCAAAGTGCTCTTGTCATGGATGGGACCGCATGCGCTTGATTCTATCAATAACTTGGCCGTCGATATGATCGGTTCCTACTTCACTGACAGTCCTATTTCGCTTTTCAACCGTCATTTGGTCGAGATCGAAAGCCCTTTTGCAACTGACATTGACTACAGCACTGACGACTACCTCACTACATGCCTCAACTTTACTATCCATGATGTTCCTGTCGAAAAGCTTGAACACGTAAACGGAATAGTTAAGCAGTTAATTCTCGAACAGATTAACCCGGAGACATTGGACTTGGACTACTTGAAACAAATTGTCTCCCAGCAGAGATTGAAGTTCATTTCTACTACCGAAAAATCACCAATGATGTTCTCCAACATTGCCATTTCCGAGTTTTTGTATGGCTCGGAAGATGGCTCGGATTTGGCCAAGTGGACCAAGGATTTGACTGAGTTTGACGAGCTCTTGAAGTGGTCTAAACAACAATGGTGTGATCTTATTAAGCAGTACTTTGTAGACAACCATTCAGTTACCATTCTTGGTAAGCCTCTGTCGAAATTGAACGATCTTCAAAAGAGTCAGACTAAACAGATCTTAAGGGATATCAAGACCAAATACGGCAAAGACGGTTTACGTGAGTTAGGCGACAAATTAGACGAGGCCCAGTTGGTCAATGACAGACCAATTCCCGAAGAATTGCTTACCAAGTTTGCCAAACCTGACCCTTCCAAGATCAGGTTTATTAATACCAATTCTTACAATGTCAACCACAATAGCGTACTCTATGATCCTAAGTATGTCAACTACAAAACCGATGATGCTGTGGCCCACAAATTGGACCAGGACTTGCAAAAATTCCAGAAGGCATCCGGAAACAGCGAGTTGCCTCTCTTTGTCCACTTTGAAGACTTCAAATCGGAGTTCACTACGATAAACCTTGTCATGTCTTCCACCACGGTAGAACCTCATTTATTGCGCTACATGAGCATAATCGAGGAGATCTTCTCGTTGTCTATCGAGCTTCCAACCGGAGAATATATTCCATACGAAAAGGTAATTTCGAACCTCGAAAATGATTTACTCGAGTCCCATTTGGACAATGGATACGAAAGTGAATTTCTCGAGTTGGTCAACGTTAAGGTAAAGTTCGAGTCTACCAAGTACCGCAAGGCCATCGAATGGCTTCAGAACGTCCTCAAGCACACCAAGTTTGAAGAGTCACGTATTTCCGTCATAATTGAAAAAATCATTAACTCTTTGCCTGACAAAAAGAGAATGGGTGAGCTTATGATGTATTCGATGCAGTACAGAACGTTGTTCAAGGAAACATCATTGAGAAAAGCTCAAGATTCCATGTACACCGAGGAGTTCTACAAAGACTTGTTGGCGAAAATCAACCGAGGCGAGTTTGAACTGATCAAGAATGACTTGACGGCTTTAGTCACTCAATTGTTCCAGTTAGAAAATATCAAGGTATTTGTGGTGGGTAATTTAGCTGGTTTGGATAACCCTGTTTCCGACTGGCAAGAATTCATTCAAACGTTTTCGTCCAAGACGCCTGGTCCAAGTGTTCCATTCTCAGACCTTCCTCGCTCGTTCCTGTTCAAATCCGACACAGGTAACAAGTGCCTGGACGAAGCTTACCTCATCTTGTCTCCCTCGGAAGAATCTACGCATCTTGTGTCCTCCACCAAAATCCCAACGTCATATCTTGACGAAGATATCTTCAAAATTGCCCTTACCACCGAATTCTTGGTTGCAGTAGAGGGCCCATTCTGGAGAGGTGTCAGAGGTACTGGGTTGGCTTATGGTACCCAGATCAAGAGAAATATCGAAACGGGTATGCTTACATTTCAGATCTATCGTGGTTCCGATGCTGTTCAAGCCTGGAAGGTTTCGAAAGCCATTGTTGAGGACTATGCCAGTGGAAAATTGAAGATCGATACTTTAAGTATTGAAAATTCCATTGCTACTATTGTCAATGCTTTGGCCAACCAAGAGGATACCAACTATAGTGCTGCTACTTGTAAAATTAGTGATAGTTTGTTCAAGAGAAGAGGACCTGACTACAACCAGTTCTTCCTTTCCAAGCTCAACCAGTTAACCATCGATGACGTGATTAATACCTTGAAGAAATACTTTGTACCTATGTTTGAAAGTAACAGTTCCATCGTGTTTACCAGTATTCCTCCGGCCAAGAGCGATGAGGTAAGTCAATATTTCAGATCACAGGGTTATAATGTACACATTGAAGAAATAACAGTTGGAGATGTCGAAGGAAATGGCAGTAAATCTGGAAGTGAAATGGAAACCGATGAAGATTCTGAAGATTCTGATGGTTCTGAAGAGGATTCTGAAGAGGATTCTGAAGAGGATTCTGAAGAAGAAACCGACGAAGAATCTGACGAAGAATAGTAGAATATATTATTAGAATTAGAAAATAATTAACAATTAATATTTAAGGAACCTGTCTCTTTTGGTGCGCCGTGTTTTCTGTGGATAGACAATTGTACACTCTCGTACAATATTATATTATATTATTACTCCTGGTTATTACCTATATGAAATTCCTAAATCAAACTTATGACTAAAGCTTCTATTAATTAATTATTTTGCAAAGCCCAATTTTGCAGCATCAAGGTCATTGCTGTCCTTTTTCAAAAACTCAACATACTTTGTCACAGTATCACAGACTTTTTTCTGTTCTACTTGGGCAACATTTTTCCAAAACGTTTCACTGGTGATGCCTTCACAAGCGATGTATTTGGCGATGGAATGTAATTTCAATTCCCAGTCGGTAGTCCCGTAGTCTTCATATACACCGGGCAATCCCAAGTTACGCCTTTCATAGATTCCAAAACTCTTTGTCTTGGTGTTTTCAATTGGATTAATCTTTGGTTTATGAATATGAAGGAATAAGACTTCAGGAAACTTGTACTTTTCTGTCACTTCAGTCAGAGTTACCTTACCGGTAGCTGCATCCTTGACTTCAGTTTTAGTGGTCTTGGAATGGCTCTTCTTGAACTCATCAAGTAAATTATGTGAATAGTGGTTTGATTGGTATGGCCATAATCTTGGATCCAATTTACGCTCATCTTTCAACCATCTTTCCCATTCTTTAAAGAATTCAATGGTTTGAGTAGGATCATACTGAACAATGGTGGTCTCTTGGAAATCCCCGTCCTGCTTTTCACCGCCTTTATACCCTCCAAGCCATGAATCGTGCTGGACAACATGGTAAGGTTCTTGTAACAAATGCAAGGCTGGAACAATGGTTTCACGGTCCCCGTCCCCTGGAACACCTTGGAAGAATAAACGATAGTAAAATTGAGGTCCATAAAGATTATAATAAACGGACAATAAGAAGGATTTGAAATGAGATCTCTTGGAGAATACCATTTGACCGGTTTCAATACTGATCATATCAGGGACACCCTCTAAATCGTGGAAATTGACATCCTTGTTGACGTCTTTTACAGCGTACAGCTTCCAGTCCCAGTCATTGGCGATACCATATCTACGAATTGGAATGTTGCCAACTTTAAACCTGGCAAGTTCATAATATAACGGGGACACAGCCTTGTGCCAGATGTCTGGCCATAAGATAAACTTGGTGGAAAGATATGGTTCCGAGGTCAATAAATTGTCAACGTTCTTAATAGGCATATTGTCAGCATCTAAAGCAATGATGTTATTGAATGAGGAAAACAACAAGCCAAAGATTTTAATTTGGAACTTTTTAATATTCAATTGATCGAGCATTTCTTTGCCGATTTCTCTCTCAATCACAATACACTTGGCATTGAACTTTTTAGGCAACAATTCTTCACAGATTTGTTCATCATATTCACTCATTGTGTTAATAATAAGCTCAATAGGCAATTTGGAACCTGTTTCACGAATTTGTCCGATGGCAACTAATGCGGAACCAAAATAAATACCACCACCAGAAATTACAATCCCGTCACCATTGACAAAGTCAGTAGGGGGGTCATCAAGTCTCTTAATGGCTTCGACGAAGGCATCGTGCTTAGCTTGAAGCTTGTCGAATTTTTCTTTTCCAATATTGACACGGTCTTTAAGCAAATATTCTCTGGACATAGGAGGCTCCTGAACATCTCTGCAATACTTTCCTGGAATGTCTTTCCCGTTTTCGGATTCGGTCAAAGGCTCGATATCGGTCGGTCCATGCTTAACGAGTAAATTGTTGATGATTCCTTTATAGTAGAGAGTTTTGTCGAATTTTTGCTGTAACTTTTCGGTGACTTGTTTGGTAAAGTTGGGAGGAGTGTCTTCGAGATCCAAAGTCTTCAATGCTTCCAAAATAGCCGATTCTGCAATGTCTTTCCCGTTTTTGATTACGTAGTCAGACTTCAAACTATTGAACAATTCCATGGACATTTTCTTTTCTTCAAAAAATGTGGTTGTGTACTTCTCTTCGATATTGGACTGCAACTCTTGCTTGAACACTTCGTAAAAGTTTTTAATAATCTCTGTACGTAAGTTATCCTTGATGTTTTCTGAGTTCTTTTCAGCAATATCCTTCTGGAGCAACTCGAGTAATTCTTTTTCCTTGGTGGCTTTCATTTCGTTGACAAGGTTATCAACGTATTCGGATTCATCGATTTTGTCAATGTGCGATTGAACTCTGCCATCGGTTTTTCTGGCTTCATAGGACCGGTGGAAGAAGAACAAGTTGAAGAAAATCACACACAGAAACAATATTAACAATACGTAAAAGGGCGAAAACATCCGCCTTGGTGAAACAGTCATCATTATATTATGTGATATGGTATTAGTTGATAAAATGTGGTTCAAACACCAAAATTTGACAGTCAAATATATAAATCAATGAACAAAGACAGTGCTCGATGACGATGATCCGGATAAAGGAGGCCGGATATCTGGTAAAAACCCAACCACGTTAAACAGTCAAGTAAACCGGTATATTTGTTACAGTGCGATAATTCGTACGAATATTCACAATAACAGCAAAACTATCAGTTCGTCAGGAAAGAAGAGAAATGAGTTGGTTTAAATCTTGGAATTGAAGGAAAACAAGACGCCATTTTTTTAGCCTCCACACTACGATGCTATTTTTTTTTATTTGTTGTGGTGCGATAAGAATAGAGATCAGTAGACAAGCAATGCGGCGTGCTACATTGGGCGGACAAGATACGACAACATTGCAGGAGGAACGGTGCAGCGATAGACACTGGAGCTGAAGCGCAAATAGGTGGCTACAAGAGCGTATTTTGACAGCTGGGTTTTGGCTTGACCAAGAACACACAGCAGCACCAGCGTTCGGAAAACGTGGGAACACTTACCCACACGCAATGAAAAACCAGTTAGGATGGTGGTCAGAGTGCTGGTAGTTCCACGACGCACCAAGACAAATATCGTGTGCTTAAATTACGGATGTACGCTTGCATTTCTCCCTGGCTTCCAATTAGAGGACGGCAATGTACAATTCAGTACGCTGAAACAGAACTACTCGTACATGGTAGACGCCTCGCGCCAAAATGTGTAGTCCAATGCAGCATATTTTTGTACGGTTCGTGGCATTGCAGTGTCAAAAATTAATCTTTCTGCACGACGGCCCAATTGGGATGGCCTGAAGAGGCGGAGGGGCGGGCCAGGATGGATCCATACAATATCCAAATTTTTAGAACCAAGATCTGCTTATTGTTCTAATTGTATTCCGAGAAAGTAAGCCGTTTAGATTTTTGTAAAATACTTCAAGGGTATGTCTTCAAGTTCATGGCAAGTTGGTTGAATAGATAGCTTATCACTTCAGTAAACGTGCCTGATAACATGAAGACCAAGAAAAAAGTACTCGTAGTAATGATCCCGGGCCACCAACCGAAAAAAAATGCCTCTATACGACAAGGATTGTCCTAAAGCTTAATTAATTTTTTAGGAGGGCCACGTGCATCATGCCATCTCCCTAAAAATCGATTGAACGTTGCCCGAGTTACCGAACCCAGTTGGCCACGCTCTTAAACTGCGTATATCGTGAATATCTTTCCAGCTTCAGCATTTTATCCAGACTTCTGAAACGCCCCCTATTATTTTCTAGGTGGCACTTGTTTTGGTATTGTTCCGGCAGCAGAAAGATCTAACGTAGATCCCGAGAAACTATCGGACATTTTAGCCGACATTTTTGTTCAGATCGCCTGAGAGAGATGGTATCGAAATGCCGGATTGTAATAAATTGGATATCTGCTGCTTCAATTGTTTGCTATTCCATGATTCTCATTAACAATTCCCGCTTGTTGCTTTAGGCTCGGAGAACGAAAATGTAACATACTGTTCCATCTTCGCATTTTGTTCCATCTTCGCATTCCTCGCGAGAAATATTATCTGGGATTTCTTTTTGCAGTAATTAGAATTTGAATGCAAGAACAGCTGAGGGTGCCATCCTAAAAGATTGGCTGTTCCGCTTTTGGTTTAGATTCCATACCTACTTCAGTCGCATCTTATTCTTCCTCCTCTGGTTCGTCTTTGGACGTTTTTTTGCCCCTCTTAGAATCAGCCTGCATAATTTTTGCAGCCATGTATGCATTAGGTTTGTCCGTATTGTTACCTATATTTTAAGGTCTTTTTAGCATAGAGCTAGGCATCTGAACTATATCTGCATAGGAAGCTGCTTCACTTGCGCCGTATTGATGTTGTAAGTATGTCAACGTTCTCTTCTTCCCTGTATTCGCTTTCGTTACCTTCTTGGTCAGCTCTAATTTTACTACTAACTACTTCAATAACTACGTTTCGCGCCCCTAAAAGCTACTAGTTATCTTTCTGTTTATTAATTCAGACAAACTACTTCCTTCCCTTTCCTTTCTTCTTCTTCTTCTTTCCTGTTTTCTTCTTCTTTTTATTCTTCGGCTCGGTCTCTGGAGTCCCGTCCTTACTACTCAATGTAACACTGCTACCCTCAACTAATTCATCTTGTCCAGTTTCGTCAGTTTCAGCTCTGGGGCTTTCGCCTTGGGCTTCAGAAGTATCCGGTTTGAGATTCAAACTTTGGGTCTCTTGCTCGTATCTTCTTTCTCTCAAATCCATTTCTTCTTCCGTTTCGTTAGTTACTTTAGAATTGATTTCTCCTCCCTTTTCTGCTTCCTTCGATGAAGACCCCAACCTAACAATATCTTGCGATGATCTACCAAAGAAATCTAACTCTTCTTCTGGATACTTAGGAGGCAAATCTTCTCCCTTATCGAGCAATTTGTCGGATTCCTCCTTATTAATCTTACCATATTCTGGTAACGCAGCCAATCCTCTCTCACCTTCAATTTTTCTGTAATCAGATCTAGATACAAAGCCATACTTTCTAACGTTAGCTTCGACCCATACAAATCCTCCAAGTCCAACATTTACTTGGAACTTGGCGTTAGTCAGAAAACATCCAACTGCTGGATATAAGTCTATAAAACATCCCTTCATGACATCAAGCAATTTTTTACCGTTTCTAGTAATGAAAATGGTTCCGGAACTGACTACGTATCCAAACCCAACGATGTCTGACTGTTGCAATGGAGGTAATACCAAAGCATTGTATTCACTCTGCTCGCCTTGATGCTGTTGTAACGGCGTAGGAAATGGCTTGTTAATTTTTAAATTTCCAGTCGACTCGTATCCGATCGAAAAGTTATTGTATCCTGGCAATCTGAAGGCAGTAGGATAAGGTTTAGTGATCAAGCCTATAGAAAAATGGCTAGTGTCACTTTCACTATTAGCATACTCAAATACTTTGGTCTCAAAGTAGATTATATCCGAATGCAATCTATTTCTAAGTGGCAAAGCATAATTTAATGACGAAGTAGCTACCGAATAAGGCAAGTCGTTGTTGTTGAAATTAAGTTCGGTTTTGTCCTCTACGATAAATCTTGGATCCATAGAAGTATCGTTTTCGAACAGAAAGGCCAGAATTCCATGGTCCCTGATCAATTCTTCGGTTTCCAAAGTATAAGACCTTCCTCTAAAGTGGGCAATATTAGGAGGATTCTGTTTGCTAAACTCCTGACCCTTGAGGTACGAGTTTTGTTCTTCGGGTGATAAGCTGGTAAAGTCAAACGTGTCAGCCAAATTCAATAACGACTCTTCGTCATTAAGAAACTCCCGAGGAATTTGGGCGTGCAGGTCAGATTCAAGAAGCGTATAGTCGGACGAGTCTGAGTAGAAAGATACGATTTTGTAGCATGAAACTACTATAAAGGTAATTAAAATGACTGATACGACGATCAAGACGAAAATGACATTGACGTCTTCTGGACTGCCCATTGTCAAGTGATGAGATTTGATTATGTAGGTTGAAATGTCTTTGTTGGTACCTTTATTATGTTTATTATTTGAGTTTGTTGTATGGAACTCGTAAATCAGTTTAGTTTTGAAGTCTATCTAAATACAATTTGTTGCCAATACTTGGATATGATTCAAGTTCTGGCAATATTGATGAATAGTCTTTGCGTCTAACGTTATTGCTGGTGTCGAAGTGACAGGTAATGCCGATTAGAAGGGATAAAGCAGGCAATTTATTGGGCCAAATGGACAATCAGTATACACAGTGCAATCTGAAGTATAAATTTGCTATTTGCAATAACTTTTCACACGGTGTAGACTGTTTATTGCGCCAACTATGGTTCTTACAGGCTCTTCTTTTTGGCTCCGTTCAGTTGCGATGGTTTTGTGCGGGGGGAGGGGGGGAGTGAAAATCAGACGAGATAAGATGAGGCATGCTGCGCACAACATAGAAATAGAAATACAGTGGACGTATAGAGCAAGGGACCGGCCGGTCAATGTACACAGTCGCCAGTAGTAAAGCCTACTATCGTCTAAAATACAAGAAAAAATTTAGAAACATATTAGCGCGGCCAGGTTTCGATCCTGGGATCTCAGGGTTATGAGCCCTGCGCGCTTCCGCTACGCCACCGCGCTGATTTCTGTGGTGATCAGGCACCCAGAACTGACCAGTGCAGCGCCCGCCTGGCCCAGCACGACCTTTCATCTACTCGCTGTAGCGGCTCCGGACGCGAACGCGACCCGTTTTGCCGCAAACCTTGCTTCGGTCCAGGGCGCTAACTGCCGTGCCTTTTTCGATAGCTGGAGTTGCCTGTCTAGAGATCCACGGCCAGGTCCGATTCGGCTGCAACCAAAATGGGGTCATTAACCGCAGAAAGTGACCATGTGAGCCCACCAAAGCAGCATCCCCGCGCCCGCAGTGTCTCGCCATCATAAGTTGTCTACCGCGAACCACCACAACGAAGAACCTACCGAGACCACCGCATGTGATTGCGGTCCCCCTCTCGCAATGGGTATATATATATATATATATATATATGTACCGCAATATCTTCACACGTTGTTGCTTTTAGCCCTACCTACGTGGTTTTCAATTACTCACTCCAATTCACCATTATCCAGGCATGCTGTGCCAGGGTCTTACTGTCGATCCATTCAGTCACCATTGAGTCCTATTCTCCCTAACGAGTTCCCGCCCCATGGGGTACTACGTCTATGGCGATCGCTCGCGGCACCGCTCACGGGACCGACCACGGCGCTTATTCTGCATCCGTCCCAGCCCCCAACTCCGAGATCACGTAATGTCGCATTCTCCTCGACCTTCCGATGTCGTCTCGACACCAGAAAATTTGTGGTCTTTTTTGGGCACCGACCACTTTGGTTGGGTTGTACTACAGAGTTTCAAACGGTTGCTATATAGTTCATCACTTTACAGATCCTATCTATTGGCACCAGTGTGTTATAAAAAGTTCAATTCTCCAAAGTCCGAGTACTATTGCCCACATACAACTCTCCCAATACCCACTTGACCTTCTCCCAACGGAGTACCCGCCAGGTCACCCACGCTTTTTAATTGGTGGTAAAAAAACTGATACTTGACTATATCAGTCGGTTTCTTCTACTGTTAAACCTATTTATTGTTCATTGACAACCATGAGTGGCCAGTCCGATATTTCGAGTAGATCTCCGATATCTACTGGTTCAACTCCTTCAACTGCAAACGACACTACGCATATGGCCTCGACTCCTGCTACTCAACCTATACCTAAAAAGTCCCAGCAAATCAAAACCGACAAGCCCAGGCCTCATATGTGCACAGTTTGCACCAGGGCGTTTGCTAGGCTCGAACACTTGAAGCGCCATGAACGGTCCCATACCAATGAAAAACCTTTCCAGTGTGCTGCCTGCGGACGGTGTTTTGCACGTAGAGACTTGGTTTTGAGACACCAGCAAAAACTCCACACGTCGATACCAAACATCATGCGGCGAGGCTCGTCCAAGGACGCCAAGGACTTGGACGAACATATCATTGTTTTACACAACAATACCGAAAACTCGGCTCCTTTGCCCAACGGCCTCGTTCCCATCATCGCCGATGATTCCAACATGAACGACGACTTGGAAAAGTCCGCCGACTTGAACGGTCCGACGCAGCTCTACTCGCCTCCTAAAACTAACGAGTTTTCCTACAACGCTAGTGTGGCCCCTCAATTCAGGACCGCGTTGTTTGCGCAGAACCCCACGTCTTCTCAGACTCAAATGCTGCCGGAAAACAACTCCATCCCGTCTCCCATCCCTACAAACTCCAGCCAAAACACCCCTCCCAACTCGTCCAATCATGCGGCCAATGTTCAATTGCCATCTTCCAATGCACCCAACGCCATTCCGCCGTACTTGCAGCAAGAACAAATGCAGAACGCAGCCCAGCTTAACCACATTCTCGGCTCCCAAACCCGCCATGCCTCCTTCTCCGCAGTGTCGGGTGCTTCCTACACGAATCTCAAGGACGCAAAGCAAATTCAGCTGCAAAATCAGTTGTTTCAAGACTCCATCAGTGGTCAAGACTTTGCTTCTCAATTGACTGACGAGCTCACTTCCAAAAATTTACTTCTTTCAGGCCTTGATCTCAGCTCGCTTGGTGTGATGGACTGGACCAATCTTGACGGCCTAGACTTGAGCTCTGCGGCTGACAAGAATAAAGGAGCCGGATCTCCTTCGTTTTCTCAGCTCACTGCAAAGCAGCGATCGCTCAAGAACCTCCAGCAATTCTTTCAGATGAACAGCATGAAGCCACCAACTCCGGGTGCAGGCCCGGCCAATCAAAACCAATCCCGAAACCTAAATGACAGCCAGAACCAAAATGCCCTTGCAGCCTTTCAATTTAATAATCCCAACCATCCACATCATCTCAAAGGAATGACACCGTTCGAGTATGGCTTGAACCCGCCAAACTACCTAAATCTCCAAGCTCAGACTATGATCCCTGAGACAACAGATCCCTTGGTTTTACAGGGCGAGGTTGTTGAGTCTAAAAAGGCCCAGAAGAAGCAGAAAAGAGATCAGAGCATAAGTGACACCCCTTCCAAAAAGCTCAAACAAGAGCAACCTGATCAACCGGACTCCAAGAAGACCGTCCACCCCATTTCGCTCAATATGACCCAGGATGACGACTGGCTCAAAGAAATCATCAATACCCCATACGAGACCAATTTCCCCATAGCTTCTCATCAAATCGGGTTTATTGAGACCCCGTCATTGCTCAACTCTCCTAAACTTTCGGCCCAACAGCCACCTACGCTTTTGTCTAGCAACACCGATTACAGTTCTTTGGGTGAGATATCATCTCTCTTCAGATCGAGACAAATCGATTTGGTCAAGCAGATGAACCCTCAAATGAACGAAAACGATGTTTCGGTTCCAACCAATGAGTTTGCTAATAATCCCAAGGATATATTCGGCTTCATCACTGATGATTTTAGAACCAGAATCATTGGCATAAGTAATATTTCAGACAGCCAGTTTCCCACTGTGGACGACTTGGTACACTATATGAAACTCTACGAGTTGGAGTTCAACAAATACTTCCCGTTCATACACTTGCCATCTTTAAACCCTCTGGTAAACCAATACGAGAACATTCCGTTGATCTTGTCGATGGCCTCGATTGGTGCATTGTATGCATATCATGACACCAATACTTTGCTTTTATTCAGCTTGTCCAAATTCCACATTCAGAATTTCTTTGAGAAGGAGATTACTTTAGACAACCTTCAGTTCAAAAAGGTGCCCTTGGTGACCCACCAATGTTTGGTTCTCCATATATTTATTACCATGTTCTTTGACGAGCCGAACATGATTGAAATCACTTCCAAACAGATCAAATCGATGACAGGATTAATGAAGTCAACCAAGTTCAACGAGCCTTTGGAACAACTTCTTATCCCTCCTCCGGACTGTTTTGATTCCAATTCCAACCCAACTCAAATTCAGAACAATTTTGATTACTTCATCATTGCCCAATCAAGAATAAGAACGATCCATGTGTTTTACACATTACAGAACTTCAGATCTAGTTTTATGGGGCTTCCGATGTACTTTGATTCATCGCTTCTCAGCAATGGGTCGTACTGTTTGGACGAACAGTTGTGGCGTTGTAAGAGCTCGCAAGACTGGTATAGCCTAGCCAGTTCCTCCCCATCTAACAAGTCTCTTGTGAGCTTGAGTAACGGGATCTCCTTCAATGCGTTGTTGCAAATTTTGACCAATAATCTGACCAATCTGGATGCAGTGTTTTGCTACAACAATCTATTGGGGGCTTTGATGTACATCCATGAAAAGGTACAAACCAGCACTCCCAAATCACAAAATCCGTTCAATTCTCTCGGCTGGACATTGAACACCAAGCCGCAACTTGACCACCTTATCAAGTCGTGGGAGCTTAAGTTTGTAAGCCGCGGGGGGCCGCTCTATATTGACTCGTCCAATTTTGAGCTTCTCAACATTCACAACGAGTTGAAGCTCTTGTTACCCTTGTACTACTTGGTCAAAATCAAGGTTGTAATCAATTTGAACCCGATTTTATCGTTCATGTTCAACAAGAACTGGAACGAAATGAATGCCAAACTCAATCAATTGAGCAAGCAAGAATTGAAGTTTGAGAAGTTGAAGCAAACCGTTCCCTACTGCATTGAGATATTGAAGATCTGGGTGTTCAACATCAGAAACTTGAACAACAATGACATCAAACAGTTCTCGTTGAGAAGCCCGATATTTTTTGTTTCGTGCATCTACGTGTCTATATTAATCATGTCGTCGTATTTGAATTACTTGGAAAAGAAGGTGGAGCGGGGACTCAGTGAGTTTGAGTTGATTCACTGGATTGAATGTGAAAGTATATTGTTGCAGGTGGAGCAGATCTTGAGTCCTATTCTCAAGTCGTCCTATTCTGAAATTCTCACCAAGCAAGGCACTACGTTCAAGTATATCAAGCAGGATGACGGGTTGAAGCGAGTCAGGAAACTCATTGAAAACAGAGATTCGATCGAACACTTGAACGAAGCTGAAAGTGCCAACATCGATACCGAAATCGGGAACGAGATCTTGACTGACAAGTTGTCAATCAAGTCGTTGTACTTGGGAATCAGAATCTTGGCTGATGCACCTGTGTGGCCCATAGCTATGGGATTGGCAGAATCGTTCAAGAACCGTGCAAACTACTTGTGTGAACAGTAATAGTAATACGAATCACGATCATCTATGTATTATAACTTATCTACCCAATAAAAAATTATTTATCGTAACATATTAACTGCAAAGGCTGGCAAATCTAAGTACATATTTATTCTGAACCTATAGTTTGAAACAATAAGTAGATCGACATGCTTTGCTCTATCTGAGTAGATTAATAAGAGCTAGGAAATGCTATCATTACTTGAGAAAATGATTAAAATCGACCTTGCACTGGCTCAACTATTTGAGTTTCAGGCTGCTATGATGGCCAACTTTAGGGTGTGAAAACCCATGTCTTTGTGTATTGATCCTATGGCATAGTATTACAGTCCAAGTTCGTTCTGCGTGTATTTCAACAGGGAAAGACGCCATAAATCCGGTGATAGTCACTGTGAAGTATACTTTTTCAATCTTTTCACATTAATATGAATATAAATAATATTTACTCTATACTTTTCGTAACATCTACCCAACCTTAAGATATCTAATAGAAGCCCTGTTGGTGCAAGTACTTGACAATCTCGGAAACAACGACATTCAAGTCTTCGACCAACTTGAACTCACCTTCACCGAACTCACCGGACGACTTGACAACAAGGGTGTTGCCTTTACCTACAGTGCTAGCGATCTTGGCCGATTGGGTGGAATCGGTAGTGATAATGACTCCGGATCCAGCAAGAACCAACTCGTTGACCACAAAGGAGTCGATGGTGGTGGACAATTTTGTGATTCTACGCTTACCATCAAACTGGTTCAAGCTGGCCTGTAAGGCAAACGACAAGTACTGGCCCAATTTGCTGGTGTTATCGATGATAATGGCAAATCCTTGGGAAAACCTAGGAGGGTTGGAGTCTCTGAGGATCTTGACCACTTCGGGGTACGAGAACCAGGCAGGGATTTCATCACCGGTCTTTAATCTGTTTCTCAACTCAGTACCGGAAATGTTAGCGGTTTTGACCTTGGAAGTGTCGATGGTGTCGATAGGAGCGTATCTGTCTTCGTCGGGCAAGTAAGTGACCATTCTAAAGGGGACGATTTTGATGGCAAGTTCGTCGGCATAGCTGGCCAATAAGTCTTGGGCATCATAAGGACCGTAGAAGTCGATGCCTTGGGAGTTTTTACCAGGCCCAGCATGGTCTCTTCCAACAATAAAGTGGTCCACACCGTAGTTGGTTCTGATCAACGCGTGCCACAAGGCTTCACGGTCACCACCCATTCTCATGGCCAAAGGCAACAACGACAATGTAGCCAAACCCTGGGGGAATTTCTGCAAAATCTGCTTGTACACCTTGACTCTGGTGTGATGGTCAATGTCGCCTGGTTTGGTCAAGCCAACAACAGGATGGATGAGGATATGGCCCTTTTCACCGATATCGTTAGCAGCTCTGATGGTCAACTCACGGTGGGCTCTGTGCATGGGGTTTCTGGTCTGGAAAGCCACCACGTTCTGGTCGTCCCAGCCGAGTCTGCTGAACTCGTGTCTCAATTCGGTGGGGGTTTTTCTTTCTTCGACGTAGTCGTAGTGGGTAGGGTAGTTGATACCCTGGATGGAACCACCGACGTAGATTTCTTCGGCGGTTTCGTTCAAGTATCTGACGGCTGGATGTTCCAAGTCGCCTCTAAAGACTTTGTCGGCCTCCACCTTCTTGTTGGGCTTGTAAATGGACTCGACTGTCAAAATAGCCAACGGGTTTTCGTCTCTCAAATCACGAAGAACCAATCTTTGGCCGATGGAGTAGTTGTTGGATGCAGACACGTCCAAGGTGATTGGAATGGGCCACAACAAACCCTTGCCAGACACCGGGTCTTGGACTGAGGTCAATCTCAAGTCGTGGACCACTGAGTTGTAGTCGTTTTCGTTAAGAAACCCTTTCAAAGGCGAAAAGCCACCATTAAGAATAAGCTCCAAGTCACATAACTGACGGTCGGTTAGTTGTAACGATTCGAGCTGGGGTATTTCACTTATCAACTGGTTCTTGATGGAAGCATCACGAATGACAAGGTCATTAAGTTGACCACCGTGGGGTTGTAAAATAGGCATTATTGGCTACAGAAAATGTTACCGAACCACAGGAACTGTGGATTCGAGCTCTTATAAGCACCAGCCATTCTTTGCTGCAAAAGTGTCTAATGATCTGAATCAGCATCATACCATCTCACGTGCCTTGATGAATTTCGGTTGCGGAAACAGAAAAGGGACCAGAGCTGGGTTAGGGGAGTGAGAGCAGTAGATGGAGAATGGGGTGGACGGTGTAGAAGTGGAAGTAGTCAAGTAAAAATTGGCTTGGGCGTAGGATATACTGGGACAACTGAGCTTGGAGCAGTAGCGTCTAGCTGAGAGTTGAAGGACTCACTCTCCATATCTCGATTTGTAATCGCCGCTCGGTACATTTCAGTCCCGTGCATGGGCATAATCATGATTACATGTTCGGTGGAACCCTTGGATATGCAAACGTCCAGGCCAGGCAGTATTGGCGGTATTGGATCTCTCGTCTCACAGCTGAGCTCCAGGATATACGCTCTACATATACTGCGGTTCAGTGGGTCTCTGGTTTGGACTGGATATACGTAATCAGGTGGAGGAACGTGGAGGCATAGGCTGCGCGTGGAGTGTACGCGTGCACCCAGCGCCCCCGCGTGGGGGAAACACCCCAAACCCCAAACCCTCAATGCCCCTATGCCCCTATGCCCAAATGCCCAAATGCCCAAATGCCCAAATGCCCCATTCTAGACGCACTTGCTCACAAAGCCACCCGCGCACATTAGTCAGAACCTGCCTCGACCTACCGTAAAACGGCCCGCCGGACGTCCCGTTGCTGTTCCAGGAAATTCCCTACTCCGTGAGTCGGTGCCCCTACGTCCGATTCCACTTTCCCTTGCCTCGCCGGACTACCTCATGAATCCATATCAGTCAATGGTCTTCTCGCACCATCCTCTATGCCCTGGTAATCTGCTCAATTGCTACATCTTCCTCTACACCTCACATCCTAGCGCTCTTCGTCCCGTCCTGGCCCTCGATTATCTCCATGCTCTTCTTCCTCTCGCACCAAGTCCCATCATTTTCAGTCTCAACCGTTGCTCCATGTCTCACAGTGGCGTCCTGCACACGCCCGCCGACGATCCCAACATATATATAAAGCCCGCTTGTCAGCGGATTATCCATCTGTGTTTTTTCATTATTCATACTAGAAATATATAACATGTCTGCTCCAACGTAAGTATATTGTACTCGCAAGCATCCAATGGCGTGCCATCATTCTAAACCCCGTCGAATTGTACCCGCTCGTCGTTTCCCCCCTACAATTTGATCACTGGGAAAATCTATTTGTCATAAACCATAAATCACTTACCGCCGAACCACAATCCTCCCCCTGGCCCAAACTCAGTGCAATTGGCCTGGCCCATATATATCTGCCATACACCTGGTATCGATCTCCACCACTCCCTGCCTATCACCCACGCCACTCCCTTGCCATTGCTTTTGCCCATTACTTTGGCTTTGGCTTCCCATGTGCTCCAGCCTTACCGTCCTCCGCACTGCCGCTGTTTCGGACCCACGGCCCCCGCTGCGACATGCTCGGTTTCGGCCGCAATCCCAGCGTTGGTGAGTTTCCGTTGCTCGGCGAAATTGGCTATGAAATTTGAACAGGGTTGGACTTTATAAACCACCCTCCAGGCTCACCAGTTGCACTTGGCTTGCAATTATTTTAGAATGTCACCTCCATTGGATCGCCTTGCGGTTGTTAACAACCATCTCAATACTAACATACCTAGTGGTGATATTGGTTTAATTGGTTTGGCCGTAATGGGTCAAAACTTGATCTTAAACGCTGCTGACAACGGGTTCACCGTTGTGGCCTACAACAGAACTGTTGAAAAGGTTGATCAGTTCATCAACAACGAAGCCAAGGGCAAATCCATCATTGGTGCCCGTTCCATCGAAGAGTTGGTTTCCAACTTGAAGAGACCAAGAAGAATCATTCTTTTGGTCAAGGCCGGTTCCCCAGTCGACGCCTTCATTGACCAATTGTTACCTCACTTGGAAAAGGGTGACATCATCATCGATGGTGGTAACTCGCACTTCCCTGACTCCAACCGTCGTTTCGAAGAATTGAAGAAGAAGGACATCCTCTTTGTCGGTTCTGGTGTCTCTGGTGGTGAAGAAGGTGCTCGTTACGGTCCTTCTTTGATGCCTGGTGGACACCCGGACGCTTGGCCTCACATCAAGGACATCTTTCAATCCATCGCCGCCAAGTCCGATGGTGAACCATGTTGTGACTGGGTTGGTGATGCTGGTGCCGGTCATTACGTCAAGATGGTCCACAACGGTATTGAGTACGGTGACATGCAATTGATCTGTGAAGCTTACGACTTGTTGAAGCGTGTTGGTAAGTTCTCCAACAAGGAAATAGGTGATGTCTTTTCTCAATGGAACAAGGGTGTCTTGGACTCCTTCCTTATTGAAATCACCAGAGACATTCTCTACTTCAACGACCCTACCGACGGTAAGCCATTGTTGGAAAAAATCTTGGATTCTGCTGGTCAAAAAGGTACCGGTAAATGGACTGCCATCAATGCCCTTGACTTGGGTATGCCTGTCACCTTGATTGGTGAAGCCGTCTTCTCCAGATGTTTGTCTGCCTTGAAAGACGAAAGAACCAGAGCCTCTACTTTGTTAGCTGGTCCATCTGAAACTTCCCCAATCACTGACAAGAAGAAGTTTGTCGACGACTTGGAACAAGCTTTGTACGCTTCCAAGATTATCTCTTACGCCCAAGGTTTCATGTTAATTAGAGAAGCTGCCAAGGAATACGGCTGGAAATTGAACAACCCAGCCATTGCCTTGATGTGGAGAGGTGGTTGTATCATCAGATCGGTATTTTTAGCTGAAATCACCGCTGCTTATAGAGAAAATCCCGACTTGGAAAACTTGTTATTCCACCCATTCTTCAAGGATGCCATCACCAAGGCCCAACAAGGTTGGAGATCCACCATTGGTAAGGCTGTTGAATCCGGTATTCCAATTCCTGCTTTCTCCACTGCCTTATCGTTCTACGATGGTTACAGATCGGAAACCTTACCTGCCAACTTATTACAAGCCCAAAGAGATTACTTTGGCGCCCACACCTTCAAGGTATTGCCAGGTCAACAAAACGAATTCCTCAAGGGTGATTGGATCCACGTTAACTGGACTGGTAAAGGTGGTAATGTCTCTGCCTCCACTTATGACGCTTAAACCTATTTAGTTTACTATAGCCTTCAATTGCAAGTATAATTTGTGTAACCCGTCTAACCATCCTGAAATTTAACAGGATAGCCGTGCCCTAATTTCGTGGCTTGGTCTCCTAAGCCACCCATTAATCCGAGTTGCATATGACTGAGTGCTTGATATTTATTCAAATATATAAGAGATGCAATTTAAAGAGGCACTTCGTAGCCGAGAACCATGCTTACAATCAAGTATAGGTTTAGGGACGCTATGAATCCCCACACCAACACTGCCAAAAACGATGTGAGTGGACCATTACTGTAGTCCTTGTAGCCTTTAATCCTGTAGCTTTCGTCGTCGTCTTCTTGGACACTGCCGAATGGTGCCGTGGGGATGGACGTCAGACCTGAAGAACCTGTTATATCGTTAGGAACAGGCTGGTATTCGGGTCTTTGGAACGACAAGCCTCTTTTCTTGATGGGCGGAGATACGTTTTGGTCCATGAGTCGAAGTTGTTCTTCGTTGCCATGGTTCAAATGGTATTCCTCGTCATCTTCCCACCCGGCACAAGGATGGGAGTTTCGCAAGTCTTGTAGTCTTATGGCCGGTTCTGTGCTTTTGAATCTGTGGTTGGGGTTGGTGCTCAAGCCATTGAGTTCCTGGTTCCCATCCACAACGATATCTTCTTCATTCAAGAATTCATCGCCGTCTCTTACAAAGATGGGCACCCGCATGATTTCTTTGGAACAAGTGAACCAGATCAACGGTGCACTAACGACCGGAAGCAAGATACTAAGAACCACTTGACTTCCATTGAGGATTTTGGCCAAGCCTTCACGGCCAGAAAAGCTTACGACAAGCAAGCACGGAGTGATTGCAAGGCCCCTGGTGATGAGTCTTCTGACCACCGGAGGCAATGACCACGACAAAAAGCCTTCCGACACCATCTGGCCTGCCAAAGTACACACCACACCGGCACTCTGGCCGGAGCACAACAATGCCAACGCAAACACAAAGCCTGCGGTGGGCGAAAGGTGTTTGGACAAGAGGTGGTAGATGGTGAACAAGTCAGCGTTCTCGTAGTTGTCGGAGTCGGAGTCGGAGTCGGAGCCATCGGTGTCGTCGTCTCTGGTGGTGTTGCCTCCGTGCAACGTAGCACCGGCGACGATGAGAATTGCAGCGTTGACAAACAAGGCTACGGTGAAAAGGGATATCACAAGCTCCACGATGGTGTAGCTCATGGTGTCGTTGATGGCGTGGACCGAAGGACGGTAGTTGTCGTCGAGGCCGTCTTCGTTGTCGGTGGAATCGGTATCGTTCTTTTCGAAACGGTGGGTGTGGTTGTAAGGGGTTGCGATGGGAGTCAAGGTGTCGTCCCCGGTTTCGGGAGTAAGCATGGGCTCCAAAGGCACGGGGTTGATGGTTATGCTTTGTCGCTTTGGTTTAATGGGGTTGTAGTAACCGTTTTTGATGTCAAAGTCCTTGAGTCGGGACTGGACCAAGCCACTTCCCAAGTACAACGAATGGGGCATGACAGTGGCACCCAAAATGGCCAAGCTGAGAAACAAGCCGCTTCCACCGGGTCTTTCTTCCATGTCAATGACTTTTTCGTTGGGCAAGAAGCCCTTGAGCACTTCCCAAGTTGAAAAGTTGATGGTACTGTCATGGCCCACCTGGTACAACTCGATGGCGAAGCACACCACGGTTGCAGCCACGAGCACAGATACAAAGCCCTCGAAGATGCGGATGAAGAGCAACGGGCCCTTGGGACGGTATGCCATGAGCACAATGAGTACGTCGACCACGGTGATGATCACACCCACAAATAACGGGAGGTTGAACAAGATATTGAGCGAGATGGCCGTGCCCACCACCTCGGCCAAGTCTGTGGCAATTATGGCGATTTCTGCCAATGTGTAAATAAATAGGTTGGTACGAAATGAAAAGTTGGCCTTGCAGTTGGCCGCAAGATCAAGACCGGTGACTGCCCCCAACTTGGCGGCCAATATCTGTAAGAAGATGGCTAGGCAGTTGGACAACAAGATCAGAAACAACAAGTTGTATTTGTAGGCCAGGCCTGCTGCGACGGCGGTCGAGTAGTTTCCAGGGTCCATATAGGCCACACTGACCATGAGACCCGGCCCGATGAACCGAGAGTACGTTTTTAGCACCGATAGAACCTTTTGAAACATAGGGTGGAGATGGATGGTAGGCTATGTGAGTACGGGAGACAAGGAGTATGGAGAAGGGGCTGCGCCGGAAAGAGCCAGAAGTAAGCTGGTGTGTAGAAGGAACGGCTACTAGTCGATCAATAGTAAGAATGTATGCAAAGTATGGTATGGCGAACCCTGTTGATGGCCATGGCGGTGTGTTTTACAATGTTCATAAAACGGTATGGGCACGGCGAGGCTGTGACACGAGCACCGGGGTGGTTAGAGGCTGTCGCCAGAGGCTGCTGCCACACGACTGCTGCCCTTAGCTACTGGGGGCTCTGGCAGTAGCTGCCACTTCCGCCTACAACTCTTCTACCACGGTGCCCACTGTCCCACCACCCACGGCTGCCATGACACGTCTGCTGCCGCCCAGTGCTGCCGTGGTGCCTCTGCTCGGTGCCAGCAGGAACCTGCCCGGGCGCGCGGTCACGTGCGTGCTGGCGGAGATGTCGCACCCGAACTCATGGGCTTAAGGCTGCCCAGCAGAAGACCACCAACTCTTTACAAGCAAAGGGTATGTTTAGAGCCACAAGAGTTGTTAGAAGCATTACAAGAGGGCTTCACTCGTCCTCGGCGGTGTGTGCTGCGTCAGTTTTTAAAATGCCAGCCATGTCGCCCACGATGACAGAGGGTGGAGTGGTCGCATGGAAGTATAAGGCCGGCGAGCCATTCAGTGCTGGCGACGTGTTGTTGGAAGTAGAAACCGATAAGGCCACCATAGACGTGGAGGCCAGCGATGATGGTGTGATGTGGGAGATATTGGTCAACGACGGAGCCAATGGTATTGCTGTGGGCAAGCCAATTGCGTTGCTTGCTGAACAAGGTGACGATTTGGCCACTTTGGAGAAACCTTCTTTGGAGGAGAGTGCTCCAAAACAACCTGAGTCTGCTCCAAAACAACCTGAGTCGAGTCTGGTTGCATCCAAGGCGCCCGAACGCAAGCCGGAATCTTCCCAACCCTCCGGATCGTCGTCCTCCTCCTCATCGAGCACCTTCACACCTGCCAACCCCAACCAAAAACTCTCTCCTGCAGTCGAGTTACTTCTTCACGGTAACCACATATCTGCCGAAGACGCCATTGCCAAGATCCCCGCTTCGGGTCCAAAGGGTCGTTTGTTAAAGGGTGATGTTCTTGCGTACGTGGGCTCCATCAACAAGGACGCCGTGGCCCAGATCGCCGAGTTTATCAAAGCCAGAGAACACCTCGACTTGAGCTCCATCCAGTTGGCTACTCCTGAAGAAACCCGCAAACTTGCCCAGCGTGAAGATGCCCCGGCTGAAACCAAGGCTGTAGCCCCACCTCCTCCATCCAACATCTTGAACGCAACGTTGTCGAGCGTCTTGGAACTGAACCATGCTGCTTTCGAAGCGTCTTTTGAATCTGCTGCTCGTGCAGCTGTCCGGTCGGTCTATGCCCAAAAGTACCCTCAGTACTCGTCTTCTCCGATAGAATCTGGTTTGAGCACCGATATCTTTGATGAATTGATTTCTCCACCAGTGACTCAAAATAGATTTGAAATCTATGATATCAAGTACAAGTACTCTGGTACCGGTTCTGTCCCAGTTTCCGATGCATTTGACGATTTGCTTGGAACTGTTTCGACCCCTGTTGCCAACACTGGAGTGGCTGAAGTTGAATTCAAGATCAAGTTTGACAAAAACGTGGTTGATTCCAAGTCATTTGTTGGGTCATTTGAAAAGAACTTGGTTCAGCAGGTTAGTGGCGTGTTGACCGTCCTGGAGTAAATAGAGTCGATAAAATAATAATAGTTTGATGTTAAATAGAGTAGAATCGGTACTGTTCCAAATATCGACGAAGCGAAACAGGAGTATGATAGGATAGAAAATTACATAAACTGGCAAACTTCAACTGTTACAGCATATGACGATTTGTTATCAAGCTATTCGGAATTCAATGGCTGGTGGGTTGAGGCGGAGTGGATTAGAGATGTCAATCCATGCAGCAGAAGGTGGGTGGGAGTCTTTGGAACTACGGAAACACCAAGACTTGTACAAGACTTGTAGAAGATCATTTATAGAAGACCTTTTATAGAAGACCTTATAGAGGACCATTCATAGAAGACTTATTATAAAAGACTCATTATAGGAGACTTGTTGTAGAAGACTTGTTGTAGAAGACTCATTATAGGAGACTTGTTGTAGAAGACTTGTTGTAGAAGACTTGTAGAAGACTTGTAGAAGACCTATTATAGAAGACTTGTTGTAGAAGACTCATTATAGAAGACTCATTATAGAAGACTCATTATAGAAGATCTTTTATAAAAGACTCATTATAGAAGACTGGAAAACACAGCATTTGCTTAATGTATTGCATCCATGTCAAGGAGGTGGTAACAATCCACGCTAGTGGAATTCATCTTTGAGTGGTTTTGCTCGTTGGTTATTTCCTTGTCCGGTGCTTCCTCGTTAGGTGGTTTTCTGTAAAACTTCACTCAAAGTAAGCCCATTAGGAATAAATACCTATCCCAGATTTCAGAAAATGCCAAAAAAAATGTAAAAGCCTATTCATGACTCGATTCGGGACGTGCAATCTCTACATTGGCGCAATTACGCCTATATTCGACACAACTAATAATTGGTGGGTGTTCCTTTTCGCAGCCATTGGTCGCTGCAGCTGTAGCATGTGCGTCAGCAAGTGCGTTGACACATGCGCCACAACGCTACAACCCCAACACTCTCTCTACCGGCGTCTTGGATCACCACCGTTTGTTCCTCCGCATCTGATTGATGGTCTACATCATCTGCCGTGAAAAATAAAAATAAACTCAAAAGTAAAACGAACAAACCTAAAACCGAAAATCCGCACCGAATCTGCCAAAAGTGCGGGAAAATTCAAATAAACAATCGTTAATTACAAAAAAGCACTCAAAAATCAACTAAAAATCAAAAAAAAACAAACAGCAAAATCAAAAATACTAAAAAATCAAAAGTACAAAAATACTAAAATACAAAAAATACTAAAAAAAAATACCACCAACATTAAAAAAATACAGCAAAAAAATACACCGACTAAACACAACCTGTACGAGAAGCTCCCATCCACAGGCCAGCTCCAGCACAGGTTGACCCATCACTCACCAGCTCTGTAGTTGTCGTGGCCTCGCACACCGTCCCCATCTCTTGTATCCTATCTTTCCGGGCTATTGTTGCCCCGTCCGCCTCCGTTTCCCTTCATCCAACCACTCTACTTCCCCCCTCTTGCCCTCCTTCCACTACCTCCTGCGGCATCCGAAAAAAAAAATAAAAAAAAAACCACTTTGTTGCAAATGCTTGAAAGCTACTGATAGGCACCTAGTATAGAACACGGTAATTTAGGATAGTAAACTGGTTCATTTGGCTTGCAATCGGTACTGTGATCTAGTAACAGCTTGTTTTTATTGCATTCCCCAGTTTTCGCCCGTTCCGTTGCTCCCTGAGTTCACCCTTGGCACCAGCTCCTAATACCCGTGTCTCGACAATATCGTATAGTCCAGCCCATCGTCGGGACGAATTCGCCTACAACCACCACATAGAGTACTCACAACGTCGTGCTTGCCACTGCTGTGCTTCCCACACGCTATTATTTGGTTGTATTCTCCAGTCTAACTGCCTTCCAAGTGCAAAACGGCTGACTCTACACTCACCTCCACGGCCCCATCGCCCAGCAAATGTACCTTCCGTACCCACCATACAACAACGGAGGAAGTAGCGGAAACGCATCCAACATGAACGGCTACTCACAGCAATTCTCGCAGTCGGGGCAGGCCCAGCAGCAGCAGCCCCAACAACTTCTGCAACTGCAGCTTCAACAACAACAGCTCCAACAACAACAGCTCCAGCAGCACCAGCTCCAACAACTCCAGCAGCACCAGCTCCAGCAGCAGCAGCTTCAACAACAGCAGCTCCAGCAGCAACAGCTCCAGCAACTCCAGAAACAGCCGGGCTCTGCTTCCTCCAACAACATGGCTAGCCGCAACAAGGCCATTCCACCTCCGCAACACCTTCAGTCCGGTGCATACTACGGCAGATCCAACCAAAACCCCGTTCCTCCCATGTCTGGCGTGTCGCAGCCTTCCCACCAGGGCCACCGCCATCAGGTCATGCATTCGTCCGTCAATGTAGCGTCTCCCATTGGAATGGCTCCACACCCTAATTCGGTTCCTCCTCCAATTCACCATCTTCAAAACCTGCAGCCGCTGCAACAGTACCTCCAACAGCAATACCACCATCCACAACAGGTGATTAATCAGTTCCAACAATCCCCGACTCAGCTGCACCAAAACATGCAAGCGACCCTCCAGTCACAGCAATCTTCTCCAAAACTTCAAGATCAGCTGATTGACCAACAGCAGTTCCAGATGCACCACCAGCAGCTGTTCCAGCTGTTCCAACAGGCTCAGGCTCAGGCCCAAGCTCAGGCCAGAGCACAGGCCCAAGCAAAGGCTCAGGCTCAGGCTCAACAAGCTCACGCGCAGGCCCAAGCGCAGGCCCAAGCACAAGCTCAGGCTCAGGCTCAGGCTCAGGCTCAAGCTCAAGCTCAAGCTCAAGCTCAGGCTCAGGCTCAGGCTCAGGCTCAGGCTCAAGTTCAGGCTCAAGCTCAAGCTCAAGCTCAGGCTCAGGCTCAGGCTCAGGCTCAAGCTCAGGCTCAAGCTCAGGCTCAAGTACAAGCACAGCATCCCCAGTCGCAGGTCCCCCAGCCCCAATCACAACCTCAAGCTCATGCGCAAGTCCATTCCCAATTACCCGTAAAAACTAAACAAAAACGTAGACTGAACAAAAAGGCCGATCGTGAAGACGTTTCATTTTCCGAAGACTCCATAAAACTTCACCAACAGGAAATCTCCCAAGGGCTGTCAGAAGTTCTTCCCATCGTTCATCCTAATTCTTCAGAAAAGAAGAAGAGAGGACGTCCCAAGAAACTTATCCTCGATCCTACCACCAATGAATACATCGACTCATCCCATCCTAACTTTAAACATTTGAACAAAGTCCTCAAAGACTCAATTTCACCATCAAACCAACTACTTCACAACAATGTATTCAATTCGTCTTCCCATGCTACAGGCAACCAGCCTCTTGATGAAAACTTGAGCAAATTGTTTGATCAACCAACTTATTTGCGTACTTTAGAAGATAAAGCAGTTAAAGAATTACTTGAAAAGAAAGATAAAAGAGGGAGACCAAGAAAATTTCCCGTGGAACAAACGGGTATTACTATTAAAGGAATTAGAGTTAATGGTAGTCTTAAACATAGAGTACAAAAAAAGACTTCGTGAACCTTTTATTTATACTTCTATCTAGTGTATTATATTCTCCTAATAAACAGTTTTGTACTATACCATTTAAATAGAATTAAATTGTTTGAAAAAAAAAATTCTTGAAACGATAAGAAATTATGAACTCGGAATTAAGTTAAGTTTAAGCTTTTAGTTAGTTGTCAATACCTTAACTCAGCCATTATGGTAAATTACATTACATTTTACGTGCAATTAAACAATACATCGGATATATTTTTTATTTCACGCTTACCATATTTATCCTTAATCAGTATATTCCATGGTACAAGCAAGCATTACAACCAGGTAGTTTGATTGAACCCTAGGGCATTTTTTGCTTTTCGCACCCATTAACACATACTGCGTTGCAACTAATTAACATACCGCTGATTTGGCTTGAGTACATGTCAAAAACCGAAGTCAATTCTCAAACTCTTGCTAGAATTCGATATCGAACTTGTGATTGTGCTCTAATTGCCCTATTTTCAAGCTCTCTTTACTAACTTAATTCGAAAGATTCTAATTTAAATTGAATAAAATAGGCATTTCAATTGGATATAATGGGAGAGCAATTTTGAAATTGATAGTGAATGTTTCTACGTTGTAGTACAGTATATCTTTCCACCTTGCGAGAAGAAGATGTTCATATTTACAGTTTGCTAACTTGAAGCAACTCAAAGATGGTCCATGCTACGTTACTACTGATTACTCTACGCATATACTATATTATTCCCTCCTAATAAACCACTGAAAGCACACAATGCTTAAAATTCTTTTGCATGTCAATTAGTCCAACCACTTTGAATATAAATTATAAACAGTGCCTCGTATATAGAACCAGGTATACAAAGCAAGGTGCATATAAAAAATACTTCTTTCTTTCTTTTTTAAGCTCGAGACTTTAATTTTGCATAACATGGCTAAATAGATAATTGCAACCGGCTGTAGTTAAACACCTAGTTATGCCTAATATCGTGACTCATACTTGTTCGTAGTTGCAATAAAAGTAACGTGGTGCATTTTTTTATATTCTTTACCTTTTTCTAATGTATTGTTAGATTTAGTATTCTTCTAGTTTTAAGATTGGCTTGGTTTTCGATCATTAAATCAACGTCACATGGAATGGAATGTAACTATTTTAGGAGTATTCGCTTGAATTGACTTAGTTTAGTTCATCTCAAACAGAGCTACATTCTGACCAAGTTTTGGTAGCTCTTACGTCAGTCTAATTGATGAAGAATATAAATGCATATGCAGAAGCCATGAATAGTTCCAAGCCGAAGCTTCGGACCTCAACTAGTTTCTCAATCTTGCTATTCTGTCTTTTAATTGATCAACCTATTCTGTCCTTTGATTGATCAACTTAATGCTAACTCTGGTATTCCATTCCATATTCTTCAGGAATACTTGACTGAGTTTAATTCATCTTGTTCATTATGAGATCGTAAAGTGCCTGGCTAGCTCAATGGCTAGAGCGTTTGACTTTTAAACACTTTTGTTTGAAGGCATCAAAAGGTTGCGGGTTCGACTCCCGCGTCGGGCTCTTTTTTTCATCCGCAGCTGGTTCAAAAATTTAATTAGTCTTCATAATCTTGTCGGGTTTTTTTGCAACTACACCTTTAAATAAATAATTACCATGTATTCCTTACATAACCCTATTCATAAACCTTCCCATTGCGATCATTGGAGCACAAACAGCCTTCACCATCATACAAAGAGCATCGATTAATAGACTCAATTCGTACAACATCCAAATAAATATAACTAGTTCGATTAAAATCACCACCGTCTGTAAGTTAGGAAACATTTCTCCGATCACATCTATAGGTCCAAATATAATCTTCATAATCTTGATATTCTTGATAAGAGAATTAATGTTGGAAATGATGGATACCGGCAAATTGGCAGTATCAAGATGAAAAAAACCTTTCTTAGCAGAGGAAGGGTCGACTTCAAGTGATCCCATCGACGTTGGAGGGGTAGCTTCAAGCTGTTTAGTAATTGGATTATAAAACAACTCCATGTTGGCTTCCGAACCATCGTCTTCAACCTCAATGACGAATTCTTGGCTATCACCATCAAATATGTCATCAACTTCAGAGGCAGGTAGGGAAGAATATGGACTCAATCTGGTGCTGCCCGATTTGTTGTTCTTTTTGGTACCCATGGTTCTATTGCTCTGAACCGAAGGATCTTGAAAAAAAGTGCCCATTGGTTCGTGCCACCTGCTGACTACATTAGTATAACCCTTTCTAATATTCTTCAATCTTGAGGCCTTGGTAACAGCAGCTGCGGCTGCAGCCGCAGTAGAAGATTTGCCACTCTTGCCTGATTTCTTAGACTTGGCCGATTTGCCATCCTTGCCTATCTCCTCAATAGACATCTCGTCCACGGTTTTGTTTTTTGACACTGAATCATAAACTATCCACGATAAAAGATAGTTCCATGCGGGATGGAAATTGGGGTTGGGTCCAAACGACCTTAAGCTCAACCCATCGTCTTCTGGTTCCTTTGTCTTTTCTGGCTTGAGTTCCTTTGTCTGTTCCTCTACTAGTTCTAGGTCTTCGGACTCTGGCAATTCAGGTTCTGCCACCAAATCGGTGGTCTTTTCTATCTCTGGCGGTTGATCTACATTGATTCCTTTCTTCTTTTTCTTTTTTAATTCCCTTTCCTTAACCATCTCATGTATGGCTCTTTGTCTTTCGGCATTGGACATGAAGTTCCGACCCAATTCTTTACGAGCCAGCTTGACTCGTTTACGGAGAGCTTTGCTAAATTTCTTCTTCTTCTTTGCTTCTGCCGTTTCAGCCCCGGCTTCCCCTGGTATACTTTCGTCATCATCATCGTCACTGATTTCATCTACAAATACATCGCTGGTGGCGGTCTTCGAAGGACTGTCTTTGTGCTCATAGTAGTCATAGGTTGAGTAGTTGTCCTTACCCATTTTGACCTGAAGATTCTTGAAAGCTCGCTTGAAATTGGTTTCTTCTTGTGGTTCGTTAAACACAAACTCCATGGGATTGTACTTGTCCATGTTTTCTTCTTTGTTGGAAAACACATCACGGAATGTCTTGTGGGTGTAGAGTTTGGGCTTGTAGTCGGCACCATCATAGTGTTCCTTTTGCTTAATGTAATAGTCGGTGTAATTTTTCTTTTCGGCGTTGGGCGCATGTCTACGGTATGGCCTTGCCGAGTTGTTTTGGAGGTAGTTTAACTGGGCAGGAGTGATTTCCTGTTCCAAGTAGTCGGGATCCTGAAACGATTCCACGCTTTTCGAAGCTCTGACCGCCTCGGGTTGTTTTGACCTAATAGGCTCGGCCTGTTTTGACCTTACAGACTCAGGCCGCTTTGACCTCACAGATTCTGGTTTAAAAGTCCCAACGGTTTCGATCTGTTTGGACCTAACGGATTCAGGCTGCTTGGACCTTACCGATTCTACCCTAAAAGCCCCGGCAGGTTCAGTCTTGACGCTCTCGGTATACACTGAGCGTTTGGACAAAGCAGGGGAGCTTTTTTGACCTGAAGATCTCGCTGATTTGGGGGAGTTGGTTGGTGATTGTTGAGCCGACCGTGACGACGCCAATGTGCCGCGAGAACGCTTGGATTTTAGACTTGGATGGTGTTCCGAAGGCTCGAACGCTTCATCTAGTTCGGTAATACGCGACAACTCTCCATTGGAACGGTGTGCATTCTGGTTGTGGTGCTCATAAGGCTGGTGCTGGGTGTAGGCAGCACTTGCGGCATCCCACCCCTCGTTATGATCAAACTCGTCGTAATCGTCGTATTCAGCCAACGTGTCGTAGTCATATCCCCCTCGGTGGTGACTCCGGGGCGAAATCTGCTTCTGTTTATCCAAAAATTGGGTGGTAAAGTACCCCTTGCTGGTGACGTTCATGGTTGTGGAGTCCGGTCGACAAGTAGACTAAAGTTTAATAGCTTAATGATTGATAAGTTGCAGGTGCGTACGGTGGATCTGAAGATTGCGTGTGGAGCTTGAATCAGGGCTGGAATCCATAAACTCGTCGTGGATCGTTATCGCTGAGTTGATCTCGATGCCTTTCGTCTCTATTTATTGCAGCTAAAAGGGGGCTGGCTACGCCACGTGATGCAGCGACTGGTATTTTTTGAGGCTCAGTGCAACCATACGAGACGATAGCAGAATTTGGCGCGACAAACGATCTGGTGATGGCAGAGCAAAGAAGACTATAGTAGACGATGAAAGCCAGGATATTGAGCAAGCGACTACTAAGTAGAAGCTCAGGAAGTCCTGAGTACGATTTCCTCAGCTCGCTCAACAAACAACAGATCGCCGACCACCTTAAAAACTTGGGCCCGTTCCCCTCATATTCCAACATCCTCAATGCGCAGCACTTCTACCAGAACGAAGTATTGGCCAAGTACCTTCAGAAAGAACCACATCCAGTATCACTCAGACAATTGGCTGGATACGGCAAGACGTTGACCAAGCAAAAAATCCTCAACAGTGCCAACTTTGTACGGTTGGAGCTTCCCATCCGATTGGCCAGAAGAATTCGGGACTTGCAAACTTTGCCATTTGGCGTGGTCAACAACTTCCACCTTGCGCAAATCTACGAAAGCTACTATCATCTGTTTAATGCGTCAAGGAAAATACCTCCTATCACCACGCTCGATCAAAATGATAAGTTCTGTAAACAACTAAGTTCGTTGCTCGACGATCATGTGTTTAATTTATCGCACCTAATGATGGGAGCCCTAGAAGTGTCGATACTCACCAATTTACCACGCAAGGATCTCGATGCATTCACGTCATCCACCATAAGATCAAGAATTTCGCGCCGAGTGATCGCTGAGGAACATTTGAGTCTATCAGAAAATTATCGTGCCAAGCCCTACGATTCCAAACCTCCCGACTACATTGGAGAAATATTCCATTCGTGTAATGCAGCCGACCACTTCTTGCAGGTTTCTGAGGTAGTAAAGAACTCGATGGTCGAGATCTTTCCCAAGCGAGAAAACATGCCTGATCTTGTGATCGAAGGTGACTTGGACTGTAGTTTTCCATTTATCATCCCTCACTTGCATTATTTACTCAACGAAATCTTGAGGAACTCGTATGAAGCCACCATCCGCACCCACGCCCACCGCACCTCGAAGAAATTGCCCCCTATCAAAGTAACCATTATAAATGCCAGTAAACAGGTGATATTCCGTATCTCTGACCAGGGCGGGGGTATTCCGCACGATAAATTGTCGCTGATCTGGTCGTTTGCCAAGGAATCCGAGCTTGCCCGCCAGAGTCTTGCCAACTTCCATCGTATTCCGGGACTTCAGCTCTACTCCAACCTTAAAGTCACTAAAAGTGGCTCTTCTGTCATTGACTCCTTGAGCCAAACGTCGTTGATCGATACAGAAAAGGGTCCTTCTACCAAGCAGAAAAAATCAACCTTGGAAGAATTGATCACTAGACCCTATGAATTCAAGCTAGGCTTGGGACTTCCCATGTGCAAGGTATATGCTGACTATTGGAACGGAGACTTGCTGATGAACTCGCTTGAGGGTTACGGCAGCGACACCTGTCTTACCTTGAGCAAGTTGGGCTACCACTCCAACGTGACCCAACTAGACCGTGCTTAATTTGCACCCAATGTAAATATCCACCAACAGAAATCCTTGTATTCACTACGAATAACTAATGCTATATCTATATATCTGTAATGATACCCATACCTATTCTCCTTCGCCCCTATCTATCCAGCTTCTTCCCATCATCTTTCAAGCACCTCTTCTTACACCCCAGGTACTCCTAATCAAATATTGCAGAGAAGCGGTGTCACGTGCGGCCGGTGACTTAAATCCTGACGACCACGCTGGGTAACAATTAGTTGTTATCTGCAATGTCGAAGCGTAACGTTTCCATCTCGTCGCTTCTTGGATCCAATTCCGACGAAGGTAACTTTGTTCCGTCAAGATCTAGTTCTCCCAAGCCGGCTGGAGAAAATTCGGTGGTGAATCTCCTATCGAAGTACCGAACCTCCATCGATGTATCACCTTCACCTTTGGCTGCTAGAGCCACAGAATCGGGGGAAGGTCCGGTGATTGTTATAACTGACGACAACGAGGAATCGTTATCTAAGTCCAAGCAATCCACTCGTAAACCTATACCCATCAGACCGTCTCCACTTCCTACGCTTATTCCAAAACCGAATCCCTCAGTGTCTCCAGCACCAGCACCAGCACCAGCAACACACAAAACACTTACGATTCCTAGTGTAATTAAAAAGTACCAAACTAGCTTCCAACTCAACGGACCTCAGCCATTTTCGAGCAGCAAGGCGTCCATTAATTCTATCATCAATATTGATGAAGAGCCTGAAGTAGTACATATTGAAGCTACGCCCACGCCAGCGCCTGCTGCAGCCACACCAGCTCCTGCTGCTAAAGCTTCTACACCAACAGCAGCTCCCAAGAAGAAGAGAGCTCCTGCCAAGAAGAAGAATCCAGATGATCCTCCTGCCAAAAAGAGAAAGACCCAGGATGATTCGACCACAGATTCGCCTAATGATAAGAAACCGAAGGCAAAAGCCACTAACGAAAAAAATGAAACCAAGAAAACCACAAAGGGCAAGAAAAAGACCCCCGAAGCTTCGACCGCTAACATTAAAACAGAGCCTGAAAAACCGTCTATCCATCCTGGTATGACTACCGATAAAGCAACTACCAAAGGAACCGTCAACTTGCCAGCACCCACCGTAATAGACTTGTTGAATCCTATGAAAGAAGATGAACCCAATTATGAATTCAAGGACACAAAGGACATCAAAGGGAAGAAAGACGAAAAGAAAGACGAAAAGAAAGACGAAAAGAAAGACGAAAAGAAAGAAGAAAAGAAAGAAGAAAAGAAAGAAGAAAAGTTCGAGCCTCCTATAATTGCTCTTAGTATACCGTTAATAGACCCCAAAGATCCCAAGCCTGGTCAATCAGAAGTGGTGATCAACGTATTGAGACTCTCGGAGGAAAAGTACGGTTGGTCGGCCATTCACCCTAAAGCCAAATCCGCTATAGATATAATGGACGATATAATCGATGATGACGATGATGCCATGGACGAAGATGAGGAAGATGAACCCATAGATGAAGAAGAAAAGCCAGTTTTGCCGGCGCCTGTGCCCACTGGAACAGGAACCAAAAAGAAAAAGGACGATGAATTGACCGAAGAACAGTTGGTAAGACAGCATGAAGTCAAAATGAACCGTAAAGTAGGAAAGTACGACTACGAAGATCCATTTATAGATGACGAAGAATTGCAGATGGAAGAAGAAATCACCTCGACCAAAGAGGGGTTCTTTGTGTACTGGGGCCCCTTGGTTGACGATAGAAACATGACTACAGGAGGCGCTGCCAAGAAGGGATCTTCCAAAGCCAAAAAGTAATACGGTAGATTGTTTAGTTTTTATGTATAGTAGTATAGTAGTAGTAAGATACAACAAAAGAGGAATTATTTTAGCCAATTCTGTCAAGAGCAATTTGCAATATTCCAGCTGCATTAAATTCAAGCAGATTCTTTTCATCTTTAGGATATTTGGCCCTCACATTGGCGATATTGGCCTTGGTCTTTGAGATTAACCTGTCTAGTGATAGTTGGTTCTTAACCAAAATTGGGTGGTCTTTAAGTACCACTATCAAGTTTAAATAAGCTGTCAAAGTAGACAATTTAGCGGACTCGATCGAGGTGACATTTTCGACTTTGACGAAGGTGTCAGCGTTTGATTTGTGAATAAGTTCTTCGAGATCTTCCCATTTAAACTGGTCCAACGTAAAATAAGTAGTGCTGGGGCTTACCTGCCGGGAGGGCAAAGGAGGGACATTCAAAGATACATTGGATAACTTGCTGGAAACGTCATCCTCTTCGTGTGTTGACTTTGGCTCGTTTGTTTCCTTAGGTTCCTCTAGTTCCTTATGTTCCTTTGCTTCCTTGGGTTCCTCTAGTTCCTTTGCTTCCTTTGCTTCCTTTGCTTCCTTTGCTTCCTTTGCTTCCTTTGCTTCCTTTGCTTCGTCTATTTCTGGCAATTTCTTCTTAGTCAACAACTCCTTCAAAATCCGCACTATACGTGCGTTGATAGAGTCATATGGGCCATTGTGCAAGGTGTCGCTGATGAAGGAGTAGCCTAGTTCTTCTGGTGAGACGGTCAATACTTTGGTCAATGTTGTCAAAGCTTCGTCCCGGAAATATTCATCGGTACTAATGTACAAAAGCACCTGGTAGAATATCGTCAATAAAGGCTTAGGTACCGAACTCACTTCCAATTCGATCTTTTTGTTATCACGATTCAGCTTATAAACCGAGTACCAAATCCAATAAGCAGAAAGATCTTTCAAAGATCTCTTTGAAAAATGCTTAGTTATCATTGCTGGGATAACCAACCTCAACGTCAATACTAAGGCATCCTTAAATGTGAAAGCCACTTCAAACTTCTTTTCCTTGGCAATCAAATAAGTATAGAAAATCAAGGTACCCGGAATCGAATCTTTAATGGATTTTCCTTCACTATCTACAATGGAGCCTCCCAAGTTCTGTTGGTAGTCAATGACCACTTTTTCAAAGATTTCGCCGCTCAATTCTGTTTCATCCTTAGTATAGTCGAATGAATGGAAGAGGGCATGGGAATCTGTTATAAACGACTTGAACGTCTGGGAAAGAGGTATATCAAGCGAAATTGCCAATTCTACTACTCTTGAGGTTAGAATTGCATCCACCGGAGCGTAGTTTTCCTGTTCAAGGAACTTAAAATGGTCAATCGTAAAACCCAACGACATGTCTTGGATAGAAAGGAAGTAGACATGGGTTAAAACGCCAGTCAATAGTTTTCTTTGCAAGTAATCTTCGTCTTCCTTGATCTTGGCTAGTTCTTCCTTGCTAAATGAAGTATCTTCAGGAAGCTCGGGGCCAGAATAGTTTCTAACAAAGCTAAAGGTTCTTTTGATCACAAACTCTTCACGATTAAGCCCTCGGTTGACATACACGAGATTGATAAACGAAGTAACTGCCATTGACAAGAACCTGGAAGGATACACTGTTTTGATTTTAAAAATAGAGCAATGGATAAGCTCAAACAAACACCACACCTTGATATCAAACTGCTTTTCTAGCTTTTCGGCGGAGTCTTCTTTGGCCCTAGAAACAGAATCGTAGTGGCTGCTTACTTCACTCTTTTTCTGTTGTTGTTCACTTGGTTTCACTTTGTTTTCCTGTCCCTGTATTTCCTTCAGACTTTTCTGCTCGCTTGGATCCGGCTGGGCTCCACTGTATTCATCCATAATAGTGTCACCGATCTTCAAGCTGCTCAACAATTCACAACCTTTCAAAAACAATTCCTTGGGGTTACCTTGACTGGCCAATATTCCAAACACTTTCATGATCTTGTACACACATGGGGCATCACGCAAGGCACCATTCAAGTCAAAATCAGATGCAATGTATGGAAGTATCAAGCCAGGAATATCCCATCCGATCTCGTAGGTCAATTCGTGGTGTTCTTCTAAAGTTTTAATCAAATGCCCCAACAACTCTTCTCTTTCTTCAACTGAGTACCGACTAGGATTGCTCAAGTAAATGTCAAGCAAAGTACTGTAGGTCAAGTAGTCTTTGGACTCTTCGGCCTCATGGGCTCCTCTATCAAGAGATTCAAAGATATTCTCCATGGAAACAGGCTCGATTGTAGATTCACTAACGTCAGACTCAGACATTGCGTTAACTATCTTTTGCTTGTCCCTGGTATTCTTTATATCTGCCATTTTCTGTCGCCAGTGCGCTTACGTAATGCTCGCTTTAGGCCTCATGGCTAGACTGGCCTGGAGAAGAAGGGTGAGATGAGGAGAAAGGGAAGCAGCCAGAATGGACAGTCAATTGATGCATTCCGAGCTGGATGACGAGAGGGCGTCTGATAATTCGGATATAAGCTCTGAAAATGATCTCGAGCCACCTTCTAGAACCGCCATTCCCTTGTCAGCTCTGGTAATGTTGGAGCGATTGGCCCCAGAGCAGCGAGTCCGTGTGGTGGGGGACGAAGACAAAACCAAAGCAATATCGAAGGATGCTGCCAAGTTGACCGTGCGACTAGTTCCTATAGGTTCAACGCCAGCCATAGAACCTCGTGTGTATCAGATATCGCGTACACTGAGGATGGCGGCCATCGGTCAGTTCGTCAAGAAGAAGCTCCGGTATAAGGGCACGGTGCACCTTTACGTACAGAACTCGTTCCTGCCCAATCCTGACGAGATTCTTGGAGATTTGCACCTATTCAAGACAAATAACGAGCTTATCATATCTTATTGTTACAACGTTGCATTCGGTTAGTATAGACGTCAAAGCTACAGAAGCACTAGTGTTGACAGTAATAAGGTGTCATTAGAGACAAGTAGGAGGTTGGTTGGGAGCAAATAAACCGAGCTAACTAGTGTAGATATACCAGCAAAGAGTTGTCGATACACCAAAACGTGCAAGACTACAGCTTGTTGTCGAATTCATACTACGCAATAATACTGGTGTTCTTCGTTTGGTATTTCAGGCTACCTGCTTCTATAATTTGTTGATTACAATTCAGTGAACTATTTATAGTTTGAATCTGTATAGATTGCCTAAAGTGGCAATTACAATGGTAATTTTCTACACTATAATAATAATAAGGACCGAAAATTGTATTTGTACAGCTAAAGACGGTTCACCAAGAAGAAAATCCCAAAAAACCCACAGGACACCCACAACAGGCGTACAACAGTATACGAATGGTGGTGTTGGTATATTTAAAATAAAACTAAAAAAGAAGAAAATTTGATATGGTAATTGGTATAAAAATAGGATTGAAAGGGTATTACACACACCAATAAAACAACGAATCTAATAAAAGACAAAGTTGGCAGAACCTGAAGTGACAGTGACGGTACAACCGTCAGTACCCTGGCCATTGTATTGGCCATTTTCGTACTTACAGTCACCAACAACGTTGGAACCACTTTCACCGACAATTTTGATGTTGTAGTTTGGTTGGTCCTTGTTGTTAGGATTTGGAATCAATGATAAGTAAGTGTTACCATTGGTGACACCAGCACCAAGAACAACTGGAGCCCAGTTACCGACACCGGAACCTTGGGTACCCCAGATACAACCGTCTTCGACAGAAACACCGGCATTGTTGACGTAGTACTGGGTCGAAGTTTTACCTCCCTTCCAGGTGTAGTAGTTGGAAGAGTCAACGACGGAGGCCGGGGTAGAACCACCAGCCTTCAACAAGGTAGGGATGTTCATGTTTTCAGAACCTGGGTAGTCAGTTCTACAAATTGCAACATCCTTGGAGATTTGAGATTTGAAACTGGCAGACTTTGCGCCCCATTCACACAAGTAGTTTTGGTCCGAGTTGGATCTGTACAATTTGCCACTCTTACAGTATAAACCACCGACAGAGATACCGTTGGAAGGTTGTTGGGATGGCCATTGGGTCTTGGACATACCAGCTTGACAAGCGTAGGAACAATAGTAACCATCTTGACAAGTGGAAGAAGTACCACCGTTTTCGTTCATAACGGAAGCCCAACCACCCTTGGTACCAGAGATCCAATCAATGGCAATAACACCTTGACCAGTTGGTAAAGAGTCACAGGAGTGTACCCCATCTTGGAACTCTTCTGTTGGGTTGGAAAAATCGGAAAGATCACCAGAGATTCCACCAGATGAAGAGCCGCCAGAGCTTGGTTGAGCGCTGGCACTAGAGGCTGGACTGGAAGTGCTGGAAGAGCTGGAAGTGGTGGCTTCGGATGAAGAATACGTGGCAGTAGTAGCTGCGGAGGCAGTAGCAGATGCAGAGTCACTTGGAGTGATAGTGGCACCTTGACCGTTGACATAAACAATCTTGGTCACAACATCTCTTTTGTTATGTTGGTGATGTTTGTGGCCTTGTAAAGGAACGGCAGTAGCTATGCTTGCTAGGGCGATTAAACTAATAATGGACGACTTCATACTAAGGAGTGTAGAGGGTCGGAATAAAGGAATGAAAGACTATAGTTAATACACTTGCTAAGTACTTGAAAACAACCCCAAAAAAATTTCGGCTACTGGTTAAATTATATAGAATTTGACCAGAAATTGGCCGGCGATTTAGGGCCGTGCCAGGTACACGACTGAAAAAAGGCACTGCTTACAGCGTCAAACAAAGAATAGTACACAGCAGTGCTCGTGAAAAAAGCAATTTGTTTATTTTGTGGACTAAATCGGCAAGCCAATTTACCGGATTAAGAGCCATGAGTGGGCAGGTTGTGTTGTGTCAAGATCGGTCTAGACCTGCGAGCCGCACTTGACGGAGGGGGGAGGAGGAAAAGGATCGTGGGGATGGGGAGGGCCCAAGGGTTGAAACATGAAATTGCAAGGAGGGTATTGGCTTATTGGCCCGTTGGTCTAGCGAGATTATCCAAGATCGGATTGTCGACGGTGTTGTTTACCCAGCCTCAATCCGATTGTTGCTCTTACACGGTATGTTGAGGTCTTCGTTCATAATTGAACTCGATTAGGACAAAAGATGGGTTGGGAGTCGTGTCACGTGCCGCCCGTGCCCTTGTCCTCCGTACCCTGCAATGGGCGCTGAGACAGGACGGAGCTAGGCGGCTACGGCGGCTCTGGTCATGTGATGTACTTATGTTGCGACTTTGATCTCCCCGGCCAGGCCAATGGCTGGTGCAGTTACATAGCGGTGGTGCGTGTGAGGCTCCTGGGCCCTCCTTGGACGCTCCTTGCGTATAGGGGACAACGTACTCTGGCAATTTGTATACCTCGCTGTAAACTAACGTATTTAGTGCAAACCTTATTTAATCATGTGCCTCGGCTACCCTCGAAGCGGACCTTCGCTCTTCTCCGTTTACTCATCTTGCAACAGTACTGAGACATGCACATGATGGAAAAAAAAATTATTTTTTTGTTGAAAGCGGAAATCATATTGAAATTAAGACTCGCTGGAAATGCAGCTAATTAATTAGAGGACGCCAATAGAAAAAAATATGTATATCTGGCCTAGAACCCTTCGAGCCGGGGATGATCTTGCATCGATTCATTCCACTTCCTTTTTTTTTTTCTTTCTTTCTCTGGGTCTCCTTTGTCTGCCCTGTGTCATTTCATATTAATCTGTTCAAACGGTCTAACTACCTACAAATCGTTACGAATCGGGCAACGACAAATGATCGAGGATTCATTAGCATATGGACTATCTGATCCTATTGGCTTAGTATGCAAACTAGTGAACTTTAGACCAAGCGATAAATTTTTATGAATTATTTCGAGATTTCGTAATTTTTTCTCATTTCCGACGCTTGTTTGACTGCGCAACGGCCATCTCGCTTAGCATTTGTCCAAAACCGTTACGGATATTTCTTAAGTTTTTGCTAATTTTATTAAAAAAAAGAAAATGAACTATGGTACCTCGTTTCTACAGCAAATTTATACTTCAGTACTTCTATATTTTCCAATAATTATTCATTGCATTGTTCGCACACTTAAAACATATCTTATTTACTCATGAAGATATAAAGAACTGAAAAATAAGCTTGCTAACTTATTAACCAAATACTAATAACAATAAAGAACAAAACACTATAACCAAATCAACATAAATAAAATTGAAAGTAACAAAAGTTAATGTAAAGAAAAAGTAAAAGTAAAAGTAAAAGTAATTAATAATAATAATAATAATATAAAAAAAAAGCAACAAACTAGTATCTGTAGACTGTGTTCTAATTATTTTGAGAATTCATAGTTACTAATTAAACCATTGAATTAAATGTATTTACACCACCCAACCAAAAAAAGTCCTGAAATAGAAATACTCGGATTTAAAGAGTTCCTTCATCTTCTATACCTAAATTAAACCAAGGATGACTCATTGCATCAATCGCTGATATTCTATCTTCCGGATTAATGATAAATAACTTCTTAAGCAAATCAATAAGAAACCACCAAAATGTAAAATTGCCAAAATTTATCAAATGCTTATTCTTTTGATAATTAAATGAAAGTGACTTATCGAAATTGATATCAAGTCCAATTCTTGAACTTATAAATAAATCAATTCTGGATAATTCCTCGACACTCTCAATGAACTTTACACTAGTATCACGAGTAGGAAACTTTAACGTGAGGGAATGACGCATGGTAGATTCATCATCAATAATCACATCATCGTCATCGTCATCAAATTGATCATCCACATCATTTCCATTATCCCCGTCTTCGTCATCATCTTCATCGTCATCTCTATTTCTTCCGAATCGGGGCGATACCAGCGCAACATATTCGTCAGTAAAATAATTTAAACCACATTCATTGGAATTAGCTTTCAGAATTTTGACCATTGGTTTATCGATCTTGTAGCCACAGATCTTCTCAATCATGGCTAAATGTTCTAAATTATCATGTGTCTTAAATAATGGTTCACCGATAATAAGTTCAACCAATATACATCCAATTGACCACATATCACAAGGATAGGACCAGCCTGTTCCAAGGACGATTTCTGGAGCTCGGTAATGTCGCGTGGACACTATGGCAGAATGATATTCATCGTTGAAAATAGCACTTCCAAAATCAATTACTTGAATTAACGGATTCTTCAATATCTTCAGGATTTTGGGAACCTTTTTGGTCAATGGAGAAGAACTCCGTGATTTCTTGGCCAGGTTTGAGTCCTTATCCGATAGATGTGAGTACGCAGATAGTATAGTCGAGCTATAGAGGTTTTTCTTTGCAAATGAATCATCGTGGAGTAAAATGTTTTCTGGTTTCAAATCGGTGTGAATCAAGTTTAAATCGTGGAGAAAAGTTACTGATCTAATCAATTGTTTGGAAAAGGCCTGAACATGAGACCCTGGAAACGATATAAATTTATTGTTTTCCAAAAAATCGTACAATGAAATTTTTAACAAGTCTGTTACAATACAGATGTGACCTCTGAAATCAAAGCATTCACGTAAGTGAATACAGTGATTGATATTTTCGTTGTCAAACTTCTTCAATGTAGATAGCACTCTTAATTCAATTCTGGCCGCATCACGGTACTTTTTGATGTTACGAATGATTTTAATGGCAACATGTTCACGATTAACTTTGTCAAAACACTCCACCACCTTACCAAAAGTTCCCTGGCCCAATAGTTTGATAATAATAAAACGATTGGCAAACAGTTCATTGCTTTTGATTATATAGTGGCCATTGTCGTCATCGCACGGCGGAAGGTTAAGTTGATGAGGTATAACGTTAGTCTTGATATCACCCAACTTGCGAGTCTGTAATATATAATTGTTGGGTAATTTGTTGTAAAAACACTTTGCTTGTGGTAATTGGGGCAAGGAATTGGTACGTTGCTTTTTGGGTTTGGTGGAGTCATAGGGATTAAGTTCAAACGTCATCCCAACGAGCTCACTATCAGGCTCTCCAGCATTGTTAACATTAAACATATTGTAAGCTGCAAATGCTTCGTGATCTAGAATTAACATAGAATCGGAATTGTGTCTTGCTTTGGGCACCACGTTACGTTCTTCGAGTACAATCACTTCGTCATCGGAAATATTCTGATCCAACTGTTGCAGTTGTTGACTTTCTTGTTGATCATATTCGCTTTCATCTTCTTCTAGTAACATATCAGTCCCCATACTGTGAAGCCTGCTTCTTGTAACAGTAGTAGATGAGCCCACAATATCCATTTCATCATCTTCATCTCCAATAAGGTACAAGTCCTTGTTGACGGCAGGTCTTACTATATTGTTCTTGAGATATTTAGCATTGAAGTTGGGTTTCCCATGATTGAAATTGGCCTTGGTAAATACATTTGAAGGCGGAGAAGTTCTTGAAACCAGCGAAGACGATATGCTTGGTTCGCAAAGTTCATTTTCGAAATCAAGATGAATACTTTTTGTATTCGATGTAGTAGATGAAGGAGTTGTTTGAATTGTGGAATTTGAATTGGGAACCACACCAGTGGCACTTGAATTGTGGGAATTCTCAGTCGTTTCGACCACTTTGTTGGTATCAAACGTTTCACTAAACCCTCTGGGTCTTTTTCGATTAGATATCATTATGGCCATAAATACGTGTAAAATCAAATAAACTGTTATCTAGACAGGCTAGAGCAACAAATACCCCACACTGATAACTTTCAAATCACTAAAGGCTAATAATGGTCAAATATATCAACTAAACTTCTGGTCAACAGTTGTGTTGTTGTTGGTGGTGTTAGGGGGGTAGAATTTGGCATGGGGTGGTCGTGCGCAGACCAATACCAAGGCGTAGGGTCGGACGAGGTGGCAGAGAGAGGAAATCCAAGATTTAGGTTTACGAGATGTAGGCGAGAGAGATAGTTCCAGTGCACAGACTGGCCCAGTCAAACCCACGTTCCGTTGCTATCGGTTATCGTTACTAATATATTCGTGGGCGTTGTTGGCAAGACGTGCGTAAACCGAAAAACTGCGATAGTTGCCTCGGTGATGTTAATAGCGTGCAGCACAATAGCCGTTAGCTGGAAGGTATCACGAAGTGCGGAATGTGAACAGCTAGAGCGGAGCTAACAAATGTCACCCGTTCAATTGCGAGTTAAATTGGACCACTAGAACTCTGTAGAACTCACCTTATGTCCACGTAAGCAACGGTGGCGTGGCCCGAACGTCGAAAATCATTGGTGGAGGGCCGAAAAGCCAGGGGCGGGGACAGGACCGTGCGCCTACCGAGCTCGTGGGCGATGCGTAGCCCAAACACGTGAATAAACACGTGAACCAAACTACAACCACATGACGTACCACATGACGTACCACATGACGTACCACAGGACGTACCACAGGACGTACCACAGGACGCACTACTTGAGGTACCCCTTGAGGTACTTCTTGAGGAACCTTCGGGAATGTCACGCGACAAGCAGGCTTCGAAGGTCAGCTTACCGGGGCTTATGTCAAACGCTCCGGGCGAGCTCGCTGATCCTAGAGGGTGATAGGTGTGGGGGCAACGCCGAACGCCGGACCATTTATTGAAACTGTCCTCCTTCACATCAAATAAAGTTTTATCCCCTAACGGAATGTTACTAGCAAATGGCCAATTGGCGATAAAATCTCAATATGTATAGCGATTTATGCATGCACGGACTAATCGTGCTGAAATATATCTTGGTCTCACTCCAAGACACCTCCTCACTTACAGCAAGTAAAGCATCCGCGAAAGGTTGGCAGCTGCACCAGAACGGACGTCCGCCCGTAACAATAGCAAACCGCATTATTCCAAACGATTGTTATCGTTCCTTCGCTTCGTAACATCCATGCATTGGCCAATAGTACGCCTCCATTTATGCACGTGACGTTAGCGACGAGCTGAGCCACGCCATTACGTAAGAAGAGACCAATTATCATGCGCCACAAAGCCCAATAATTGCTGTCCGCCGTTTCTTTTTCTCCCCCTCCTGAGTTACATGGTGGACCGCCCTTTTTTCACTGGTTGAGCACAACGTTGTGCTCATATACAAATGACCTTTCACAGATGGTCACTAGGTAATCCGTTACACAAGAGCTTGCTCAATTAGCATTTGTAATTTTTAATTCGCCACGCCGACAAATTAATGCGTTTCTCCCACGTCAGACCAATTTTTTTTCCCGGTATTCCAGTATTCGATTTGTTTGTTTTGCCCTGCCGGTAAAAGTTTAATTTGATCGTTCAAATCCTTTCTATTGTGCATGCATCTAGGGGACGGACCAAATTTCCCATCCACTTTATTTCATAATCAAATATATCTTTTTTTCCTTCCTTATATATATTGTCCAAGACCCTTGAAATCTTATCGATTGCAATCAACTATACCGATCTGGAGGGCAACCTATAGAAACCAAGTTTTTAATTTTATTAAATCTATTGATTGTTTACGAATCTCCATCATTTCATTATCCCACTTGAATTCTTAAGGGAGTGTTAATTTTATCAATTAAAATAGTTACCATTCCCGACATCAATCATCACTTCAAGCTAGAATCAAAGTATTATTTTCATTTACTATACTCCACATACTCATTCTAGCCCACTTCAAGATTCTTATTGACGCTTTCTTTTAGTTATAGGGCCAAATCACCCGTCCACCAAGAAGTTTACATCCGTTACTTTCTGTGGTAACCAGACATAAACCTAACTACACACTCAATCTTTTACATCAGTCAATCATCAACTCACCATGAATCCTACAAAAAAGCAGAATTTCACAGCTTCAAAAGCCACTTCTCCAACACTTGATTTGCAATCGTCCTCATCTGTAAACGGGACACCAGCTCCCAACATACTACCGAAGAATACTATAAATCCACACCCACCGCCTGATATACCTCTGAGACTGTACCTGACAGTACTTCCTCCATTGAATCAAGCTAATTTGGCGTCTAAATTCTCATTGGGGAGTTCGATCATCAACTCCGCCGGAGAGAGCCGGCCTGCTTCCGTGGCTTCTGAAACAGAAGCCATAGCTGGTTTTGGCTCAAACTCACTCGGATTTCCTGGATCGAATGGTTTGCTTTCAAATAGCACACTTCTTCCTAATATGAAGTCCCATTCTGCTTTATCCAACACTACATCGGAATCGCCAGACCTTCAAAATAGCAATGATTCAAAAGGTTCGGCTACAAATACCTCCAATACCTCGGAAAATGAATTTTCAACTACCGTAGCTAAGCAGACCGATAACTCAAAGACCCAACCATCGTCTCTTGATACTGAAGAAACAAAAAAGCTAAAGGAATTCAGAGAGGAGAACGAAGCCAACGATTCAAGCAAAAAATCTGAACCTAAGCCAAAACCAGAAGATTCACAACCCAAACCAAAGGCACGGAAAACTCCACTAGCTAAGAAATACTTTTGCAACGTGTGCAACCAAGGATTCACCCGGAAACATAACATGGTTTCTCATGAACTAATACACTCGTCACTCAAGCCTCATGTCTGCACCGTGTGCAACTTGAAGTTCCGCCGAATCCACGATTTAAAGCGTCATGAGAAACTCCACACCGGTGAAAAACCATTTGAATGTGAACGTTGTCTTAGGAAATTCGCCAGACCAGATGCCTTAACCAGACATCATCAGTCTCCTCATGCTTGTACGGCTCCAGTTGACTCACCAAATGACGAGCATCAAGACTCGAATTCAAACAACTTGTCTAACTCTGACGAGTACACTAGTGCCAAGAACTCTCGTGTTAGCTATTCTTTCGATAACACTCCCAACCCCAATCCAAGCAGCAATACCTCTGCAGAAGCTAGGGAAGCAGATACATTCAATGCTCCTAAAACTGCGTTGCCAACCAACAAAGATAAAAGCAGCACTGAAATACCCAGTCGAAAGTTCAAACTCTTATCTGCGGAAGCTCCTTCCCTAAAATCACCAACCAATTCGCCTTCACCTGGGGGGTCTCCACTAATATCATTTGGCAAAACAGACTATGATTTGAACCGGTGGAAAGCTTTTCAACAACAATCCAACTACAGCAATTCAATCAAAAATCCCACCCAACATGAAAAGAGATCGCAAAATCCTTACAATACCACCACCACAACTACGACGACGACCACCACCACTACGAACAAGAACAAGCTGAAGAATTTCGGTCACGATGCTCCAGAAAACGACCAGAGTGCCTTAAATTATGAATACGGAGACTCGCTGGGAAGACTTATGTTAAACCATTCCAATACGCGTAATAATAGTGTGAGTAGTAAGAGTTCCCCAGGATTAGGCGTTAAACCTGACGAAGTGAATCAGAACAAAAACGTTTTGCCTTTAGCTCAGGGAAATTTCCCTGCTGATCAGCCCAAGTTCCAAGTTCCACCACCGCCAGGCTCTCCCAAGACAATCCATAGTCAAACTTCTTCTAGCCTGGTTAAGGAAGGGCCAATGTATGCTGCTGATGCTCCATCAAGTTACAGTTCTCAGGCCAATGTTCCTGTAGGAAATTTCGGTACACCACAGTCAAGATATACGCCACATCCATCATACCTGGGGAATCTACCAACGTCGCATGTAGCTTATCAGCAACATCAACAACACCCACCTGCAAGTTATCAACACTATCAGCAGCAACAGCAGCAACAGCAGCAACCCCAGTATGCTCCATTGAACTTGCAACTGACTCGTCCGTATGTTTCACACTCTAGCAGCTTTGGATCGAGTCACTCGCAAGACCAAGGAAGCAAATTACAGATCAGCCCCAATGGTAATTTTGTCTCCATGGCTAGTTACCAAGATCTAGTAAGTTATACCAAGGCATTACAAGAAAATCTTGCCAAAATGAATGATAGGATCCAATTTATAGAGGAAGACGTCGCAGGAACTCGATATGGTCATAATCCCCAGGTTGCTAGTAGAGATTATGTTCAAGAATTTGATGATTTAAGAAGAGGCCGTGAATTGCGAGAAGAGCAAGATAACTATGATCGAGAAAGAGGAAAAATGGCTAGAATGCAAGAAGAAAGGAGGAGAAGGTTGGGATATATGAATGTCCCAGAATCACACGAAGGTTCACAATATGGAGGCAATAACTTCCACAGTAACAAGAGAAGAAGAGAAGATGAATAGTCGATACTGACTAATGACTAATGACTATTATATAATATATTGAGATTTATCTCGTTAGACTGGAGTTTTGAGCTAATAAGCTAGGCGTTTGATCTCTAAGTAGACTGTACTAAGGCTTGATGCCGATTAAATTATTTTGTACTAGAATGAACGTAGATTAAGTAAAGGCAGAAATTTAGCTAAAAAGCAGCGGCATAGCTCGCTACCTGTGACGTAGGCGTTGACGTGTGGTGGAAGCACATCATCTGGTCGGGGTCTTAATTCAAAGTACCTACTGAAACCCTCCAATCACGTGACCAAATGGTTGGGCTCGCCGTGATTTCTACGCCAGGGTGGATCTCGGGGCTAGGAACCTTGGGAGAGCTAGAATTAGGGGACACTACTGTCACGTACCGACTCTATGAGCACGCCAAGCCCGGACCAGGCTGCACCCTTCTGAACCATTTTCGACCGGCGTTGTACTACCCTCTGATGGCCTAGCTTCGTGGTCGGAACTCGCTTGTGCACGTGAAACCCGTAACTGCTACATTCCTAGCCTGCCGTAGTTACCGTTCCAGTTTAGGGTCCCCCTGCGAGCGTAATGGTTCTAACGGACAACTAGTGGTAGCCAAACATCCAGGCTGGTATAGCACCTCTGTGTCACGGAGAGTACTGTCTCAGTATACATGTTTCTGTTTGCTAAGCGAACACATGTTTACCAGTAGCCTTGCCCGCTTAATCCCAGTATCAGTTCACGCCTGACTTCTCCTCGTGCCTAATTCCTAAATCGCTCCCCCCCCGTAAATTTATGAAACGCACAAAAAACCCCTTATCTTATCGAGAAGGAGTGACTAGTAAATACAACACTACTCCTGACTCATAGTGAATTGGTTGTTATTACACGATCTATTGAATTGAGAATTGTATAACTGTATACTTGTTTAATTGTATAACTACTTGGATCAGGTCGAGCTACTTAGTTTTGTCCCCCGATCGATTTGCCCCTGATATTAGAAATTTGCCGCCATCTGTGTTTCCTCCCATTGAAACTTACCACACCAATAATTGATTAAAACACCTACTTACTCCACAATGTCTCCTCCAGAAGAAGACTGGTCCATTATTTCGTCGTCTTCCGATATTGACGATGAATCCACCACCAGTTCGAGAGAACTCGAAGAACAGCCTGCGTCAGCCATTGACTTTATTCTACCCGAGATTCGTGTCAGGGAAGGCGACGTGGCACCATCTCCTGAAATCATTACCAATCTTGACGATACGATTTCTCTTGATAGGTCGGGCCCCGCCCAGACTCAGGAGCCAGCTTCCCTGAGCTCCAGCAGCTCCGAGCCCGCCACCGACGCCTCGGACACTTCAACTTCTAGTTCGGTCGATTCACCAGAGATTCCCAATTCTCTACAAGTTACTCCTCAAGAAATCCATTCTCCAGATCTCAGCTCCCCAGAGACCAACTTGTCGGAGGTAAAGCCTGAAGTCAGTAGCACTCCCGAAACCGTAGCCACAATCAGAAAACCTGCTGCTTCCGGAGTAGACTTCAAGATCAGATTCTACGAGAACCTTTCGCAGATCAACGAATCGATCAAGCAGAAATCAACCGACTTCTACTCCAATTTTGCTCGCGTCAAGCTTGAACAACTAAACGATTACATTTCGCCTGAAGAAGTAGAAGATCTCGAAGGCTCTTCGGTCATTGTCAACGTGCTGGATGTACGCGAGTACAACGACCCCCACAATCTGGATGTCGAGGAGGAGCCTTCAGGCGGAGACGAAAGAAGGCTTCAAAAGAATTTGGCACGCCAGCTCGACAATTTGCAGAAGTTTTTGGACACCCACTCCGACTACTTGTACTACTACTGCGGCGGTGTGGTTGTAAGCTTGATGTTGGTATTCTTTTCCATCGATTATGTTGCCAAAACCGTGTACGCTGCACCAGTGCCAGCACAGATTGCGCTTCAACCCAAAGACCCGTGGGCCCAAGTATGGAAGTTGTACGACGATTCAGTGTGTTGGTGGGACAACTACATCCACGAAGACGAGATGGTGCTGAACTACTTTTTCTTTTCCAAGAAGAAACGAACCAACAAGTTGGTCAAAGTGGGTTCCAAGATCGTCTCAGGCACCACTTATGGCACCAATGCCTTTTTGGCCCGGTTTGTCAAGAATCCAGCGGTTTATGGATACTCCGTCTTGCAGCTACAGGTGCCTGTGGCTTGGCTGAACACACAGAAGTTCACCAAAGAAGGTTGGCAAACTGCCACCGAGTACGTGACTCTAGGCGCTATTCGTGGATCACGCGAACTCTCCCACACATACGCGGTTGCTCAGCCGTACGCCAACTTAGTGTGGGCACAGTCTCAGAAATTAGGAATATCTGGCTTAAACCATCTTAACATCGCCGCCAGATCCACCTGGAACGCAGTGACAGACAAACAAGTACGCACTATGACTTCTAATACCTATAATGAAGTACACGATGCGGTCGTGAGGGCCAGTCTCCAGTGTGCCCATCATCTTCCTAGCAAACTCCAGATAAGCAACTTGTACTCTCATTTTACTAGTGGAGCAAATGATTATTCCAATACCATAATTTCAAACATCCAGATCAGCTCCAAATACATCAGCTCGCTCTGGAACGAATTCTGCGCCAACGCCCATCAAGGTGTGCAGACCCAAGCCGTTCAGTGCTGGACCAAAGAGTCCTTTGCAAGTGCTTTCTCGACGGCTCACACGATATATTGATGGCAGGATGGCACTATTTTTTACTTAGTTAGTTTATTTCAGGTTGGTAGTACTTTAATATTATGTTTTTCTTAGATCCCATCACGTACAGCGCCACATCCGTCGTCCCATGCTTGTTATGGTGATGGTTTTCCATGCCGCATCACCTGACTATGGTCGTGCGCCGCCCCGGCGTATCGACGTTTTTCGCTGTACGTGGAGACCAGCATAAATCCAACAACTAGCAAGCTGGATACGATCGTTGCCCATTTACCATTAGCAGGCCAACCAAGTGCCGCAGAGGATAAGACAAGTACCAGAAACAAATACACAGCTAGATCATCATGGGTATTCCGAAATTCTTTAGATTCATCTCCGAGAGATGGCCTATGATTTCACAGTTGATTGATGAGAATCAGATTCCCGAATATGACAATCTTTACCTCGACATGAATTCCATTTTACATACATGTACCCATTCTAACGATGATGACACATTGAATCGAATGACCGAAGATCAAATGTTTACTGCTATTTTTAATTATATTGAGCATCTTTTTGAAATTATCAAGCCCACCAAATTATTCTACATGGCCATCGATGGAGTAGCACCAAGAGCCAAAATGAATCAACAGCGTGCCAGAAGATTTAGAACGGCATACGAAGCTGAAATCAACCTTAAAAAGGCCATAGCAAATGGAGAAACCATACCATCTGAAGATCCGTTCGACACTAACAGTATTACACCTGGTACTGAGTTTATGTCCAAATTAACTTCTAATTTAAAATACTTTATTCACCGTAAGATTTCCACAGATTCATCCTGGGCAAACTTGAAAATCGTTTTGAGTGGTCATGAGGTTCCTGGTGAAGGTGAACACAAAATCATGGACTATATTAGAGTAATGAAATCTCAAGATGAGTACGATCCAAATGTAAGACAATGTATTTATGGATTAGATGCTGATTTGATTATGTTGGGGTTGGTGAGTCATGATCCACACTTTTCATTATTGAGAGAAGAAGTTACATTCGGCCCTCAAAGAGGTAAGAAATCAGATAATTTAAACGATCAGAAGTTCTTTTTGCTTCATTTATCATTATTAAGAGAATACCTTGAATTGGAATTTGAAGATTTGAGTGTGAATCTATCATTTGAATATAATTTTGAAAGGGTACTTGATGACTTAATTTTAATTATGTATGTCATTGGTAATGATTTCCTACCAAATTTACCAGATTTGTTCATCAACAAGGGAGCTTTCCCACTTTTGATTGAAACCTTTAAGCAGACTTTAAAAGAATCTGACGGCTATATAAATGAGGGTGGTAAAATTAACTTGAGAAGATTGAACATCTGGTTACAATTTTTATCAGAATTTGAATTGGAAAATTTTGAAAGAAATGAAGTTGACATCGAATGGTTTAATAAAAAATTAGATGATATTTCAATCACGGGTGAAAAAAAGAGAAAGAGAATTGGTAAGTTGATGATTTTAAAGGATGAGAAAAAATTGGTTGGATTTATTAAGCATTGGTTGATGGAAATCAGTGCCAAGTCGATCGCTGAATTGAATGCTTTGGAGCAAAAGGGTGAGTTAGGAACCTTGAAGCTCAATCAAGATGATATTGATTCAAATTTAGACTTTTTAAAACAGTTTGCTTTGGAAACTGGACTAATTATCGTCCATTCGAAATCTTCCAATCAATGGGATTTGAAATTGGATATCGATGGAATCTCACCTTATGAAACCGAGGAAGAATTTCAAGCCAGAATTCATCAACTTCGTAAGACCATTAAGAAATATCAATCTGCCAATTTGGTTGAAACCGATGAAATCTTGAAGGAATCTAAGGATATTTATGATCAAAAGTTTATTGGTTGGAAAGATAAATATTATAAAGAAAAGTTGAAGTTTTCCATCAATGATAAAGATGAGATGATCAAACTTACAAAACACTATATTGAAGGTTTGCAATGGGTATTGTACTATTATTATAAAGGATGTAAATCGTGGAATTGGTATTATAAATACCACTATTCTCCAAGAATTTCAGACATTAGTATTGGTTTGGAAGAGATGATCAAACAAAATGAAGAAATTGAATTTGAATTATCTGAACCTTTTAAACCATTTGAACAATTGATGGCTGTTTTACCAGCCAGATCGAGGAATTTAATGCCACCATGTTATAGACCATTAATGATCGATGAAAAATCTCCAATTCATGAATTTTATCCTGATCAAGTCGAAATTGATTTGAACGGTAAATCAGCTTCCTGGGAAGCTGTTGTATTATTAGATTTTGTTGATGAATCCAAATTACTAGGAGTATTGAAACCATTTGAATCCAAACTATCTGTTGGAGAATCTCAAAGAAATCTGTTAGGAAAGTCCATTTTATTTATTCATAATCCCCAAATTGATTATGTTTTCCCATCACCAATGCCTGGGTTCTTCAAAGATTTAGAAAATGATAAATGTTATGAAACCGATGCTGAATTACCTGATTTGAAGCACGTTAGAATTGGTTTACTCGATGGTGCCAAGGTAGGTAGTGAAATGTTGGCTGGTTTCCCAAGTTTAACTTCATTGAATTTCAAATTTAAGTTAAGCAAGAATGAAGTTAAAATCTTCAATTTCCCAAGTAAATCAGAATCCATGATTTTAACTATTGAAAATGCTTGGAAGAATGTGGATGTTGGTAAGTTTTGTGATACTTATCTTAACAAAATCATTTATAGTAAATGGCCATTCCTTAGAGAGAGTAAGGTTGTTAAAGTATTAACCAATCAAGAGAAATTTGAATCGGTTAAAGTTCAAAATGGTAGCAGAAAAGTCGTTGTTACTTCACTTGACCTGGAGGAGCAGCGGGAATTCAGGTACAATGCTTCGAATCTTAGCTCCAGTTTTGATAAGTCCAAGGGTGTTAGACTCGGAAAGATTGAGACTTTGGTTTATGTCCAGCCAGTCAATGGACTTATTAGAAATTCCAAGGGGGCTTATGTCAAGACATTTTCAAAGGAATTAGAAGTTTATCCAATTCAATTATTGGTCAAAGATATTTTGAACAAGGATAAAAGATATCAAACAAGACAACCATTGCCAATTGCCGAGGAATTTCCTGTTGATTCTAGAGTAATATTTTTAGGTGATATGGGTTATGGATCTTCCGGTAAGATTGTTGGATACAATGCTGAACAAGATAAGTTGAGTATCAAGATCTCCAACATTCAAACTTTGAATGAGCCAATTATTGGTAAGCAAAGATTAAGTATTGAAGCCAGAGACTTTAAGTATATACCATCTTTTGAAGTTGGTAAGCAATTAAGATTGAACGGATTATTATTGCTGAAGTTGACGAGCATGTTCATGATCGAACATGAAGGCAAAAAGGTCAATATTGGATTAGAACTTAAATTTGATGGAAAGAGACAGAAGGTTTTGGGTTACACCAAGAAGGCCAATGAAAAATTCTGGGAATTTTCTCCCTTAGCTGTCAATTTAATTCATCAGTATAAGACCAAGTTCCCCGGAGTGTTTGCCAACTTGGGTAAGTTGGATCCTAAGCTGACTCCAAGATCGAGAGACGTTTTCTCATCAGCCGAGGAACTCAAAGAGGTACGTAGTTGGTTAAAACAAGCCAAGTCTGATTTGATACTAGTATCGTTGGAATCGGAAGGATTGACCAAGTTCAGTTACCAGGCCATCGAGCAGTATATGGACGGATTCATTCAGCAACAGATTCCGTTGATTGACAAAGATATCAAGGGAGTACCAAGAGAAGCTATTTTGAAGCCAGAAGAGTCTCACAAGTTACTTAGTGACCAAAAGTTCACCTTAGGTGACAGAGTCAGTTACATCCAAGATTTTGGAAAGGCTCCTACTTTGTCCAAGGGTACTATTGTCGGAATTACCACCAGTGGAAGTAAGACTGATTTGTCGATTATTTTTGACTATCCGTTAATTAATGGTAACAAAATGAATGGAAAGTTGAGTAGTACCAGAGGTTTGAATGTTGATTCGTCATTGGTATTAAATTTGACAAACAAGCAATTTGTGTACCACAGTAACGCTTCAAAGGGAAGAAAGAAATTGACTGACGAAGAAAGAGCTCAGAGAGCCCAGGCCGTCAACCAAAAGAAGTTGGAACAAGATAAAAGCAAGAAACAAGAAGAGAAGTCGAAGAAAGACCAGCGTTCCAACTACATGTTAAGTCTCTTGAACAAGGGCAAGCAAGAGGGCAAGCAAGAGGGCGAGCAAGATGAGAAAACTGCTCCAGTCGAAGAGACTTCGTCACAGAACGATTCTTCTGCTCCACTTAACCATGATGCAATTAAGCAGATTTATGGTATGATCTACTCGGATGTCATGAACGATGGTCAACCAAGAGTGATTCCACAAGGGGTTCCAATTCCAGGGCAAGGTCCAATTCCTGGCCCCGGTCCGGGACAGATTCCAGTAGGGGTCCCTGGCTACGGTGTACCAGGAATCTACCAAATTCCACAGGTTCCTGGCATTCCTATTCCACCTGAATTCCATGCCAACCCACAAACATATGCTCCCCCAGGATACTACGGACAAGCACCTCCAGCAGGCGCAGTACCAATTGGAGCAAGACCAAACAGCTCTGACGATTCAAGAAGATCCAACGGAAGAGGTGGTGCTAGGGGTGGTTCTAGAGGTGGTGCAAGAGGTGGTGCTAGAGGTGCAAGAGGCGGACGAGGTGGAAGAGGCGGAAGAGGAAGCTATCAGAATACAAAAAGCGAAGGTCCTAAGGACGACAATTAGTTAGCTCTTATATTGAATTTATGTACAAGTAAACCATCTTGGCTTTAATTTAGATGTAGAGGACTGCAAGCCCCTCTTAAGGGGAATATTTTAAATCTATTTGGTCTTATCATTTATGTGGTCATCTGGGTCGGATTCACTTAGTTTGGGTTTGACTAAGGTGGAGGTCTTGTCTCCGGGCAAATTGACCAACCCCAAGGAATCCCAGTTAGATTTGTCCATCAATTGATTGTCCATTCTACATTGGAGGTATCCCTTGGCTAAAATCCGACAATTGGGGGCGTTTTTATTCTCAGTATACTTCATACACTTGAGGTACTTATTCATATACTCAGTGCAGTCACCGTCATGATCGAGAGGGAACGAGCCCCTCTCGGGCGGAGTAGGGGTCCACGCTCTAAAATTTCCACCTGTAAGTTAGTGAATGTCCAACCAACTCGGTGTTTATACATACCTGGTGCTCCGGTAGCCATCTTTAACTTTCTGCAATGGATCCAAAGTGAAAAACTCAAGATGGCACGATGCCGGGGTTTGCTTGGTCGCGGTGGTAGAAAAAACGTCTGGCTGCACGAGATCGCGTACCCGTGCAACCAAACGTGACGACGGTCCCCCACACTGTGCCCCACAGTATGACTCCCATGATTCATGGGAGAGCCGGAAAGTTGTCAGGAGGCATGGGTCAGGGGGATGGGCCGCAGATCGGGACACCATCGTAGACGGTCCTGCGTCCAGTAGAACTATGGCCACTGTCACTCGAAAAAGTCCGCGGGTTATTAGCGGCTGGAGCGCACGGACCAAGGGATGTCGCCGCCCATGAAAAATTCCACGATCGCCCGGCACCGTCTTGTGATGTAAAATTACACATGATCACAACCTAAACAAGAGGGGGTAATCAAACTACAATCTGGGTTATCTGTTCGGCAGGGTTGTACCGAGACGTTGCAGTAACTCGAACCCTAATTCTTCAGCCGGCTTTGGGGGTTCTAACTCAATCCTCAACCGTCTCCTCGTCACTACATGATGACTTGCGCGCCTTCCCGGTTTCGTCCTTCTCCCCCTCCTTTTCACAATTCTCTCATCGTTCTCGGCCGCTTTATGTCCAGAAATTGGTTGGTCGCGATTTGTGGAGAAATTCAGTTTCTCGGTGTTGGTCGGTCGCATTTTATTTATTTACTTATATTAATTGGAATTTTCAACCAACGTCTAAAATTACTTAACTTTCTTTTTTGACTTTCTATCTATACTTGATTCAATTCCTTTCAAAAACATCCTTGTCGGTGATTAAATTGGAACATATTGTTTGAGAAAATTTGGTAATCATCCTGCCTTCTTTTTTTCACCTGTCTCCTCCATCCACATTCAATACCATCAACCCGTCATATTTCTGGCTGGTCTCTCGGGAAATAACTAGGTAGGTGAATTATATCTTCGAAGTTGTGTGACTTGGCATCTCGGTTTCAAGTTTTAACATCTGAATAATTCAATATCTTCACAAATCTATTCTGGAATCAAATCATCTTCCATTTGGATTGTCTGCACCAAAATTAGTTTTTTTTTACGTCAATTACTATTTGTTGATTCGTCCCACTTGCCTAATTTAGGAACCCTCACTATTTGGTTACTTATACGATAAAGCTAATTTAAAATTAACATGTCTTTAACAGCCCCAGATATTTTTGATCAATTCGCATCAGAAAGTAAAGGTTCGGAAGCTTCGCTTTCACTCACTGAATTCATCAACATCTTGGCCCCATTCCAATCCGATATTTCAAAGGAAACATATTCCCTTTTATATTTGATTGCGGACGAAGGTAAAAAAGGTTATCTTAGTAAAGATGATTGGTCTAAATTTATCTCCACCTTAACTTCTCAAGATGGTGAATTCAAACTTTTATACAATTTTATTTCTTCTGACTCAAGTTTATCTGCTTCAATCACTTACGATCAATGTGTGGCCGTCCTCAACAAACTTAACAAGTCAATTGATCCAGCATATCAACAAAATTTGATCAAATTAAATTGGACTTATTTCTCAAGATTCTTCGCTCCTGATGGCTCTATGAAATATAATGAATTTATCACTTTAATTAATTATTTACCAATTACAAAATCAATTGGTAATTTTGAAATTCTTGCTGGTAAAAATAAAACCATTAACAGTGAACAACTAGTTGAATTGGTTTCAACTACTTTAAGTCATAAATTATCTCAGAAATTGAAGGGTAACTTATCAAATATTACTGATTTTTATCCTGATACTCAAGAATACTCCTTATCGAATTTCTTGTTTATTTATAACACTTTAAGTAAAATTGATTTGATTAATGAAGTTATTGCCAATACTCCTCCGACCACGAAGGATAAAGATGATATTATTATAAATAAACAGGATTTGTATAATCATTTAAATGATCATTTACTTAAATCTTCGAACTTCAAACCCATTTCAATTCATGAAATTGATTTATTATTTCATTTAATCAATACAAAGGAAAACGACAATATCAGCAGAAAGGAAATGATTAGTTACCTCAATCCGAATTACAATAAAAACTTGAATACTTTATACTCCATGTTTGATCACCCAAACACTGCCCACCCTTCCAAACATGCTAATTCCGATAATTTCTCCTTGTGGCCAATCTATGATTCTCTTTACTCATTTTTCCTCGGTTCCATTGCTGGATGTATCGGTGCAACTGTCGTTTATCCTATCGATTTAGTTAAAACTCGTATGCAAGCTCAAAAACATAAGGCTTTGTATGACAACTCATTTGATTGTTTTAAAAAGATTGTGAAAAATGAAGGTTTGAAAGGTTTGTATAGTGGTTTAGGTGCCCAGTTAGTCGGTGTTGCACCTGAAAAGGCTATCAAGCTTACCGTCAACGATTTGGTTAGAAAAATTGGTACTAATGAAGAAGGTAAAATTACCATGCGATGGGAAATCTTGGCTGGTATGTCTGCCGGTGCATGTCAAGTCGTCTTCACTAATCCTTTAGAAATCGTTAAAATTAGATTACAAATGCAAGGTGGTTCTAAATTGAACAACCCTGGTGAAATTCCGAAGAAACATTTAAGTGCTGGTCAAATTATAAAACAATTAGGTCTTAAAGGTTTGTACAAAGGTGCAAGTGCTTGTTTATTAAGAGATGTTCCATTTTCTGCTATTTATTTCCCAACTTATGCCAATTTGAAAAAGTATATGTTTGGTTTTGATCCCAATGATTCCAACAAGAATCATAGATTGAGTACATGGCAATTATTGGTCTCTGGTGCTTTGGCTGGTGCCCCTGCTGCATTCTTCACAACTCCTGCTGATGTTATAAAAACCAGATTACAAATGGAAGCTAAGTCTCACGAAGTTAAATATAGTGGTATTTTACATGCTGGTGGAGTGATTTTGAAAGAAGAAGGTATTGGTGCATTCTTTAAGGGTTCTATTGCCAGAGTGTTTAGATCTTCTCCACAATTTGGTTTTACTTTGGCTTCTTATGAATTGTTGCAAAACTTGTTTCCATTAAGTCCTCCATTAACCAGAGAATCGAATTTTAAAACTATCAGTGGTTACCCAGGTGTATATAATTTGACCAATGACCAGGTATACAATTCACAAGGGCCAAAGGAAAGAATCGTATACTTGAACAAAAGTGATTTAGATCCTAGTTATAAGACTAATGATGCTTTGGTTAAATTACCTGCTGAATATATCTACAAGTCTCAAGATGCTATTAAATTATTATTAGACATTGACTATAAATTCGGACGCTTTAATGAAAATTCTTACAAGACCTACATTTCAAAGTGATCGCATGTCTAATACTTCTATTCCAGAACGTTGTTTTTATTATCCTATTGCTTTACTAATAGTTTTACTTTTATTTACATAGACTATATACGTTGTAACAATGTCGAATGTTACAAATCAGTAAATCATATCATCTAGATTGAATGTGGTTGTTAGGTGGACTAAGTTGACCTGACACAACTTAAGCTGGCTCTCTGGACATCATTCTTGAATACTTTTACATATGCACTCTTTTTCTTTCGCGGCCATGAACTCTGATCGGCTGCAAAAAAAGAAATATATGCTAGTATAGAATATCAAAAGTGCCATAAATAAGAAGAAATTCAGAGACACTCCTTGTATTAACAGTCAAATAAAATGGCTATTGTCAGTTGTATTAACCAGCTTTTCAGTCCCATGTCTAATGAAATTTTACCCGATGCGGCTACTTTGAGAGTCGCTCCAAATCCATCGAAGATGAGTGACGAGACATACATAGCTTATTTAAAGAATGTATTCAGAGGGTTACCCAAATCTAAGCCGTATAATTTTATCTCATCTGATGAAAGAAGAAAACTTTATCCTTTGGAAAGTCACATATTGAACAGTTTGATTAGCTTCAGATCAGTCGTGCCTCTAGACATTGACGATACTGGCGATTGCTTTGAGTTAGTCAGTAGTAACCTAAGTAATATCAGAAAATTAGATAGTGATTCTAATTATGATGGACAGTCATTGGTAAGGAAGTATGGAATTCCAATAAAAAAACTAGGAGATGGTTCATTTGGGACCACGTATCTATTCGAAAGTCCCATGGGAGAGAGGAACGTGATAAAATACTTGAAATTAGATGGGCCCATTATGTTGAAATTGGTCGTAGGAGAGTTTTTCAATTGTCGAAGATTACTGGAAGAATTTGTTTGCAAATCAATTGATTTACTTGGTTCCTATAATGATTTTAACGAGATTATACTAGTCCAGGCCTATTTTGAAGGGATGGACTTATTTGATTTACTCAATGATGCATTCAGATTTGAACAAAGGGTGCTAGGGGATATCCTATTTAAAAGGCTATTAGATGCAGTATGTCACTGCCATGAATTGGGGATTTCACATAACGATCTCAAGCCGGAAAATATTATGGTCAATCCCAAAACTATGCAAGTAAAATTAATTGATTTCGGCTTATCTATAAGAACAAACGCAACTTTAACTCCTGAGCTGAAGTACGAGTGTCTTGTGTGGGGTACAAGTGGGTACACTGCACCATATTACAAGTCAAGAACGGAACTAGTTAGTGGTTTCGACAAAGATCCTAATTTAATAAGAATGTCCCAAGCAAAGGATATTTGGTCTTTGGGATGCATAATGATCAATATTCTTTCAGGTGGATATAACCTATGGGAGGCATGTGATCGTGAAGATCCGTACTATATGCAATATCTTAATAATGGATACCTTACAGCGATGTACCAAGTGAAATCCAAGTTCGAGCAGTACCAAAACTATGATAATTTCGTGGTGGTATTAAAGTCCATGCTAGAAAAGCTGGATATAAACAGAATGACATTTGAACAACTTAAGAGCAGTGATTGGTACAAAGATTAGCATCCAGTCACCATCTGATACCCAGCATTTCGGCAATAAATGAACGGAAATCATTTTGGTTCTGCCATATCTCGTGAGGGTCTCCGTAGTATAAGACAAAGAGATCGTCCACAGCATCTATTTTTATCAAATTCTTGGGAAATATTACTGAAGAGGCGACTTTGTTGCAGCTCAACAATAATGTTGTTTTATTTGAGTTGTCAAAGCATCTGTTCAAGTTAAACAACTTGAATTCTCGGTCCCTTTCATGGATTAAGAGATGGTTTTTGAAAACAAAACAGAGTTGGTTAACCACATTTTCCATGAAATAATTGCCAATAATTTGATATAAGTTCTTATGGATCATTTTGCCCTGTACGTTTTCCTCGATGTCCACCTTGGCAATATTTCCTCGGTTCAACAATAAAAGCTTTGCCGGCAGAAGCAAAAATGCACCGATTAGTGAAGGTGTTTTGGAGATCACAGAACAAAATCGGTTCAGAGATTGGTCTACTTCTTTATCTATTAACTTCTTCTTTAGTGTTATTAGTTCTCCGTGTGTAGTTAAATGAATATAGTCTTTATCCACCACCATTGTCTGAAATCGATAGTTTCCATGTTCTAGCGGGTACGAAAACTCAGCAAACCAAAAGCCTACGAACTCGATCTTAGACGGAGTTTCCATGACAAACTTAACCTTGATAACTTCCAAACAACTGGTCACTATGAGTATCTCGTTATCTTCGCTTACAGAGAGCTTCAGTATTGACTGCCGTACACCTCCGCCAAGAAGGGGCTTGAAGTTGTACTCGTATATGGTGTTAGGCTGCTCGTTATGATACAGGTCATATCTGTCAAGAAAGTCTTGTATCATGGAATCGCTCGAACTAAGAGGTTTCTTTGCAAGTGAACGGTTGACTTTAGATATTTCTGTCTCGAGCTTTGCATGTGAATCGATGGAATCATGCTGGGAGTCGATACCGTTGATATTGACGAAACTGAGGCCAAATATCTGATCTATAATGGCCTGGACTCGCAGGTTGTACCTGGGTCTAGACTTAATTGCAATCTTGATGAGATCACCGGTGAAATCAAGGATTTGTGGCTCCTGGCCTTTGGAGATCAGGATATGCTTGAACTTGATAAAATCGTGTTTTTGACCAGGGATTCGTATCAGTGCCTCTTGTACAAACGAATATGCGCAGAATCCAGACGCAACGCTGGCATTATAATTGCAGCAGGAATCAAATACAATGGGCGAGTTGATGTCGAAGTCTACCACGCAGCATCTGGTGTTAAAATCGATCATTTCTTCGCCCAAAAAGTGCCATTTCATTTGCTCCGAATCCCATATTTTGAGTCGATAATCTCTAGCTGTATCATTTGTGTTTAGTTGGGCTACAAGGTATGGTCCAAATTGACCAACGGGTATACCTGACGAGCTTGGGGTGATCTTTTTGACCTTTAATCGGTTAACATCTACCATGTCATTCTGGTTACAGTGAGATTGGGCCTTAAAATTTCCGGTCTTCAAGTGTAATGATCCTTGGAAATTGGCTTCGAATCGAGTCCTGTCCACCAACTGTTTGTGATATGCCGATATTTGCTTAATTGTTTTGCACTGGGTGTGGTTTCCTTGTCTATTATTGAAGCCTTTAAGATCTCTTTCTTGTTCTCGATACACTTTTCTTCTCTTCTCCGCCTGGACAGAGTTATTATGGTACTTGTTAACCGTGGTAGATTCAGATTGGGCACCGTTGATTACCTTGAAGTACTTCTTTTTGGATTCGTCAAAGTAGAATCCCGGTATCTCTGGAGGCATCTTGGTGATTAGTAACTATGGAAATGTACTTCACGCCAGCAGCGAAATAGCGAGGAAAATTGGTAACGATAAATGCAGTAGAGAATCAGAAGCACGGTACAACTGGGGTACTACTGTTCGATTCGCTCGAGAAAATAGTTCTTATAGTAAGTATTCATGAACTATATATATACTTCTAACTTCTTCTGTGTACGTATATTATATACTGGTGTTATTGCACCGTCTCCCAAATGTCTCTGTTCTCTAGCGAGAGACCTTAACTTTTCCTAGTGCGAGACCGTTGAACAGATTTGGCGAGCTCACTAACAACCTGCAAACATAGACCTGGTGAAAGTCTCTGCAAGGTGGACCATTATGGGTGTACTCACTTGGCTTGGTGTACTCAATTCTGGTTGGGTTGGTTGGCTGGAGCATTTCCTTAAATATCCTGTGTTTTTGTCCATACATCTAACCCAAGGGTTCTCACCTTGTTCTCCATAATTATTCTCTTGTTATTCATTTCTATACTCATTAGGTGCTACTCTGAATTCTTTAGTCAAAATCAAGGTCGTAGCTTTGGTTGATCTGCTCGTCTATCTTGGTAAACCTTTTATCATTGATTTTACGCATGTAAAGCTCTTCGAACCCATTGGATCTATCAATACCATCCCAGAGACATCCAGCCTTGATATCAAACCTATTTACAGGATTCACTCCCTGTGTATATATAAGGTGGTCTAGCTTGACTGCAGCTGTTTGGGGATCGAAAAAGGTCATCGGGTCATCGAAAGCCTCGATCTTGGCTACTGGTGCCCGGAACGATTTCTGGCCCTGTCGTATCTGTTCGTCCTCGCTGAGTTTCACTTCACGTACTTCCTTCAATTGGCTTTGCTTTTTCTTTTCCGACTCATACTGCGCTTTTCTGGACTCTATGTCGATGATCTTACCCTCTGAATCTCGATAAACTGTCTTCTGGTTGGGCGGTGGCTCGTTACTGGTTGTGATGGCAGTAGCAGTATCAGTTCCAGCAGCAGCACTGGTATCTACTTTTTGGCCATTATCTATACGTTTGAAGCCCTTAAACTGTTTGCCGGGCTTGGTTTCAACTCTAATGGGCCCGCTTTCGTCTTGCAATCCAAACATATCGATGTCCACATCCTCATCAGCTCGAAGCTCATCGTCACTCACGACAGGATCTATCTGGAATTCTGGTTTCTGGACCACCACCGTCTGCTTCTTTTTCTTTTTCTTTTTCTTGTTGTGGTCTGTTCCTGAGCCTCCGCTCATGTACTTGCTCAAGTAATCAGCTCGAGAAGACATGGTGTAGTAGTTGAGCTGAAAGTAGTTGTCTTGAATACTCGCTGCGAATTTAGCGAGGATCTGGTGAGACTTGTGTGATTCTACCGAGACTTTACTGAGACAACAGTGGAGCCACCGAGACACTACTGAGACAACCCCACCGAGACATGGCGGTCTGACTAGACCCCAAGATCCCAGCTCCGTTTCTTGTTCTGCCTGCTGTGCTACTATGTTACTCTCCTGTCTACAAAGTTGTACTATTGACACATCTAGGTAGATCTGGTATCTATATATTACTGTACTACTAGTATTTTTTCTATAATACATCTATTACTATGTTAGTTATAGTCTACTTCTAAATAATAGATAGGTTTCCCATTCTCGTATTGTAATTAGTATCACTTGATTACCTTGCTGACTTCGTTATGCAATTGGGCCATGGTTTCACACAACTCCATAAACAAACTGTACTGGGACTTAATTACTTGCACAATGCTAAACAAGTTGCCAAAACCTTCGCTGCACAGTCTCTCCAAGCCGCTTAACACGAGGTCAAGCTCGGTAACCAAACTTTCATACTGGTTCAAAATGTCATAGTACTTCTTTATTTTCTTGACAAAGAACTCGTTCAATTGATACGACGATGACAAACGCGTACCTGGCGTGCTCAACTGCAAGATGAGCTGAAGAATTTTGTTTATGTCTTCGGTCAATTCGGTGTTTAGTTGCTTCAAGTTGGCAAGCTGGTTGGTATCAAACCGAAGTGCTTGTCTGGTCGATAAAAGCTTGTTGTGAAGGTACGAAATGTCTTTCGGTATGGTGTGGATAAGTGCATCGTGCTTGGAAACGTCTGCTTGCAACGTGGTTGCTATCAAGTGCTGGGTATTTATGTATTTGTCAAACTGTTCCAATTCTTGTTTTATGGCTGGGGGAAGGTCTCCTACCCGGGACATGGCTGTGAGTTGCTGTGATGGCTGTTGTTGCTGTTGTTGCTGTTGCTGCTGCTGCTGTCCCAAAAGCCCGCCTCCAGTGCCGCCGAAAAGTCCGTTGGTGTTGGTGTTGGCATTGGCATTGTTGGAGCCAAAAAGTCCGCCCCCAGTATTGCCTATATTACTGGCACTGCCGCCAAAAAGACCTCCTTTGTTTGCTTGGTTGGTGCTGCCGCCAAAAAGCCCACCGCTGGGGTTAATGGATGTGTTATTGTTGCCAAAAAGTCCACCGCTTGCAGTGTTGGATGTGGCTGTATTTCCTCCAAGACCTTTGTTAGTGTTGTTGTTTTTGGCTCCAAAGAGCCCGCCGCCGGTGTTAGCTGTGTTTGATGTGTTGTTTCCTCCAAAGAGGCCTCCAGAATTGGGGTTGGTGTTGGTGGTATTGTTGGCGGTGCTTCCTCCAAAAAGTCCACCAGAAGGCTTACTTCCGAACAATCCTCCCGAAGCTCCAGTATTGGTGGCTTGAGTCGAATTATTGTTCGCAAAAAGACCTCCTCCTGAACTATTGGTGGTGTTGTTGGTGGCATTTGATCCAAAAAGTCCTCCGCCAGTGTTCGCAGTGGAAGTGTTGCCAAATAATCCGCCACTTGGCGTCGCGGTCTGTGGTGGGGCCAAACTTGCTGGCTTGCTTCCAAACAAGCCTCCAGATCCCGAATTCGTACTTCCAAACATGACTTGCTGGTGTTGTTTGGATTCTTGTTGTACAACTGGAAAAGTTTCTATAGCATCAGCGTCACGTGGAATATTGGTCACGTGGGTGTGCCGCGCGGCACACGTGAGGCGATGATAACAACTGATCCATAACATACAGAGACAGTATGGGCCGGGGAGAAGAAGACGATGGCAAGCGGTTCGCGGACCGTGTTAGTGAGCTTTTCAGTGAAGAGATTGCTCGTGTTCGGGCCGAAGAACGTACAAGCCTAGACGCATTGGTGGCCCAGCTTCGTTTTGAGAATGCCCAACTCCGCCAACAACTAGATCAGTTGAAGCGACCCGCGAAACGTTTACCAGAAGAAATTCGCGTGCCGAAATTAGCAGCATCAGGTGTCACAACAGGAAACCCATCAGGGTTAAATGGCACTGGAATCAATAAAATGAATACATTTTCGGGAATAGCCAATGTCGACGGTCTCGGGGAGATACCGGCACTACGAAGCCAATCTTTGTGCAATGAACTACCCTATGATAAGTTGCCTACTCAATATTCTGATGATGAAAGTATACATCGATCATCTCCAGTTAAATTATCACCCGTTAAAATTGGCCTGTCGCCAAGACGACTGCAAGGTGGAGATTCAGTAAGTGCGACTCAGTACACCGACTCATCACCGGTGAAGCCGGAAGATCACCGCGAATTAGAGAGCACAGGCGCGGCCGATTTAGCAAGAGGTAAGGAGATCGATGCCATCAACGTACCTGTCAGGGAAAAGCGCGCGTTCAGTGATGTGCCCAGTGAGAATGTGCCCAGTGAGAATTTAGTTGGTGAGCCAATCACACCGACCAAGAAGCCACGTCAAGGACCACGTCAAGCAGTGGTGCCGGCGATGGCCAAGCCCCACACCATACTCCAACGAAGAGAGTTTGTTCATAGGTATTATCGTGACAAATACTCTGAAACCACCATGGTGGTGAATTTTGCCATTAACCCAATTACCGAACAAATGTGGATAATTTCTGATTTTCGGCCCAACCCGTCATTTACCAGACCGACGGGAGTAGATGTAGGAGGTGTTACACGACGAGTAGGACTCACCCGGCACGAAGAGAATAAACGTAGACGATTCTATGCATTGGCAGCGGAAACGAAAATAAGTGACACAGAGGAAGAGCTACAAGAAAAGGACAGTGATGAAGAAGTAGCCGATTCTTTTGATGATCAAATCAGCCAAATGTTCGATAAGTTTGCCCTGCCACCAGGATTTATGGTGAGCGAATTTCCTGGAACCCAAGAAGATGCGCGACGCCGACGTGTGGTTGAACGTCGACAACAGCGGCGAATCCAGCGAAGGGTTCAGGCATGTGTGGCAGTGAAGCAAGGTAAACAGGTGGGAGAGTATATATTTCGTCATGATGTGCTAAATTGGTACGTGGTGGCTGGGAGATGGTGTGTCGAATAGATAATATTGATCGTCAAATGTAGTTGCAACCAGTTGCAAAAGGAAATGGGGACTGAGGCTAGAACGATCCGGTCTAGCCCCGGTGGGCGCGCGATACGGCCGATTGTGTTGGGGTATGTCGATTCATATGTTGTTTGCGGTATGGCGGAAAAGGTTGCCAGCTGTATAAGTTGCACAAGGCAATATCCTGGATACAGCCAGCCCCTAGAGATACGGATGCCTCTTTAAGCATACCAAGGCAAGGTCTAATTCGAAGGAGGTTGATTGTTGGCTGCCAGCCAAGATTGGTGGTAGCACCTATTGATAGCACAGGTCTCCAGATTCAGACTTTTTTTTCTAAAAAAGAAACGAAGCATGAGGCCCCTCTTAGTTGGCAGCCAACAATCTGCAACAATGCCGGAAGTTCCACCACCGTCGCAGCACCTCACAGCACCGCCCACGAACTTAGCGAGAGATTGAGTGCCTGGGAGACGGACAAGTGGCAAAATTCCACCTGCTCCACCTAGTACATTTCAACAATTTCAGGGTTCACATTGAACACCTCACCCCTCACTCCTGTCCACGTTATCGAGTCGCTGGTGCTAATCCTACTGATGCTGATCCTACTGCCACTGTTTCAACTGTTGACTATGCTGACTTAAATTTTCCTTTCTTTTCCATTTTCGGTACCAATACCTAAAACCGTCCGCCAACCCCCCTTATATCAGTGGGGAGGAGAGGTGCCACGATTCCCATGCTATTTCTATTTTGTGTGTGTGTTTGAAAAATGATTCGGCTAATACTAGGTTTCAGAAAAAATAAATGGCTCTCTTACCAAACCACTACCAAAAACTCTTGTTCTGAATTCTTGTGATCTACACACTCGTCCGTAGTAAGATATCTATAGCCGATCCACCAATAGGTTATACATATTATACATATTATACATACCCAAATTAAAATAATATTTTAAATTGCCTATTTTACCAATTAGTACTAATTAATCTTGTCGGATCCGTTTCTGTCTGTTTGTAGTTGTTTCATTAATATCCGTCGAGGTTGTTTGTTGGTATGTTGGCATGTTGGCGTGTTTGTTTAACTGACCGAGTGTCTGTCTGTCTGTATGGCCCGCCCCCTTCAGTTTACTATTAGTAGGCGTCCAATTTGCTACCCTTTAAATTCATCGCAATAGGCAAATCCGTCACTCTCGCCCCCCTTGTCCCGCTCTCCCTCTCTGCCGCCTCGCCGGTATGACCTCATTCCGGCGGTAAATTTTACCTTTTTTCCTTTACCACCCTGCTATTCCTCGCTACTTTCTCCCTGTTTTCTCCCTAGTTTTCTCCCTATTCTTTTCGTGGCCAGCCGCTATCCTCTCTCCACAATCTCACTAATCCAGTAAATTATTTTTTTTTTTTTACCAGGACTACCATTATTAGCAAACTACACAAAACAGTATACCGTATAATCAGGATTGATCGTTTATCGTGATTTCCATCACAGGGGGTTTATATATATGAGGATTGGAATGTTTTTTGTAACAGGTTATTGAGAAAAGTTTGACCCGCCAACATTTTAAAAGACTATTGAATCCTTTTTTTAAAAAAAATTTGTTCATTAACTGTCTATAATACATTTGGAACCATTTGATTTAGTTCCCAAGTTATCTGACTTGGTCAATTCATACAACTACTTAGTGGTCCATTTTTTATTAGTCAACACTTTTTGGTAATCAGCTTGGACAAACCCCACTACCAAAAAAAGAGATCTTGTTTTCATCCTTTCAACTCACCAACATCATCAACTCATATTCCCTTTACTTCTTATAGCATCTGCTAGATCAACTTTCCTTTCCATTCTTTCTCCTGCTCGCCTCGCTCCTTAACTGCGGCGGTTTTTTTTGTTAGCAATTTTTTTAGGTCCTAATGGTTCACTCTCACAACCTTTCGGTTAACCTGATCAATTCAATCATTGAACCAACAACGCCTCCTAAGGTCGGTGAGATCAACCATTCACCATCCAACCTTCATCCTTTTCACGGTCATTCACACTCAAAGTCGGTGTTATGGGATTCCAGCAGCCGCTTAGATCATCACTTGAGCCTTCCGAGCTTCGAATTGGGATCCGCGACAATTGCTTCTGAGAACGGCCCAATCCACGAAATTGCTAAACCCAAGCCTCTGCAGGCTAAAAACGGCTCGTCGAATGCTCTGGTGCCTCTGAATGGATCCAAGGCCCAACCACAGCCCCATATTGACTCTTTGTCGCAACCAGAACTGTCCCAATCCCAGACCAAGCATCAGCCAAATGCTGAAATTCCTAAAGATGCTGATACACCTAATTCTTCCAAGGCTAAAATTGATAAAGAATATCTTGCTTCTATCAATAAACTCTCGCTTGTGCAACTCAAGTCAGAAATCCTCAGGTTGTCTAAAGATCAGTACGGCTGCCGGTTTCTTCAAAAGAAGATCGATGAAAACTTGGTCTCGAGCTACCAGGTTCGTCTTTCCAACTTCGATATTATCTTTAAGCAAATTCATCCATACCTTTACGAACTTATCATTGATCCTTTTGGCAACTACCTCATTCAAAAATTAATCAACTACTGTAACGAAGAAAACCTCAACTTGATCTTGGAAATTCTTCAATCAAACTTGTTTCAAATCTCTATCAACCAACACGGTACTAGAGCTTTGCAGAAAATCATCGATAACCTTAACAACCAGCACCAGTTGAACCTTCTTATCAAGGGGTTGAAGCCTTATATCATCGAGTTGATCAAGGATCTCAATGGTAATCATGTAATTCAAAAAATCCTCAACAAGTACCAGCCTGCAGACTGTCAGTTTATTTACGATTCCATCATCGAGGACCTTTACGTGGTTGCAACGCATAAACATGGCTGTTGTGTTCTTCAGAAATGCTTGAACCATGTTACCTTGTCTCAACTTGGTGAATTTAGCCAGTGTATTCTTAATTTCAAAAACTTCCAATTGCTTATTAATGATCAGTTCGGTAACTACGTCTTGCAGTACCTAATCTCCATTAATTCTTTGGAGATTAACTACAAAATCTTTGAAAACTTTGTTCAGTACGGGATCAACAATCTTTGTAACTTGAAATTTTCCAGTAATGTCATTGAAAAGTTTCTTAAAAACTGTTACAATAACGAAGTTTGTAATATCGAGTTTTCTAACTTGAAATTTGAATTGATCTATAACATCCTAATCAGCGAATTGAACAAATTGATCAACGATCCTTATGGAAATTATGTTATTCAAACTTTGGTTGATATTTTGGTTCACCCTCAGATAAAGTACTTGGAAGATGGCAAAAACGTCCATGCCAACAGACAGACGTCCTCTTCTTCGTCGCCAATTGCTCCTACATTACTTGCCAAGAAATTGACCCTTTTATTACCTTCTGATTTTGCTCACCGTTTCCAATCAGAAAGCCTTCAGATTGTAATTATCAAGTGTTGGTTCCAAAACTGTAAGATTGTTTCGTCGTTTGGTAAAAGAATTCAATCCAAGATCAATATCATTCTTAACAACGGTGTCAACTCCCAAATGCAACAAAACTTTGGTAAAATAAAGTCAAGATCCGTTTCTATCGATTCAAAGGGATTTTTGGGTACCAACGTCAATGGTAATGGTCCCATTAACTCGGGTCAGAATGCAGGGGGCCAAAATGGTTATCAACAGAACATGAATTCTAATGGAGAGTTTACCACTTTACACAACAATGATAACTACCATCCAAACTACCGGTCGCTAAGTGTTTCCTCTACTCCCTCCAACCAAGATTCCAACTCTAAAACTAACCAACACCATGGATACCAGTTGCCGAATACCCGAAACATGTCGTTACCTTCCAACTTTATGAATTCCGGAGCTAATGCGATGTTGAATACCAATAATTACGTGTTTGGCAATCAAAGCTCCGGTTTTGACTCAGCTTCCAGCTCTACAAATAACTTGGGAAACATTGGAAATGCTGGCCAGCCTCCTTATCACCAACAGCAACAACAATCAGTGACCACGCCTCACTTGTTTGTTAATAATTCCAATGATTTTATGATTAACGAATATCCATTTGGATTTCCAGGTCAAGGTCAACCTCAACCCAATTTCAACTCTGGTCCTCCAAATTTGGGTGTTGGTCCCCATGCTATGACCAACGTTGTAGGTGGATCTCAGACAAATGGCCACTCAAATGGCCAACAAAACGGGGAAGGGAATGGTCCAAGTTTCACCAATCGCTCTACTCCGGTCAACCATCATTACTCCTTTAGTAGTGGAAGTAATGACGTGAATACTGGTCTTCCTATCAACAAACATCAGCACCAATTATCATACTCTGGATCATCAAATTCTAACGAAATTAATGCTAATGGCAATGATTCTTCAATTCTGATGACACCTGTTCATAAACAACACAGCAGCGTTTCATCAATTTCTCAGCTTAATCAACCACAACCTATGGGACACTATACGACTGCTAACAATCAATATAATTTAGGAGTCTACACCCCTCCGCCAATGGGTTATAATCAACCACAAGTCAATAATTACGGACAAATCCAACAATCCCCTATGAATCAGACACCATACAACCAAAAGGCCGTTCAGCAGTCGCCCCATCAAAACTTACATCCAAGTCTGCAACAACATTTCCAACAAGGAGCTCCTCCATTTTACATGCAATATCCAGTCCCTCAAGGTCAAGGTCAAGGTCAAGGTCCTATGGGAAACAATCATATTCGCGGAGGAGTTGGTTTTGGTGCTAATCACAGTCATAACCTTTCAGTTTCTTCAGCTTCATCTTTGCATAATGGTGGTTCCCATTCTGATGGTATTACTTTTAATGCCCCTGTCAATGGCAATGGAAATCCATTGGCCACCTCAAATATCAATTACTTCCAAGGCTAACCAACTTTGAAATAATGAGTTATTAATTCCATGAAGTCCTTTTTACTTGCGTTTTTATATCTCAGCTTAATGTGAACTCAAAAGCTGATACAATCTATCATTTGCATTTCAAAAAATATTTATATTCCAATGATGTATTTTTTCACCATTTATTTTACACAATTATTATTATTATTATCATTATCATTATCATTATTATTATTATTATTACCATTTACATGATGCTTCAGCTTCCATTTCTAATTTATGTACATTTATGTTTATGCTATTTTTGTTTGATTTCATTAAAATGTCCGTGATCCGAAAAAATTTAAAAAAAATACCAGTTGCAAATTTAAAAACCAACAAAACAAGTTAAAAATTAAAAATCAAAAAAAAATTTTAAGAATTGAATAGATTTATGGATATGAACTACAAAAACAAAACTAGGTTGCGCCAGCCGCAACATTTAAAAAATGAGTTTAAATCATTGTCAAGTTGAAAGCACACACCGAATGATCAGATCATAGTATTATTATTAACTATTATTAATTAATTTATTTATTATTTAATATTAGCCGTGGTATTCATACCATTGTCACTGACAAGAAATTATGGAAACATACAAAGCAACTACGATTGCTTAAAAATGTGTGAATGCGGTTAAAAGGAATATTAAGAAATTTGAGAATCAATCAATCCTATTATTCCTAACACTCGAAAATATTACCTTTAGTCTCTATCTTGTATATTCTAAGAGAAAACCATTCTCTGACAGATATCGTGGGAATTCTCGTTGATTCTTGTATGACGCCGAGTTGGCATATAAACACTGTATAGTTATTTTCAATATTAGATTACAATTAAAGAGTGTAGATTAAATGGTTTGGTTACGAGATCGGATTAATTACTGCAAAAAAAACGATATGGTAGCGCCGTGCCGGTGAATTGCCGCAAAAAAAACGGATGCAACAAAAAATGATCTAGCCGAGGATCGAACTCGGGGCCTTTTCGGTACTTACTGTGCAGAACACTTGTAAACGAAACGTGATAGCCGCTACACCACTAAACCGGGATAAAAGAAAAGAATGATCTAGCCGAGGATCGAACTCGGGGCCTTTTCGGTACTTACTGTGCAAAACACCTGTAAACGAAACGTGATAGCCGCTACACCACTAAACCAGATTCTCGAAAAACGGTCTCAAATTTATATTGCTAAGAACTAGTTATGATGCAAGTTTACGTAATTGACGTGCTTCGTAAAACGAAGTGGATAGCACGGACGAATAACTGTTGAAGTTGAAATCGGGTAGGAAGGAGACTTGATTCTAAATTTTCAGCGTGTCTAGGGGAAGTATTGAGCGTATTCTTCAAGTTAGACAGAATGGACACACATTGTCGAAATGAGGTAGTTTAAGATAGTTTAGGCGTCGTATGCAAGGAGTATAAAGACGCTTAGTATCCGAGCAGTATGATCATCTTGTCTTGTCAACTTCTTAATGGGTATCTGAAGTGATTGAACACGCCAGGACTCATCTATTTTAATAAACCACCAGATGAGCCTCTCTTGGATTAGTTTTGCCTGTGAATTTTTTTATTTTCTTGTCTCGACTTCCAATGTAAATATTCTAAAATAATAACAAAGTTGCTGCAATTTTATAATTGGGATCATTTACAGTAGAAGAACAGTGTCATCTAGGATAGAACAGCTGAATAGTCATTAATGGGTTGGGAGTATTTAGAACATTAGAATAAGGAATGTAGGAGGAGAATTGCACCCAAATTTCCCGATCCGCGACTTCCCTATCGTCCCGGGCCAACAGGATAACACTCTAGTTAAAAAAACTACCTCGTATATACGGTCCACAACGCAGTATGCCATATGCTATATTATTAGACACCATAGCTACAGCCCAACGTGATCTGGTATTGGGGTCCAGCACCGGCTTCTGTCACCTGCCACCCACCCAAACCGCCGGGGTGGACCCGGCAACTGTCACGAGTCTTCGCTGCAAACGATACCTGATCGGATCCGACACGGTTACACTTTCCACTACCACCACCACCGCCATCACGACCAATCTCCTACTCCTTACATGCACCGGTCTCTCTAGCTCAGTACCACGCACAACTCCTCCCTAATCTCTATACATCTATATCTCCCCTCTTACCGTCCTCCTGTCCACTCTCTACCCCCCCTGTCAATTGCCGCAGCTGTCCGGGCCCGACGGATTCGTTACGCCCGAGCCATCCCGTAACTCGCACACGAATTTTTCGCCAAACACGGGTGGGGCAACGGGCCCGAGCCGCAGTAACTAGTGGCTGGGAATCGACAACGCGTGCACCCTAGCCGCAGTACCAGGCTCACTGCCACGCACACCAACCAAAGCGTCCAAAATGTTTATGATTGAAGAAATTTACCATTACTGGATTTACTTCTAATATTTCAGTTAAGTTAAAATGTTAAACAGACAATTCATTCGTGGTTTTTCTGCTGCTACCCCAGCTAGAAATTATGCTTCTACCATCAAAAACTTGAAGGTTACTTCCGATACCAAAGTGATCTACCAAGGTTTCACTGGTAAGCAAGGTACTTTCCATGCCGAACAAGCCATTGCTTACGGCACTCAAGTTGTTGGAGGTACCAACCCAAAGAAGGCTGGTACTACTCACTTGGACAGACCAGTTTTTGCCAGTGTAAGAGACGCCATCAAGGAAACTGGGGCCTCGGCCACTGGTATCTTTGTCCCACCATCAATTGCTGCTGGTGCCATTGAAGAAGCCATTGAGGCTGAAATCTCTCTTGCTGTGGCCATTACCGAAGGTATTCCTCAACATGACATGATTAGAATTGCCCAAATCTTGAAGACTCAAGACAAGACTAGATTGGTTGGTCCAAACTGTCCTGGTTTAATTGCTCCAGATCAATGTAAAATCGGTATCATGCCATCTCATATTCACAAAAGAGGTAGAGTTGGTATCATTTCCAAGTCCGGTACCTTAACTTACGAAGCTGTTGCCCAAACCACTGCCGTTGGTCTTGGTCAGTCTTTGGTTATTGGTATGGGTGGTGATCCATTTCCAGGTACCAACTTCATCGATGCCTTGACTTTGTTCTTGAACGATCCAGAAACCGAAGGTATCATTTTGATTGGTGAAATCGGTGGTACTGCCGAAGAAGAAGCCTCCGAATTCTTAAAACAACACAACTTGACCAGACCTGAAGGTCCTAAGCCAGTGGTTTCCTTCATCGCCGGTGTTTCTGCTCCTCCTGGCAGAAGAATGGGTCATGCTGGTGCCATCATCTCTGGTGGTAAGGGTGACGCCAAGTCCAAGATTGCTGCTTTACAATCTGCTGGTGTCGTTGTTGAAGCTTCTCCTGCTAGATTGGGTAACTCTTTGTTGGCCGAATTCAAGAACAAGGGTTTATTGTAGTTAGTTCATTCTTTAGTTCAATCTAGGGGTGGTGGTCCACCTGTGGCCCATAAATACACTAAATCATTATAGTTAGCCTTGTTTTGCCGTAGTCCTGGTGGCCCCATACTTATGGCTCTATATGTGTGGTGTGCGCACGCCCGCTCATAAAAATTTGACCGATTTTTTTGACTTGGAAAACTTCACCATTCACCAGGCAATGTTTAGAGCTGCAATCAATAGAGCCGCGGGTTTCCGTCCGGCTGCATTAGCAGGTACCAGAATAAGCAGCATTTTGCCAATACTGAGACAGTTTTCCACGTCGCCAGTGGCTTTCAAGACCAACACATCTACAAGAACCAAGGATAACGTACATGATTTAGAAACGTTTTTCGCATTGATTGGTCGTAACACATCAGAACATCTCGATACTTTCGAAAAGGACTTGAGCAAATTCCTCAAAACTTCGTCCAAAGAAATGAAAAACTTGGGCATCGACGTTTCTACTAGAAGATACATGTTAAGGTGGATCCACAAGTTTGAAAACAACTTGGAACCGTTGAGAGAACACACCAAGGGTAAGAAGAAGAACGGAGGAGAAAGAAACGCCAAGACCGTGTTGGCCAAGAGAAAGGCCTTGAAGAAGTTGGAGCAGAAAGAACAATTCAAGCAGGACGAACTCGCTGCCGAAAACAGAGGAGAGAGAGAGTTCTAGAAATTCCGTGCCTGATCCACCCCGAAATAGCCTCGTCCACTGTATATATCGCCATAGACACCTAATTGCCGTACTCCGCTGTAGCCTGCCCCATCGAACCCGTCCCGTGATCTGCGGCACGTGATCCGACATAGCTCTGTTTTTGTACGTGCCGTGTTTGTTTACCATACCCACCGGCACCATCATGGGTAATGATAGCGTAGAGCATAGCCTAGCGGGCTTCATACAGACGTATAGTAACCAGCCGCTCGGAGTCTCCAAGAAACAAAACTTGGCTTCTCAAAACCACAAGCATATCGAGTCCATTGCCACCACTCGTCTTCAGCGTAACCTAAGCCAGAGTCCGGTCAAGGATGTGGAAACAACGTCCAATTGTTTCAAATGTTTATATTTTATACCCAGAACACTCGACCTGTCAGTGAATTTGGCCAAAAAACACCATGTGTTCACCATCCAGCTCTTGGAGTCCAGGAACGTAGTCCAGGCCCTCAAAGAGCTTGGGGCCATATACCAACTACTTGATAAAATCATCAATAACAACTATATATCCAATACCCATGCACCTGTGCCGATGTTACTTGGCTTGGAATTCAAAGAATTGGTCAACGAACCTCAATTGACCAACTTAGTGGTGGCCTTCCACTTCCTAGTTCTCCAGACTTTCCTCCAGTACCTTTCGTTGAACTTGAGCAATGTGATCAAAGGCAAAGATTCTTCATTAGACTGGACCATATTTCGGACTGTTTCTGCCATTTTTCTCAGCAGTAGCGACTTTAGTCGATGGATAAATCTGTCGTACCAATTTTCCAATGACAATATTCAAAGGTATACTAATAACCGTATCAAGATGTTGAAGGGGTTTGTAAAGGTACTAGACGTTGTAATAAAAACAGGCAGCCACAAAAAGCTTCAAGTATACCGGGCGTGTATGCTTATAAAGGTGGCCGAGCTCACTGGCGAAGTCGAGCCTCTCAATAATCTTAGCATGGAAGACGAAGCTATTCCTTTTGTGGATGACTTGAAGCAGTTTCCCCAGTTTGAATCGTGCATTGAAACTCTCGTCAATCCTCAGATGGCTGTGAGTCCGCTTGTAGACACCAGCTCTCCTGCCGGAACAGACCCTAATGACATTCTTGGCACAATGAAGCTTCTTGCTACTGATCTGTCTCCAGGCCTTCTTACACAGCTCAAGCTTCAGCTCTTGCATTCAGATCCCCAACTCTTGAGGGACAACTCTGTGTTTGACTGCATACATAAGTTTCCCTTAGCAAACACTCCGCAGACGTTTTCATTCATGCAAATCGTTATTTCGTTCGTATCATACTCGTCAAAGGAGCTCAGGCGACTTTCTTCGCCTCACTTGTTGGTTTTGGATCGTTTTACTATCCACGTTAAGCAGATTCTTGACCAATCCAATAGCCACGACTTGCAGAGCCAGATATTGAGCCAGTTGTACATAATATTCAAAGCATTTAACCAGATCAAGCGCATCAGAAACTTATCCAACCTATACTACAACCTTGGGTACCGATCTCACAGCAACTATGCGTGGCTGGTTTCAGTCGACTATGAATTCTATATCCACGCTCAAGATCCAACTCTTGAAAACTTCGACTTCTTAAGATTAAAGGTGCAAAAAGTAGTGGATATCTTGAGCGAACTGCGATCTGAACAAGTGGGGCCGATCTTGGTCAAATTCTTGGCCATTGGCCAAGCTTACGGATCTAGCGACGAGTTAATAGTCCAGCTCGTAGCAAAGTGTATTCTTTACAACCCAGCCGTCTCGGCTGATATATTCGGTGATAGTGGACTTAAAGATGAACTAAAAGTGCACTTGATCACTCTGTTGTTTAGTGTGCTTGAAAAGTCATCCGGTCCTGATGAAAAGACTAAGGCAATCAATAACATCATGAAATCGTTAAACGTTCAAAAGCACACACATAGTTTCATCGCATACTATTACTACAATGTTAATGGGCTAACTGATATATTGACCGTCGGTGAACACTCCGTGGCCTCCAATCCTCTTATTTCGGCCGGATTATCCCTTCAGCACCTTCTCAATTTTGACTGGAACGATGATAAGTTAAATGCGATGGTAGAGCATTGTAAAAAATGGGTCGATACAAAGACAGCCACTCACATTGAGCAATACGAAATGGACATATTTACATTAATTTTGCGGTACTTGCGATATAATGGCTTGACAGGATTTAGCATACGCTTAATAGAGTGCTTCAAGAAATCCGTAACTACAGTGACTAAATTTAATATAATTATTGAATCAGAGTTATGCTGGGCCATGGATCGACTTTCTCTTGCAAAAGAAGTTACGCAGTCATTGCTGCGCTGGAATCTTTTGCTCAAACAATTTAAGATTAACTCAGTACATGAAGTACTAAACTTCAATTTATTTCAGTTCAAGAGTTTTCTTGACGCCGGGAAGTATGATGCAGCAACTGAAAAGTTTAATAAGATTCTCAGAGTTTTGAAAAGTAGACCTGATTTTGACTTGAACTCAAACATGAAATTACCATTGCTTGATAAACTCAATAATCTTGTGTTGATTGCGAAGTTTCAGATTCTTACTTCCAAATTGAATAGCGCCTTAGGTAACCACTTTGAGGCTTTCAATAACGTCAAAGTGAGCATCAAGTTATTGTATTCCGTGATAAAATCAAGTGGAATTAATGTACCAAAACCCTTATACCTGCAAATAAAATGGGAAACCACCACTATGTTATTTTTTTCTTATATTACAATAATGAAGATCTTAAAGAGATTGGGTATTTCTCGAGATTATCTATACTATTTGTCGGAGTTTAGAAAAGTCAATTCTTCTAGTGACATACCATTAATTAATTGCATGAATAACTTTGAGTTAATTATTCAGAACATGTTTATTGAGAATGTTGATGAAGCCAATCAATTGCACCGATCAGTTGTTGAACTAATGAAGTATCCAGTAGTTGGCAACAACATTACTGTAATCGATTCAATGAATTGTATTAATAAAATCTTGGACAATGGCGACAACAAAGTTGAAGGATGTGTCTATCCAAAATACGACACTTTGAATGACATACCTCACTCGAAATTGATTCATATATTTACCTTGGATAGAATTTTTGATATCGATAGTTACACTCTAGTGTCAATGAAACAAGCCAATAAGATTGAATCCAATAATTGTGACAAATTGGATGAGCAAATTTTGGGTTTGGAAAACCTAATTCAATCACGAACTACACGTCTTCAGAATAACTCTGAGTACGATGTTACTGCAAAATTCTTATTGCTAAAGTTTCGACTCGGTAAAACCCTAGGCCTAATATCGAAGGATCCCAACACCACTGCCTTGGAAGTTTCTGTAAAATCTATTCCTAGCATTGAGAGCGAGGGAGTCGCAGATTTGTCGATGCTTAGCATGGAAATAATTAATCAGCTCATTCAGTATAAGGGAATGATGATGGACTTTGCGTCAAAAGGAAAATTACAGAGTATTACCGTATGCCAACTCAAAGTGTTTAATAAAATGTTGAACCAGTGTCTTTCATTGGTATCATCTTTAACAATATTCAAACAAAATACCAATTTATTAATTGACTTATATTATCTTCAGGACTTTTCAATGACATTGCCATTTTCGAATGATAGACTTATAAATCATAGTTCTAATGGACCGACAGATTTGCTACCAAGCCCCACAAAAATAGATCCAGAACCTATGTCTTTCAGCAAATCTTCTATGTCCTTCAATCTTGATTTGAATATTCATTTACCTCCCAATTGGTCAATTATAACCGTTGATATTTGTAAGGTAAGTGGAGACTTTTTATTATCGAAATTTGTTAAGGGAAGTCAACCTTTTTTCTTAAGATTACCTTTGAGAAAACCGTTGGAGACAGATGGGTTAAAAATTGAATCTTTTGTTCAGATTAACCGTGAATTTAAAGGAATTATTAGTCAAAGTGATATGTCAACCAAATCGGCCACCACATCTAAGATTTCAAGTAAGGAAGATAGGAAAAACTGGTGGAAATTAAGGTTCAGTCTTGATTTAAGAATGAAGCAATTGTTGGATCATGTAGAAAGCCATTGGTTTGGGTGCTTTAGAGGATTATTCTCCAATTATAAACAGGACGTGATATTTGATAAGTTTAAAATTGATTTTTTAAAAATTTTAAAATCAGTCTTACCAAGTAGAATGCTTTATGCCGATGAGGTTAAATTCATGGAATTTGATAATAACTTGATTTCAATATTTTACAGTTTGGATTCATACAATAGATCTGAGGTTCAAGATTTATTAAATTTTATTATAAGTACATTACAGTTCCATGGTGAAACAAATGATGTAAGTGAAATTAATTTCAACAAGTTTCAAAAGTCATTTGAGGTGTTATTCGATAAATATTTCAATTTGAGAACTAAGTTTGATAATGAACATTTAGTATTAATTCCAAGCTCAGAATGCTCATATTTTCCATGGGAATCATTGCAATGCATGAAGGGGAAATCGATTTCAAGAATGCCATCAATCAAGCTTTTGATTCAACTCCTCAAGCAAAGAATAAGCTTCAAGATAAATAAAGAATCTAACGTTTATTATGTGATCAATCCAAGTGGAGATTTAATTCGAACAGAGGAAAAACTTAAACCAAAGTTTTTAATGAACCAAAATTGGGATGGATTAATTGGTGAGAAGCCAAAAGAAGAGGCGTTTTTAACAAAACTATTACAATCCAATTTATTTGTCTATCTGGGACATGGGGGTTCTGATCAGTATCTTAGAACATCTTCGTTGTTCAAGAAATGTTTACCAGACGGTCCAAAATTACCTCCGAGTTTATTAATAGGGTGCTCATCGGGTGCGTTGAAATTGAATGGATTATTGGAACCCACAGGTAGTATATATAATTGGTTGGTCTGTGGAGCTCCGATGGTATTGGTTAATTTATGGGATGTTACCGATAAAGATATAGATCTGTTCAGTTTGTCAGTATTTGAAAAATGGGGTCTATTTGATAATAATTACAAAAAGCAAAAACAAAACATCTGTGAGGCAGTATATCAAAGCAGGGATGTTTGTAATTTAATTTATTTGAATGGTGCAGCTCCAATAGTATATGGTTTGCCGTTGTATTTAGAATAATTGTATAATACAAGAATGTTGATACATTCTACTTTAATAGATAATAAATAATATAAATAACTAATAAAATTACAGGTGCGGCATGAAACCCCAACTATTTTTCCAATATTTTCTTTGCATTACTATATCGCTATTCAACCAATTTTAAATACATCAATAAATACATACAGTGGCAGCATGTTCGTTGAAGCTAACGATCAGCCAAAGAATCTACACGTGATATGGCACCACAAAGTGTAGTGTGATTTTTCTCCTTCTTCCCTAAGAAGAAGGCAACTTGTCCGAGCGGTTAAGGAGAAAGACTTGAAATCTTTTGGGCTCTGCCCGCGCAGGTTCGAGTCCTGCAGTTGTCGTTATTTTTTACCTTTTTGCACCCAAAATCATTTTAACGAACAATGAAGAAGAAAACTACCGTACAATAATCAAAATTTGCAGTTTTTATGTATTTTTTCTAGTATTTATATAAATTTATATATATTAAGTCTCGTTTCAAGTAAAAAAACTTTAATCATTTTTACTAATATGTTCAATTAAATCATCCAACGTAGCCACGGTTTCAGCTGGGCTGGCAATCCAGACGGTGCAAGCACTCAATCTAGCTTTAAAGTCATTGGCACCCAAAGAAGCGAATTGATCTCCAATATGCAAACTTTCACTCTTTTGAATGGGGCAAATATGTTCATAAGTAACATCGTTGCACAAGTATTTCTGTAACGACTCTACTCCCAAACTTTTATCACCTATATCTACCCAAACGTCGGAGCCACCATTAAATGCACACACTTTCACATCTTCTTCGTCAGTTTTGACCACTTGTTCTTTTCGTGGATCTTCTGGATCATTCAAGTCCATAAATTCCATGGTAACCAGGTCCTCAGATGTATGAGTTAAGATTTCAGATAATTTTAAGGAACAAGATAAAACCATTTCTTCCAAGTGTTCACGAAGGATCTTGAAGCCAGGGTTAGGGATTATACCAGTTGATCTTTCTTTCAAAATAATGGTTGTATTTTCTTTCAAATCGAACTTTGATTGTAAATGAACAAAATGTTTATGGATAGTTTTCATGATGTAGTCGACCTTTTTGTTGTTCCATTTCTTAACCATAGGCAAGTACCATTCCGTACCTTCAATAAACTTAAACTGGCCAAGCTCAGAACTGAATCTAAAGAGATAGTTCGATTCTGCTCCCATTATAAGCAAGTTCTCTTTTTGTCTAGGACTCATGTCTTGATCCTTATTAATTGCGTCAATAAGTCCCTTTAATCTTTCATAATATTTTTCTGCTCCCAGCTGTCCAGGATAACCGGCTGCTGTGACCACGGCGACGAATAAGTCTAATTTCAACAACTGGACCAATCTTTTGACAATATCATCATCTTCCTCCAAACATTTGCCATCTTCATAAATGGTAACATCACCATCGAAAGTGACCAATTTGAGTTTGGATCCGTTTTTACGTTCGTTGTATAATTTGGTTAATGCTAAGATCTGTGCGGTGTTTAAGATCATTCTTACATCATTGAAAGATGGACTAACCAATCTTCTTTTTGAAATCGACCTACGGACATCTTCAATTAGGAAAGCTTCGGTAAGCGGTAAGGATGTGAAAAACCTACCAATCGAAGGTACCAATCTTCTGAGCCTACTATGGGCCATTGGTCTATTGTTGCCATCGTTGGAATTATCAATCAGAATTGTATGCTCGATTAATCTTTGAACATCCTCAAAAATTTCGGTATATCTCTTTTGGCATTCTACAGCAATCACTGAGTCTTGCTTATTAAGGTATTCTTCGTATTCTTCAATGGAAGAATAGTGGTTGGAAATACCGTGTGAATAGTTTTGGACATCGGCATGAAGAACAAATGGCACAGCAAGAAGCGATTTGATCCATTCGATAAATTCATCTCGACGGTGAGATTTAAGTGCGTATTCTACTCTATATCTGGAAGTCATTATATGTTTCAGTATTTGATAGTAGGAATAAAAAGAAGAAGAAGTTTCATCTTGAGTGGTCCTTTCGTCGCTTTATCAATGGTTGGGGAAGTGACAGCACACGTGACAGATAAGACACGAGGCATGATGATTTTTGGCGCAGGTCCGGCATCTCCTCGGCACCCCCGCTTATCGAGCTGGAAGCAGCTTGACTGGTGGAGTAATGCTGAATAAAGCAGCTGGGTCAGTTCTGATACGAAAAACGGAACTAACTACCGTAGTTCCCACACAGACTGAATTGTGTAGTTAGATAGGCTAATTTCCTCGGGACACCGGTGTTGTCTGGAACGGTATCTGTGTTCTCATGGCGGTGAAAAGTTCGGATACGTTTTGAAAAGTTGAGGAGTAGCGTGAGAAACTGGATCTATATTCAGCCTAGAATGAAATATGGTTCCTAAGGGACCACATACAACTATTATTGGACAATTTTGTAAATTTATGTATATTCTACATTCTTCTATTTTCTTCCTTTATTCTATATTACATAAATTACAAACCAGATTGAGCTCTTCTTCTGTCTCTTTCTTCAGAGATGGATAACTTAATACCCTTACCCTTTGGTAAAGAGACATATGGCTTACCCGCTTCGGTACCGATAACGAAAACGTTGGATAATCTGGTAACGAAAGTGTTTTCCAAGGTATCCTTGATGTGAACCAAATCGAAACCACCTTCGTGCTTTTCTCTGTGAGTGATGACACCAACTCTACCCATGTTACGACCACCAGTGACCATAACTAATCTACCAGTGTCAAACTTGATAAAGTCAGTGGCTTTGCCAGTAGCTAAGTCAACCTTGACGGTATCGTTAATCTTGACCAATGGGTCTGGGTATCTGATAGTTCTACCGTCGTGGGTAACAATGTATGGAATACCTCTCTTACCTAATTGGACCTTCTTGACCTTGGCTAATTTGTAAGAAGATTCTTCAGCAGTGATTCTGTGGACAGCGAATCTACCTTTAACATCGTAAACTAATCTGAAGTTTTCGTTGGTAGCTTCCAAGGAGATAACATCCATAAATCCGGCTGGGAAAGTAGCGTCGGTTCTAACCTTACCATCAACCTTGACGTGTTCTTGCATCAAGATAGCCTTGACTTCTCTACCGTTCAAGGCATACTTAAGTCTGTTTCTCAAGAAAATGACCAATGGTAAAGATTCTCTCAACTTATGTGGACCAGCAGAAGGTCTTGGGGCATAAGTTCCGGACAATTTGTCCAACATCCAGTGGGATGGAGCTGCTAATCTCTTTAAATGCTTCTTTCTAATAAATGTTAGTTTGGTTTCTACTAGTCTACGGAATTACGATATTCTTTTAAGAGTGACAACACAGAGTCCAGACTTGAAATATGGGTGGTTCCGCTTGCAATCAAGCATAACAATCTGACCTAAATTGTCCAATATCCAGGTGATATTACACCCAAATTTTGGCAGCAATTTGCCCTTAAAATCAGCATTTGAATTCGATTCAAACGCAATTCAAGGAAGTACCAAATTTACCCATATTATCAAGACAAGGCTCCCAATCCAAGCCAATCAACCTGCAAAGTTGAAAGACTGGTGACTGTATAGAAGATAAATCTTCACAGTAGGTTCGTTTCCACGTACTATTGTTGCCAACAGTCTGTACTCCGATGTGTTCGTCTGCTCTAGAAAGAGTATCTATATTCCGAAGATATAAGATTCGACATACGGGCCTCTTGCCATTTTGATAATATATTCGATGAAGAACAATCGTCAGCTTGTGGGAGAATTTTTCGCCCTTTATATGAAAAATTTGCAAGCACGTGCAAGCGTGTACCGCCCACAATGTGCTACAGGGCACGTAGGAATCACATGCACGCTGTGGACACACACAGTAGCCAGGGCTTGTGCCCTAGCCCCTATAAGGAGGGGAGCGGATTGTGGGGTAGATCACCTTGGCCGATAAGACTATCAAAAGTATTTCCAGATTGAGACGACATCAGTTGGGAATCATTAGTCTCCGATTATAATGCGGAGAAACAGTTGGGATGTTGGACATTCGATGCAGCGGGGTTTGTTATCGTTCCCACAGTTGTTCTGTGCTACAAATGTTGCTCTACATTTTGACCAGTTACATCTATATTAATAAAGAGGATCAAATAAGCATATCCTGTATGTATCTTTGTGGGGAAGCATCCAGTTCTTCCAGTCCGTATTTCAAAAAGTTCAACTTATTCAGCAATGGTATCGTCAAGGTGTGAGTTTGTCGGCATTCTAGCCTGTAGATATTGAAACGGCACACCTGTAGAATTCCTTGTAGCACCATGCAAAGCGAATAGAAACTCCAGCCTTGCAAACTACCTCGGACTTACCATATATCTCCCGCAATTGGTGATTCTGCAAATACCAATCTCCTAATAAATATCATTTTGTCATTATATTTCGCAAGAAATTTTAATCAATGACTCTTTGTAAAACCCAACTCCAATACTGTCTGAATGGCCAAGAATTGCAATGGCAGTCCAGATCTTAAATATAGATGCTATTGTTATGGTTAAAAAACAGTATTCTTTGGTTCATCTTGGTTTCTGACCGGCATGGCCGAGCCTGCAAATGGACTATCTTCGATTGGCTCAACACCTCCATTGCGCGAGTCGGGAGGTGGACTACTGATGGATAATCTTTCAGTTCTTGCCTTGCGAGTTTCTCTTTCTACTTCAGTGCCGGTCATGACCTTAATCCAGTCGACTTTCAACGAAAACGGACCATACTGCTTGTCCAACAAACCAATACCTATAGTTTTAATTTCTGTCTTGTTTATTTCACTTCCGTCTTGAATAACCCCCCAATTGGTCATGACAAAATCATTAAGTGGAATCACCACGGTTTCCCATTCACCAGGGTTATTAAGAAAGAGACGATGTTGGAATAAATCGGTCACTAACGGAGTATTGGCCTGAATATTGACCAAGTATTTCCGACGGTCTCCTTGAACTCTCAACACAACCGCATTCAAGTGTGACCAATCCCAATAACTGTTGCCAGAAAGCCACGATTCTTTTTGGTCTTTGGTACGGAACATAGCATATCCAGAACGAGTGATTTGAGGATTGTCCTTGGGTAAGTCCAAGTTCAAATAGCCATGGAAATGTCCAACTGGAGTCTTGGTTTTTTGATCAGTGTCAAGTTCGAATTTGGCTTTGGAAAACCCTCCCAATTCTTCATCTGTTCTGATTAAAATAGACAGTTCTGATTCCTGAGGTTGGTTGGAAAAATCCAAAACGGTTTGAACCGTCTTTCCAAGCTCAGGTGTCTTGCTAAAAAGCCCTCTGAAGGTAGAATTCAATCCTAAAGTTCTCAATGACATTTTCTCAATTAAATTTTAATCAGATTTACAGCCTCTTTTGCCCTGTATTCTTCAAGGATCTTGCTCATCTATTTATACGGAGAGTAAGATCAATCAAGACAAGGGGCGTGCGCACACCATCCATCAGTTGCCCCTCAGCTGTTCATAATTAAAGTTTCGGAGTACATAAAGGAGTGGTTCTATTTACGATGGGGGGAGAGGCGCATTACAATAGCAACAAGTTTATCAGCCCGAACCCCACTTCTGTAGAAAGGGGGAGACATATAGAAATCTGGTGTTTGACTTCGGAGCAAGAATTGAGTTGGCCTCCGTAACTTCAGATGCTTCTAATTGCGGAGACTTTGAAGCGAAAATATCTGACTTTGCTCACACTACATATGAACCCCGCCCGTGGTGCGATACTCTCAAAGCATTCTTTCACCAAGACTATTTCCTTACTATCTTCAATTGAACTTCGATCTCTGATCTACGTTTAGGGTGGGATTAAAAAACGCAAAAAGAAAATTCCGATACCGGGAGTCGAACCCGGGTCTGCTCGGTGAAAGCGAACCGTGCTAGCCGTTACACTATATCGGACTATTTCTGAAGGGAATTGCGGGCATATTAGTATCAGGCTCAAAACCAGCTTGTGTGGTCTGAAGTGCACAAGCATTGATGACATACTTTACATGTTTTACGTATTTAACGTATAATCTAGACAGGATTGGAAAGTCTGGGATTGTCTGGGATATTCTTTCTCTTTTTAAAGAAACAAGCTCCCTGGCGGCTATGCGTGATTCCTAATTATTGCGTATCGGCACTGTCTCTCTCTCCCAGGGTAACACATTTTATATTTTATAACTCAATATTATTCTGGAAGTCAAAATAGAAAGTGTCTTCAATAGCCGGACTTGACGGAAAGTGTTGGTTCCGCTCTCCTATTGTAGATTTACATTGCAAACAAGGTTGAAGCTGTAAAAAGAAAAAAAATAACTGAATAGCGTAATTTGGAAGGTTTTAGATTGAGGATTTTTTTGGGCTAAAAGCCTATTTTGTTAATTATCGACAATTGTTTCCTCCCAGGCGAAGTCTCCATGAGTTGTTGGAAAATTAGACTATTGGAGAAAATATTCTAATTTCTTGGTAATTATAAGCCGCGCAATGTTTTGGCCTTGTTCTCAAACTAAATTGGGAACTCTATAGAACACCAATTTTAAAATGGCACCACCCAGGTAATTGAAAGGTGCATAAAAGAGCCAAACTTTATTTGGCTGCGGGTGAGAGATTACGCTTTTTGCACGAATTCTTTCAGCAATGAGCTTAACAAAAAATATTTTGCAGCAGTGAGCCTCGATATAAAGAAAACCGAGGCTGAGTCTAGTACCGGAGACTAGACAATCTAATTGAGTCTATATCTTTACTTGTGGGAACGCAATTATACAATCAGCTAAATTTTCTGATTCGTTCACCCCTCCCAATCAAACTTCACATCATAACCCAATTGCTATTATCAAAATATCCAGGCATATTCAAGCCACATATGTTTAATTTGCAATGCCGAAAATCAATCACCAAGCGAGCCGCACTTCTACTATCAGTCATCAGCACATGCGAATGGTATTCTATGTAAAGGAGAACACTCGGCAGTGCGTTCAACGAATGTCGTATTTCCGCAACCAATTGATCTCCAATATGCACTCAGAACTCAGTCGTCCAAGCAAGGTTCAGTGAAAAAAGTGAGCAAGTTCTTATCATTGCTAGTCATATTCAGGGATCGCGCCGTGTTTTCAGAAATTATCACGATTGACGGGGGCCAGCATCTTAAACATAGACAATCTACTAAATAAGATTTAATTTGACTAAGCCGGACACCTTTTCAAATTAACTTTGTGTGTGTTTTAAGAAATCACATTCACATAGAATTTGATATAATAGCCAAATTCTCCATCAAAGTTTAGTGTCAGAGTAGATAAAAATGGTTCAGAGAAAAGGGTTTTACGATCCTTCCACTGCGGAATATTTAAATCCCGACATCAACCGTAAAGTTGTTGTCATCACCGGTGCCAATTCAGGTATTGGATGGTTTACAGCTTTGCACTTGTATCTTCATGGATACATAGTTTACATCGTTGGAAGAACTGAAAGTAAAGTAACCAATGCAATTGACGAAATCAAGCAAGAGGCCGAAACAAGAAAAAAAGGTGTCGATCATCAGATTTGGCTCGGAGAACTTAAGTTCTTGTACGGAGACTTGCTTGATTTATCTACTATTGTAAAAGCAGCACAAGAGTTTGCGTCCAAGGAACCAACGCTTGATATTTTGATCAATAACGCTGGTCTCATGGGTGTTCCGTTTGAAGTCACCAAAGACGGCTACGAAGTTCAATACCAAGTAAATTTTGTAGGACACTATTTATTGACGCAAAAATTGTTGCCAAACCTACAGGCAGCAGTTACGCAAGGAAAAGAACCTAGGGTTATTAATCTTTCGTCAGTTGGTCACAATAGTGCATTCAAACAATTTGAACCTAACGATAAGTTGGACAAATTTCCTAATGCTGCCTATACGTGGGTCAGGTACGGTGTAGCAAAAGCAGCATCGATCCAGTTTGCCAAAGAGTTTGCCAGGAAACACCCCGAGATTCTTAGTGTGTCAGTACACCCGGGAGTGATTTTAGGAACTGAATTGTACAATTACTGGAGGACGAGAGCCTTTATCGGGTACTTCGCCCTGGCAGGATTCAAAGTATTGGATAAAGTATTGGGGGTAACTGTAGAAGAAGGATCGCTTGCTACATTGAGGACTGCCTTGGATACCGGCATTGCAGCTAAAACTGACAATGGCAAGTACTACGTAACGGGAGGGCCCGAGGCCAGTCCCTCATCGGTAGCATCGAGCGATGCTAATGCAAAATTGGTGTGGAATACCAACTGGGAGACATTGGCCAGCAAGGGCTTTTTGTAATGCAGATACAGAATATAATATAGATGCGGAAAATTACCTGGTTACGGAGAACACATAGTAGTCGATACCTAGAAGACGCTGATACTGGAGGCACATCAAGCTGACCTGGACATTTATCATATTAAGGGAAATCATGATTTGTCACTTTAAATGCTGTAGGTGCTATATCTAAACTAGTTAATAAAAAACAGATATCCAATTTAAGACGTCCGTATGTCGTATAGACAGACTCGGAATTGACAGATGTATACTAAGACATTAGCATACTCCAGCATCTGGCACCTAGAACAAGAGCGGACTTACCGGCAGAGCACACCTAAGCACCGCCAGAAAGGGTCCTCTGACCACTACGTTGCACCCAAGTAACCCCCGCGAATTACCGAGTGGCACCGCGTGGTGAGTCTCGAGTCCAACTGGCAACGCCGAGAATCCCACCACGGGCCCCGCGAGCGTCTCCACCCTCTAGCGGCGATCTTGCGAGATCACACACTACGCGTTCTCTGGCCTGCCTTGGATGCTCACGATACGTCCCCACGCCACGGCTTGCCATGTTGTTTCTTCTGGTAGCCTCCCCATCACTAGCGCCTCAATACTTGAGTTATGCAACCGCCGCCTGCTGAGGCTAATACCCTCTCTATAAATCGCATCAGACCCATCCTCCATCCCACTATTGTCACTATTGTTTCGTCCCAGTCACCCATTCTGTCGGCCCCGTGACCAAAGCCCCCTAGTGGCAATGCGTAATTTCACCGCTCCTCTTTTTCTGATCATCTCTTATCGTAGTACAAATACACGCCAGTCCATCAGTCTTTCTCGTGTACACATAACAGTCAATTCAAGAATGGCATTTCTCGGCTTGTTAAAGTGAGTACTTTGGAGCCATGTGGGTATATTGAGACCAAAATATCCCTCTGCTTACGTGTTTGGGCACCTCAAAATTTGGCTGCTATTTGTGGCAGCCATCTACACGAAACCATTAAATACTAACTATTTAGCTCACTTATTTCCACAGTATATCCAGTAGTAGCTTCTTATCGTGCATTCGAAGACTACAGCAAAATTGCAAATCACATAGCTGCAAGCCACTTCAAATTCGGCGGTGTAACCGTGCCCTTGAACTTGGTCTTTAGACAGACTAGCGATGAACCCACCAACGACGAACACGAACTACAAACTCACTTGATCTCCATACAAAAATGGTTTATCTACTGGGTGGTGTTGGCCACAGTCCAGCTTCTTGAGTCGGTGTTGTTTGTTCGCCACCTCATTCCTCTATATTCGTTTGCCAAGCTTGCGTTTTCGGTCTGGCTCCTATTGCCCATGGTGTCGTTTGGCGAAGCCAGTGTCGATACCACCAAGTCCTTTGACAACACCGAAGACTGGGCAAACTTCTCCCAGAACGGCTGTGGGTTGGTGTACTTTTCGCTAATCAAGCCGTGGATAGATACCAGGTTGGACAAGGTTACGTTCAGTCCTCAGAAGATCCTTTTCGAGTTGAGGTCGTTGGCGTCATTCTTGAGCCTGACATCGGAAAAGTCTCAGCCAGCAGAACCCCAGCTCAAATCAGTCCCCACAGATACCCCAACAGGTCCAGATTCAGGAATCTTGGACAGTTCATACGTGATGGTTAAGGACTTTACATCTAAGCTTGGATACACCGCAGACTCAGAAACTGGCGAACACAACGAACCGGGCGAATCAGATGTGGTTCAAAGATCGGTCAAGAAAGGCTGGCTCTGGTAGACAGCCTGGCACTCTCTATGCTTAAAGGACTCAGGAAGTCTTGATCTCTTTTATTATTTTAGAAAGTGTATACTACAATTTCATTAGGTATATACAGGGATTTGAATAAAGGAATGCTTTTTCTTTACTTGAATGAAATGTTTCTTTTTGTTTATCTTAAAGTCCCAAGAATTGGTTGACTAATTCTTTGTCTGCTTTGGCCTCGACGTTTAGACTATGTTGTTGGACGGTTTCAGAACCTTGCTTTCTTAATTTACTAGAAACAAACGAATCGGGCAACACCACTTTCTGGTACATTCCTTCGAACCCTTCAATCGGTTTCAATTGGTCGGATCCCTTACCGTTCTTGGACTCGATTACCTTGACTTCGTTACGGTAGTCATATTCACTCAGTTCTATAAGATCCTGAGGTATTTCAGGCCATACGAATGGTTCAGCCATGTCAATGGTCATTTTCTTGTACTGAGGCTGTCTGTATCTAGCATAAGCAAACGCATCTCTGGTGAATCTTCCATGCAATAATTGAACAGTTACATTCAAAGCTCTCAATCCGTAAACGTGCCATAAATAGTCTCTCAAGTCCATCTTATTCATACTCTTTGGCACCAAGAACTTGGCCTGGTACGGTGAATGTTTGGCGTTAGGTCTAAGCAAACAGATTCTACCACTGGTGAAAAATACCTTCTTTTCTCCCACTCTAAAATGTGGCCTGCCAGTGGCTATTTCTTCCTGGTATTTCTCAAAATTTCTTCTGGCAATACCATCGCTGTCCGACCGATACTTGATTGGTACAGGTTTGCCGGCTTCAATGTATCTCTTTTTGATTTCTGTGTTGGGGAACAACGTCTGTTTCACCCCCTGGGATATGAGAGGGGCTCTGTCTTTTCTAAACCCAGCACGGGTTTTTTGCAACTCTACTTCACTAATATTTACCCGTGGATAGTTCTTGCCCACCAGTTTGTGATGGAGCGACCTGATCGTCGTTCTCCACACGCTTTTCAACACTCCCACGTTCATTGCTGTCCTGATGTCTTGGGTGTCTGCTTACCTGCCATTTGACCCAAATCGAAAAATTCTCTTTGTGTCACGCGGGCCGTGCGCGCACCACTTTTCAAAATTTTCTCACGTAAGTCAAACTCAACAACAACGGCAACGACGTAGTAACGATAGTTGAGGGTGTTTATAGGCATTAGGTTAGCAGAATGTCACAAGAACCAGCAGCAGACGACCCATATTTCTACGAAGATGATTCTAACAGTATAACACCTGAGGATTGTTGGACCGTTATATCGGCGTTCTTCCAGGAAAAGGGATTGGTATCGCAACAGTTGGACTCGTTTGATGAATTCATCGAAACCACCATTCAAGAATTAGTCTGGGAAGATAGTCATTTGATCTTGGACCAACCTGCCCAGCATACGTCCGACCACGACCACGAAAATCGTAGATATGAAATTACCTTTGGTAAGATTTACATCTCCAAGCCTACGCAGACGGAAGGTGATGGTACCACCCATCCCATGTTCCCACAAGAAGCTAGATTGAGAAACTTGACGTACTCCTCTCCGTTGTACGTAGACATGACCAAGAAAGTGTTCAAGTCCGACGATAATAATAGACGGGACAACGAGTTGGACTGGATAGAAGAAAAGGTCCAGGACGAGGAACCCCAGACTAAAGTTTACTTGGGTAAGGTTCCTATCATGTTGAGATCCAAGTTCTGTATGTTGCGTGACTTGGGAGAGCACGAGTTTTATGAACTTAAAGAGTGTCCTTACGATATGGGTGGGTACTTTGTCATCAATGGTTCTGAAAAAGTGTTGATTGCCCAGGAAAGAAGTGCAGCCAACATTGTGCAAGTGTTCAAGAAAGCAGCCCCGTCACCTATTTCCCACATTGCCGAAATCAGATCGGCCTTGGAAAAGGGGTCGAGATTGATTTCGTCCATGCAGATCAAGTTGTACGGTAGAGATGAAAAGGGAACCACTGGTAGAACCATCAAGGCCACTTTGCCATACATCAAGGAAGATATTCCAATTGTCATTGTGTTCAGAGCTTTGGGTATCGTGCCAGATGGTGATATTTTGGAACACATTTGTTATGATGCAAACGATTGGCAGATGTTGGAAATGTTAAAGCCTTGTGTTGAAGAAGGGTTTGTGATTCAAGAACGTGAAGTTGCGCTTGATTTTATAGGTAGAAGAGGTGTCTTGGGTATCAGAAGGGAAAAACGTATTCAGTACGCCAAGGATATTTTACAGAAGGAATTATTACCAAATATAACTCAGGAAGAAGGGTTTGAAACCAGAAAGGCCTACTTTTTGGGTTATATGGTCAACAGATTGTTGTTGTGTGCATTGGAAAGAAAAGAGCCCGATGACAGAGATCATTTTGGTAAAAAGAGATTAGATTTAGCCGGTCCATTATTAGCCAATTTGTTCAGAATTTTATTCAGAAAATTGACCAAAGATATCTATAATTACATGCAAAGATGTGTGGAAAACGACAAAGAATTCAATTTGACCTTGGCCGTGAAGTCCCAAACCGTCACTGATGGTTTAAGATACTCGTTGGCTACTGGTAACTGGGGTGAACAAAAGAAGGCCATGAGTTCAAGAGCCGGTGTTTCCCAAGTCTTGAATCGTTATACCTACTCCTCTACCTTGTCACATTTAAGAAGAACCAATACTCCTATAGGTAGAGATGGTAAAATTGCCAAACCTAGACAGTTACATAATACCCATTGGGGTTTGGTGTGTCCTGCCGAGACTCCGGAAGGTCAAGCGTGTGGTTTGGTTAAGAACTTATCTTTGATGACTTGTATTTCCGTTGGTACATCATCTGAACCTATCTTGTATTTCTTGGAAGAATGGGGTATGGAACCTTTGGAGGATTATGTACCATCCAACTCTCCTGATTCTACCAGAGTGTTTGTTAATGGTGTATGGGTAGGAACCCACAGAGAACCAATCCATTTGGTTGATACCATGAGAAACTTGAGAAGAAGAGGTGATATCTCTCCTGAAGTGTCTATTATTAGAGACATCAGAGAAAAAGAATTCAAGATTTTCACCGATGCTGGTAGAGTATATCGTCCATTATTCATTGTGGATGACGATGCAGAATCTTCTACTCGTGGCGACTTAAAATTACAAAAGGAACATATACATAAATTATTAAACTCAGAGTACGACGAGTACGACGAAGACAACCAAAATGCATCATATTCTTGGTCTTCATTGGTCAGTGACGGTATAGTTGAATACGTTGATGCTGAAGAAGAAGAAACCATCATGATAGCTATGACCCCTGAAGATTTGGAAGCCTCAAAGACCGATTTAAGTGAAACTCAACAGAAAAACCTACAAATGGAAGAACAAGAAATCGATCCAGCCAAGAGAATCAAGCCTACCTTCAGTAGTTCTACCCATACTTTCACCCATTGTGAAATCCATCCGTCGATGATTTTGGGTGTTGCTGCGTCGATTATTCCATTTCCCGATCATAATCAATCTCCTCGTAATACATATCAATCTGCCATGGGTAAGCAAGCTATGGGTGTTTTCTTGACCAACTACAGTGTCAGAATGGATACAATGGCCAATATTTTGTACTATCCTCAGAAGCCTTTGGCCACCACCAGAGCGATGGAACACTTGAAGTTCAGAGAGTTGCCCGCTGGTCAGAATGCAGTTGTGGCCATTGCTTGTTACTCCGGTTATAACCAAGAAGATTCCATGATTATGAATCAATCCTCCATTGATAGAGGTTTATTTAGATCATTGTTCTTCAGATCATACATGGACTTGGAAAAGAGACAAGGTATGAAGGCATTGGAGACGTTTGAAAAGCCTTCGAGATCTGACACTTTAAGATTAAAGCACGGAACTTACGAGAAGTTGGACGACGATGGGTTAATTGCGCCGGGTGTCAGAGTCAGTGGTGAAGATATCATTATTGGTAAAACCACTCCTATTCCTCCAGACACTGAAGAATTGGGTCAAAGAACGCAGTATCATACCAAGAGAGATGCCTCAACTCCATTGAGAAGTACTGAATCTGGTATTGTTGATCAAGTGTTGTTGACTACCAATGGTGACGGTGCCAAGTTCGTTAAAGTCAGAATGAGAACCACCAAAATTCCTCAGATTGGTGACAAGTTCGCTTCCAGACACGGTCAAAAAGGTACCATTGGTGTTACGTACAGACATGAAGATATGCCATTTTCTGCCCAAGGTATTGTTCCTGACTTGATTATCAATCCCCATGCCATTCCATCTCGTATGACGGTTGCACATTTGATTGAATGTTTATTGTCCAAGGTGTCTTCGTTGTCAGGTTTGGAAGGTGACGCTTCGCCATTTACCGATGTCACAGCCGAAGCTGTTTCCAAGTTATTGAGAGAACATGGTTATCAGTCGAGAGGTTTCGAAGTCATGTACAATGGTCACACTGGTAAAAAGTTGATGGCCCAGGTTTTCTTTGGTCCTACGTACTACCAAAGATTAAGACATATGGTCGATGATAAGATCCATGCTAGAGCTAGAGGTCCAGTTCAAGTATTGACCAGACAGCCCGTTGAAGGTAGATCGAGAGATGGTGGATTGCGTTTCGGAGAGATGGAAAGAGATTGTATGATTGCCCATGGTGCTGCTGGTTTCTTGAAAGAAAGATTGATGGAAGCCTCTGATGCGTTCAGAGTTCATGTGTGTGGTATGTGTGGTTTGATGAGTGTGATTGCCAACTTGAAGAAGAACCAATTCGAGTGTCGTTCATGTAAAAACAAGACCAATATTTACCAAATTCATATTCCATATGCTGCGAAATTATTGTTTCAAGAGTTAATGGCCATGAATATTGCTCCTAGATTATATACCGAAAGATCCGGTGTATCTATGAGAGTGTGATTAAAATAAGAAATTGAATAGCCCTAAAAAAATAGAAAAAAGTACCCTGGGGGTATAAAACAGTTGTATTTTACATAATTCATAATAAAGACATATTTTTGAAGTAGACATTTTTAGAAGTTTTGAATCGTATGCTTGAATGTATTTACCTCAGTTTCACTACTCAATAACTCAATGTAAGTCAATAGGAGAGATTCGAATACAGACGAGCGGTATTTGTAGATTTTACTCAGGTATTGATACTAATAGGTGCTAATAAAGCAAATATGCAGAGCTATGTCGATGTTCAATTGGGCAATTAAATTGGAGAAATGCTATTCAATAATTCTGTATTATTGCAGGCTAGAGTTTCAGTATTCCTTGAAAAGGATGCTGACTACGACTACAGACTGATATACGTGACATGCGGTGAAATATGACAACTGTGGGAAATAAGTTTTTGTTAAGTAGAACTACTTTTTCGTTCTTATTCTTCTTATAAAATTAGTTCGTCGATAACAGTCCCCGTACTATGAAAGAACATGTGCACCTTGTTACCCTGCATTCGTTTCTGAAACCATCACTGTATTTTATCAGAAGAATTGGCTTCTTATATATTTTATAGAAGTGATGACTTTATTAATTTAACAAGTTAAAATGCTACCAATGCCTAACATAGGGGATTGTAGAAACCTCTTAGATTGGCTTACTAGAGAAATTTGCTTAGGTTGCAAATCCAGGAACATACCACTTGCCCAATTGCACTTTATAAATATACACATCTAGAGGTATATCCCTCACATAATTCAAGCTGGGGATATAGTGCTTTATTAATGGCACATTCGCCTGTATACAAGTGTTGCATCGCATTCGTCTTTGCAGCCAAAGTGCTTTGGATATGCCCTATAAATGCACAGAAGGCTATCCTTTTGCTATAGATGTTGTCAAAAAAGGAATAATTATGTAATTGGATGTTTATCTTCTAGATCATAAAAGGTCTTGTAAAAACTTCGGAATCTCTAATTTGCAGCTTGCTCAACGGAAAGAGTAGACCTTAAACTTTCTTCCAAGTTTCATACTACAATTGGACCTCATCCTGCGTGGTAAACAAAGTTATCGAAGTGCTCTTTGTTGGTTTATCGCAATTGCCATTTATTACTTGTTTCTATTAGCCTTATAATACTCGGTACTTTCTTACGATGACTAACCAACGTCAATACCTTCAGTATTGAAACCTAATTTGAGCATTTCCAACGGACGGTAAGACCTTGCAAGCTACCAACAGATGGAATTATTTCTTTAAAATTGACAGTTCTTCGATCTGAGTGCCATTTATCCAAGCCCTCAATGAGCCAATTTAATTCGCTACCAAATTTCTACATTTATCCTTCAAGTATTCTATATTTACAGGGCTATTTACTAATGCTTTAAGAACTTCTCGCGAAGCTGGACCAAGTTAGCTTCTTTCCTTTCCAATTCTGCGGTTTTGGCCTTCATTTCTTCAACCTCATCTGCGAATGCAATTAAATTTTGTTTGTATGGGTGTTCATCTCCGTCATATACCTTTAATCTGTCTAATCTGGCTAATCTTAATTTGTTCTTTGGAATCATACCTTTAACAGCTTTCCTTAACACTTCACTGTAACCCTTGTTGTCAATCATTCTTTCCATTGGAATCAACTTCAAAGAACCTGGACGTGTTGTGTGGGTCCAGTAATGCTTTTCCTTCAATTTGTTACCGGTGACTTTTAAATGAGAACAGTTGGTTACTACCACGTAATCTCCATGGTCGTTATTTGGAGAAAAAGTTGGCTTGTGTTTTCCTTGTAAGGTTATGGCTATACTTGCGGCCAAACGACCCAAGGTTCTTGGATCCGACCCCATGTCAACATGATGCCACACTCTGGTCAATGCAGCTGCTGTATGTCCTATTCTTTGAGACATTATGAAGTAGCTTTGTTACGTTGGTATTTGGTTGATCACCACCAATTTTTTAGACTCAGTTTGAAATTTTTTATCACGAAATGTCGCATAGTTACCCGGCTCAGACTCAAGTTTATGGATGCAACAACTTCCCTTCAAAGGCAAAAAATGCCAGGTTTGTGGACCGATTGAAGAAATGTTAGTAGGGAGAAGCTGGCCATCGAGAGAGTTTCTTCAAAACGCCTGCTGCAGCTTGAAAGACCACGTTCCATTTCCCCAGACACAAATGTCGCATGTCGCAATCTCAATTCTCCAACAACAAACGACTGATAAATCTGACAGGCAGCGACAGTCGAATGAATAGACAACACGGAGCCAGAAAGCAGCGGTTAGTGGGTATTGAGGAACAGAACCAACACAAACACTGAGGTATACGTCACGGCAGGCTTTGAAAAGAAAAGTCGTAGAAAAGAATTATAGAAAAGCCTAAAGAGTCTTTATATCGAAAATCAAGGTTGAACACATAAAACAAGAACAGACAAGATGTTTTTCTTAAAAGACCTTTCATTAAATTTAACATTGCATCCATCCTACTTTGGGCCGCAAATGGACCAATATTTAAGAGATAAATTATTAAGTGATGTGGAAGGAACATGTACTGGACAGTTTGGATATATTGTCTGTGTATTAGATTGTATGAATATTGATGTTGGAAAAGGTAGAATTATACCAGGGTTGGGAGTGGCCGAATTCGAAGTAAAGTACCGTGCGGTTGTGTGGAAGCCATTCAAAGGAGAAGTGGTTGATGCCGTAGTAACAACTGTTAATAAAATGGGATTCTTTGCTGATGTTGGACCATTATCAGTGTTTGTAAGTACTCATTTGATTCCTTCTGATATGAAATTTAATCCATCAGCCAATCCTCCAGCATATGTTAGTCCAGATGAAAATATTGAAAAGGGTTCAAGAGTAAGATTAAAGATTGTTGGTACCAGAACCGATGTGAATGAAATCTATGCCATTGGAAGTATAAAGGAAGATTATCTTGGACCAAGTCCTATGTGACAGAGTCATATAGCTATGTATTATAATAAACGGTGCGTACTAGAACTATGTACTAGTACTAGAAATGAGGTGTAATAGAAGAAGTCAGACGATGATTTTTATTGATAATTGGATAACGATTATTCGACATGAGGCATTAAGATAGGAACAAGAGCATGCAAGATCATTCGTTGGTTCATTGCAAGCTGGTAGATCTTAATCGGTATAATATTTCACCTTTATTCGTTAGCCATCGTTTATTGAAAGGTAGAATGCCGATTAAATACTCTACTCATTAAACTACAACAAGCCTATCCGACCTCCAATTAGTATCCATGATAGTAATTACTGAGACCTATATAGTATTTAGCTAAAATTCCTATACTATAAGGAATATCTATAAAAGCTATTGATGTTAACCTTTTGAACCAGCAGGGCATCCATTCTGAACTATATCTGTACGCATTGACAACAACGTCTCTATCATCATTTTACAAGACATATCTAAGCTATAGGGACCCATTTCTGCTCTTGCCGTTTTCTTTGCCATTGCTAGGCGAGATTTCGTCACCCTCCCAATCATAGACCTTACGCTTATTGATGGGAGTTTCAAGTCTCATGCTATTGATACGGCCATTTAATGGAGACATGGGATTGTTTTCATCATGTCTGACATCTTCATTAATTTCTATGCCCAATATTCCTGTCACCTTCTGCTTCTTTTGCGCCGGGGCCTTTTCCCTGGTTTCTTTCAGAATATCAAATGCAGAACGGGAGTATCTCATTTGAGGCCGGTCATCTTCACGGGGCCTGGGTGACTTGCTTGCATCTTGTTCCAAGTTCAAGGCACCAATAACAGCAGGAGCCTTAACAACATTGTTATTCTGATTGCTGTGTGGTTCAACGGTGGTAATATAGGATTCACTGGCCAGGTTGCGTTGGATAGGGGTTCGGTTTTGCAGAAACGAGTGTTCGTATTGCTTGTGCTTTTGAAGAAAGCGTTGTCTGTCTTGGGCTTCTAGGGAAGACCTGAAGCCTTCGGGGTAATGATTATTGTATGATTCTTGAGGCTTTGGAGGAAGACCGGGTGGAGGAGGCAAGGGTGGTAAAGTACTGGCGAGTGGTGGATTATCGGGAGGAGGTAAAGGAGGCAAAGCCAGGTATGAGACAGGTTCTTGTGCCAGAGAAAGAGCCGTTGAAAGTGCTGGAGAAGGGGCTGGAGAAGGTGCAATAGCAGAAACAGGAGCAGCAAATGGAATGCCAGCCCCTGATGGTGCTGGGACCTCTATAGTGGGGACTGAATGCGTAACAGGAACATCTTCTGCAATTGCTTCTTGCGGTCTTTTACGAGTCTCTTCCTGGGTCACTTCCTGGGTCACTTCCTGGGTCACTTCCTGGGTCACTTCCTGGGTCACTTCCTGAGTCTCTTCCTGAGTCTGCTGTAATACTTCGTCGGTCTTTTGAGTCTTTTCTAGAATTTCTGCTTGATCTGCGGTAGGTCCTGCAATCAGTTTAGAAACTGGTATAGAAGTCGACGTGAGTGACGGGATACGAACTGGCGGAGGTGACGATGGTGGAGGCAACGGTGGAAGACTACTGGTGTTCTTCCGGTGATTAGTCGGGAGTGCCAGGATTGACGGAATGGTGGCTGGTTCTGGAACAGGACTAGCGATAACTGAGATGGCCGGCTCGACATGAGTGGATATAGGGGCAGTGTGGCCATTGTGAGCTACCACATGTGGCGGTATAGTTGGCACATTAGTTAAATCAGCATTATTAGGAACACTATGAACTATACTTTGTATATGAGGCTGATTAGTTTGAGAAGTTGGCTGAGGTTGGGTATTGGCAGTATTTCGCCAGGAGTAGGCTGGATCTCGCCGTATCAGAGCCATGGGAATAGTATCTTCGTCAGATGTAGTTGAGCCGCGACGAGAAAGTCTCGACAAAGGAACATCGTCGTTGGCTACTGAAGTGGCCACTGAGGTGTTGTCTATCAGGGGGGTGGACGATGAAAGTGGCGAACGGGCTGGTCTATCACGAGCATCTCTTCTACGGTCGTCAAGTCTTCTTGGACGTATAAATAATTTCAGGTAGTCGGAGGACTTGGACCGTTTGCGATCGTTCTGACTGGGTTGAGGAGCATCGTGGGAAGGTGTAGTAGTGGGTGGGGATTGAGTTGCAGTGTGAATTTGAGGTATAGTAGTGGGTGGGGATTGAGTTGCAGTGTGAATTTGAGGTGTAGTTTGAATTGGAGGTACAACTTGAGGTTGAGTTGGATTCTGTTGAGCTACAAGTATATTTTCGGCTTGCAAATCCTGTGTCTTATCTCCATTTACATCCAGTTCACTCTCATTTTGTTTCTCTCGCTTATTCTGCACACTTTCCTTTTGGAGTTGCTGGTCTCGAAGCTGCTGCTGGATCTGTAGGTTGTGAACCTGTCGGTCCTGTGCCCGTTGGATCTGTTCTATTGGAGTATCTGCTGACAATGTAGCCTTCCCTATTTCAGACTCGTCTTCTTCTGCCATAGTTGTATCAGCTACTTCTACATTGGACAGATCGTCAGGAGGAGTGATTATTCGAGAAACAGACTGGACGACATCCGGGGGAAGAACGGCTGAACTTGGCAAAGGTGAACGTCCATGAGACACTAGCGGAGGAAGCTGGGGTGGAAATTCCAGAAATTGCGGTACAATGAACTGATTGTAGTTTACTGGGTATAGCTGCTGGCGATGGGCAACGGGGCTTGTGTATGAGCCTGTGGGGCTCTGGTGGGGTGTGTGTAAATGGGGAAGCACATGTAGATGGGGCTGTGCCTGTTGGATCGGTACCAATTGGCTTGGGGCCAGGTTTGAAGTATAATGACTTTGTAGATGTAGTTGGTTCTGATGGTTTTGGCTGGGGTTTAATTGGTTATTTAAATGGTCATGAGCAAGAGGAGGACTTTGATTTGGATTTGGATTAACAGTCTGATTAACAGGTTCATAGCTTTGAACAGGATCGATTTTCTGATTATTATGGATTGCATCCTGATTAATTACTGGGCTCTGCACTGAAGGGGTCAGCGAACTCCGAACGTTGGACTGGACTTGTAAGAATGAAGGGGTAGGGGGACTGGGCATGGAAATCCTTTCTGTCGTATGTGGAACCACCACGTCGTCGTCCGAGTCGCTATCGAGCGAGATTATTTCGATATCGACCGAAGATGTAGGACGAGCTGACGTTGGTCTAGCGTTGGGTGTCATAGAATTAGAACCAGAACCTGCCCGTCCATTGGACATGGAGTGGACACCAGTAGTAGAAGCAGCGGTTGGAGTATTGGTTCTCACATCATAGTCGTCGTCGTCGTCATCGTCGTCGCCCAAGGAAATGGGCGTGGGGCTCTTGGGAGCCTCCTTCTTTAGTTCGGGCTGTGCTTCAAGCTCCCAGCTTCCGTCAGCGTTGATCTGCACACTGTCGATATCCTCAGGAACCAGAGCCAAAACTTCGGTAAAGTACTCGGAGATGGCCAAGTCTTCTACTTTGATGGGAGTCAGGCAGATTGGACAGTTCCACGTTGGGAGCTGGAGCTGTGACTGAAGGTATATCAAGCCGTCAAAGCACTGGGCGTGGTTACAGAAGATGGACTGCACTGGATACTTCATTTTGGTGTATGACAACGGGTCTCGTAAGGTCACCGACAGCGAACTAATGACTATGTCGTCATCTGGATCGGAGTTCTGCAGCACTATTTTGGATATGGTGGCTCTCTTGTGAAGCTTGGGCTTCTTTTCAATGTCTCCTACGATCTGTTCACACGAAACCTCGCTGACGATGTAGAGATATATCAAGTAGGTGTCGGTGGTTTGGGTGTATATGAGCTGGACCTTGTTGATGTTGGGTCTGTTCTTGATATGCAGCGTCAAGTCTGCCGGTTTGGCCGTACCTGGCTTGCCCTTTATGCCCCGAAAGTTCTTCATGATCTGTGAGCCATTAATATGTAGCTCTACTGGTAATGGGAACTGCAAGAGAACCTCGGTGGAAGATTGGATGGCGCTTTCCTGGCGGCCACACAACAAGTATACTTTGCACAGCGGATCTTGAAGAAGAGCTGCCTCTTCTTTGGATAGCACGAAGTTGAATGGACATACTCCCTTGCCCTTCAGTGGAAGACACACCTGGGGCGAGCCATGGACGAGTCTTCGAAGCTGGTAAAAAGGACTTTCTTTGAAGTAAAGGGAGTGGCCGTCATGAGGATGCGAATCCATTGCATGTGTAGTATCCAGACGAGAGCTGGATCCATGTGGCTTGTCGGATGTTCGAGAAAACAGGCTGGGGCCAATTACAAACTTGCCCGATCGTATGGCGTTGTACAAGTCGACGGCGTTGGGGAGTTCTTCACTATTGCATCGTTTGATGATCAATGTACGGATGGTAAGCATACGACTGGGATCGAACTTGACTACGTTGGCATATTCTTCAAGGCGGTCCACCAAGTCCAGTTTCTTGCCTGTAAGTTTAAGGCCGAGAGAACGGCACAAGTCTTTGAGTTCGGCCACTTTGAGCCGGTATAATCGGTGCATTGTATCTTTGTATTCTTCTGGAGTGAGTCCAGAGACGGTGGCTTCGCTCATATTGACATAGTTTTACAGGACTGGAGGCTGGGGTGTTGAAGTTGATGTTGAAGTTGTTTGGTAGGTGAAAAAATGCGTAGCGAGAGATTGAAGGAGATGAAGGAACACGGACGAGTGAGATAAGGGAGGGAGGGATGGGAGGGAGGAGAATGGAAGAGGGCCAGATACAGATAGAGAAGCTGTTGGGGAAGCCGGGTTTGGAATTGGGCTGGTGTGAGTAGAGAGTGGTTGATGTTGGAGGTGTGGTGGTGGAGTTAGGGAGCGTAGTTTAAGGAGGTAGGGAGGATTGGTGATGCGGGAGATTGGCGGGCTGCGAGAGGCTGGCGGAATAAGGAGGATGGATTAGAGATATACATAGTGTATCGTAGTGGGTCTGGTGTGTTTAGGGGGCACTAGTAGAAGCTAGAGGCGTGCTTGGTTCTATTCTATACTGATAGAGCTGTAAGATAGCATTGTAGCATTGTAGCATTGTAGCAGTGTAGCAGTGTAGCACCGTTGCAGATGGCTTGTGGGCTTGTGCGTAGCATGGCAATGCGACCCGATACATTTTTGGGAGGTCTGTGTCCAGTTGAGTGCCACTAAAGAAAGCTAATAGTGCAGAAATCGGAGCAAGACCGTATACGTCCACTAGAACTCGACCGTGTATGTCCTGCTAACTCGAATATCATGGTTGTGCAGCAGACTCGCTCAGAGCAGTTTGCAGCTGCCCAGATAAATGGCTCGCTAGCGGGACTTCGCACAGCGAGAAACTCCTCAGACACAGCACCGACCACTATACACGTGACTTTGCCACTTCCGACCTGCTGGGGTAGGTCAAACAGCGCTCAGATATTCGACTACCTTTCTGGTAAAAGCTGGGTTTAAACCTGCCCTGGCTTACAATAGCCATACCTTAGGTGTATGGCCCAGTGCTAGACCACAAAAAGCCAATACACAGCAAGTATACCGCTCCAATAAACCTTGCAGACCGGATATATAATCCAGCACGTGTAACATCGCTGCGCCGGATCCGCTCTGCTCTCCAGTCCGGTCTTCCGACAGATCTCACCAATTCTTTTTCTCCCGTAGCCACCAAATGCACGGCCCTCTTATCGGATTTAGATAAGTACCTCCCTTTATCTAACGTGTGGCTTAATACTTAATGTGCTGGCGGGAATCGTATGCACTTTAAGCCTAGACTACTCTGTATTCAGCCCTTTTTGCTCTTGTACCAACTGGGTGCAAAAACTTTTTGAATATTTCCCTCAATTCCAGCTCGATCTCTAAATACACCCGGCCCAAGCCTACTGCTCGATTGAAAATTCAGGCATTAAAGCCTCAAAGTTTATCATTGGTTTCAATGGAAACAGTCTGGAAACTATTAACGGCTGAAGCTACCATCGTCCTTGAATTATTGTCCTGTTTAACCGGAGTTATTGAATTTATTTTCTGTTGCTGGGCCTGTCAGTTTTCAAGTTGATTGGTTTATTTCTTTTATTTCTACTACGTCTTTTATTTTCTCTTGCTTTCTACATTGGCTGGCTGTCAATTCAGTAATCAATACTATGTTCTTTATATACTTAAAAAGTAGCCACTCCCAAGAGACTGGCAGCATTCTTTGCATCCACCACGTTGGGTGCATCGCGGTCTTCTGCATTGGTTTTGGAAACGTCAACATCCTCCTCGTCTCTCTCTCGCTCTTTTTCCTCCTGCTCTCGAGTCAACGATCTAAACGTCCTCAGTGACCATGCATCGCCGTTGGATGTTTGTGATTGCATCAAATTGTGTTTTAAATTGGTCAAATTGTCTCGGTTGAGCCTGGACAACCCACCCTTTTGGTCTACTATCCGAATATCAAGCCTGATATTTTCTAAATGCTTGAGAATCTTACGATGATGATCGACTTTGTGAAGCGTCAAGTTCTTCAAGAGCCGTTGGAGCTTGTTCTCTGTAAACTGCACCACTTCTTGTCGCTCAATCAACATTTCTCCCGATATTCTTTTCACCTGTAACCTAAGTGATTCTTCTACTTTTTTGCTATATTCCAACGATCTAATGGCTTCGTCTACTTTGAGTGGATCAAGCGAAGACTTGTTCTTGATTTTAGTAGCATGCAAGTGCTTGGTGGTGGTCAGTGCTTCGGCCTGTATCAATTCTCTCATGATAAGATGACGGTTGGTGAGTGCCTCTTTGATCTGATAGAAATCCTCAGCAAAATTGGCCATGCCGTCCCCCAAAATTCCCATCTCATTCACAGATTCTACCAACAACAAGTCGGATTGGATCGAGTTTATTTTGCTCATTTTTTCCCACATGTTCTTCATTCCCGGATGAATGGTCTCAAACTGGGAGAGGTTCAGGAGCTGGTTGGACATGTCATAAATCTGGATCGAAAGCTGTTTCTGGGTCTTGGCGTTTCTCTCTTCAAGCTTGTGCAATCTCTGAAAGAGCAAGTACGCTGCTTTTATAACGGGCCGGAAATTGGCCAAGTCTTCATACTCGTCAAATGGGACGGAAAACTGCTTGAGGGTCCGGCGAATGAGCCCGCTGGCCACTGACGACTTGCGGTTGTTGTTGATGACGGAGTATCCGAAGTCGTTCTCGATAAAATACACAAACTCGTCGTCTCGAATAAGTATGGGGTTACGGGTTATTCTCTGAAACCATTCTCTCCACACCACCAAAAGCTGTTTGTTCTCGTCTTCGCCACCGTTGGGATACGACGTCACTGCATTAGGAATTACAGGTACAAACACCTCTAGATTAGAAACCGTAAGATACTTGTTGAATTTGACCACTTCATTGTAGGTTCTACGCACATCTTTGTACTTGGCCTGTCTAAACTTGGGTAATCCTTTGATAGAGGCATCGAAGCGAATAATGGGGTTTCCAGGCTTGTTTTTTTCTATTGCAGTGAGTTTGATTATAAGGGTACTTTTAGTGAATCTTTCTGGCACAAGTTTCCGCAACGGGATGTCGTTGGTGGCGTCCTCATTGGTATCGTTGTTGACGGAGTTGGCTGTATTTTGGGCATTTTCATCAATTTTTTGGACCGAATCCTCAGACCTGGCCTCTAAAGCCCCAGAATGATTTGAATAACTAGGCTGCTGTTGTGGTAGGGCCGGAAGACCGGAGGACTGGGGATCTTGGTGTCCAACCCCAGACTCTGGAGAGGATGCGAACGGCAGTGGTTCGTAGTTGGCCGATTCGTTTAAGTGGGCCACATTATTCGATTCAGGCTGATCAATTGGCTCGGCAAACGGATTGTTGTTCTCGAATTCGTCGTCTGGCATGTACGGAACCGACATGTTGTGGTGACGTTGTTCAAGTGTTGGGATTGAAGATCAAATTTATGAATAAGATCACGTGACCTATATGGTACTGGTGGAGTGGGAGCCAAGAGGGTAAAGAGAAAGAAGGGGGTGGGGTAGGACGGGATAGAGGGATATAGGAACTATGTGGGCATCAAGAAAGTCAATAATGAGTGCAATTAAGAAAGTTTGTGGGACGGTTGAAAGTAAGAGTGAGAGTATGAAAATATCGACGAGGCAGCGAAGTGTGGGAGTAATTGATGCTACACAAGGATAGTACCTAGATTGGTTCAATTCAATGTCTTTATTACGGCTATATTATCTTGTATTTTGTATTGTTTCGAGGCACTCACTAATTACCATCTCGTAATTCGAGTGAAGTTCGAAAATATTTTGCACCCATACCAGCACGCGAAGCTTAAAGCCAAACCCAGAGATTGATTACAATTCAACAAGTGGACGTTACAATTTGGATTTAGTATTGCATATGGCGCTCTCAAGTTAATAGAAACGTTCTTTGTAATATGCTACCCCTAAAGCTTGCTAGCATCTCATAGCTTGTTCTCTTTACTCCGAAGTCAAATGCTCTCTCTTTAAGTTGATGGTCAGTGTTCTACTTTCTACTCTACTAATTTTGATCATATGTCTATTTGGTATGACTATAGATCAACCAACCTTTTTGCCTCGTTGATTTCCTGCTCGTTTTCCTTTTCCAGCTCGTCCTGGTCGCTGTCACTTGAGTCAAAACTTCTCTTGATTAGCTCACCAAGTTCGCGGTTGTCTCTCTGGTAAAATTCGGTCAATCCTTTAGGAATTTGCACATCTAGTTTACGTTCAAACGCTTCTTCGCTTGCATACATTAATACGAGTCCCGGACTGGTATTGGCAGTTAGCTCGGCAACAAACGTCTTGACACCCACAAAATCCATGGTTTCCAATGAGTAATCCAACACCTTTTTTCTCGAATTGTAGTCAGCCTTGAAGTACACCCACGGCTCATCTTCGTTGGTGTAGTGCTTGCTACGGTAAAAGTACTCGGTGTCGCTTATTACCACTCCTATAAGCGTATACGGGGTGGGGGGATCGAGATCAGGGTACTTTCCCGATGCAATCTCGTCCAACACGTTCTGATAGTTGGTGATATCGTGCTTAAGATGGGTCAGTCTTGCATCATTCAATTGGCCGGTTATTTCTTCTGACTGATCGGTGATTTGTTGGCTGACGTTGGCAAGATCTCCAGCAGTGTCTGGATCTATATCCAGGAAGTATTCGGTGGTTTTCTTCAAGATGTGTCTGATCTTCTTACCTTCAAACGAGCTGAGGTTCAAGAGATTGCGTGTCAGAATTCCAATGTATGAGCTCAACTCGGTGTGCTTCTGGTGGATCTCTTTGATTATTTGCGAATACTTTGAGCTGTAGAGCTCGGGGTAGAAGGTTTCATCTAGTTCAAACAATCCTGATGTGCTCGAGTAAGCTGGTGCATCGTCGGCACATAGCTGAATGGTTAAAATAGGTGCTACTTTGGTTAGTCTGATGTTGCCCGGGCTCGAGTTGTCTGACCAGAACATGGTGTTGAGACAAGCATAGATATTTGTCCCCCTTGACTCAGTGTCTATTGGTAAAATATAGATGGAATCGTTGGCCTCATCGCTCACACTTTCCACGCTGGACTGAAAAAGTGTTTCAATCTTATTTCCCGACTGGAATACCGTATGGAGATTCAGGTCCAAGCTCAAGTATAACTTACGCACCAAGTCCTCAATATCCTCAATGCGGTTGGCCAAGTCGTTCCTGAAGTCTTGTGGCAAATTTGCTAGCAAATTGGTGGCACTGACAAATGCTCGAGTCGATGTGTTGGGGTGCATAAAAGCAACGAGTCTTTGCAACTCGAGGACAAACTTGTACGCCGATGAAGCTGGCTCCAGCGTGAACTGTTCTGGGATCTGGTCCGGCGTGGTTTCGAGCTTGCTGTCGCTGTTGTACCAATTAGTATCGAATCCATAGTCAAAGTCCTGTGAGGTCTGGGGCGACAAAACAAGACGCTTGAACTCGTCTATTTGGGACGAAATGATGAAAAATGGCACTATGTAGTTCTCCATGTACGAAGCATGGTCGGGGAGAACTGCTGGTGGCGAATATTCAGTTCGGACAAAGCTGTCGACCTGGTGGTACACTGACAGGTAATCGTCAGCCAATGGCTCATTGTATCTTTCCTGCAGGTCAATATTGGTATAAGAAGGAACCCTATCGAACTCATAGTGCTCAAGTGTTGGCAGAGAGTTGTTGTGTTGCAAATTGGAGAAGTGGGGGATGTCTTGGGAGTTCTGAATGGCGACGGTGTCTTCGTAGGGAAACGGCTGTTCGGCGGATGATTCGACAGCAACCTCTTGTTCTGGTTGGTCCGAGACCAAAATTGGGTCCTGAAACAAGTATCCGAGTGCCTGTTCTACGTCATTATTGGACGATTTGAGGGCCTGTGCCGACTGTTCGTAGGTGAAGCCCATCTCCATGAGTCGCGAGATGTTTTTGTCGTCCATCGTAGGAAATCTGGTGAAAAAACAGTTCAATTAGATGATTTGTCGCTAGATGAAGCTGTGGGATGTAGCAATGGTGCTCAACGAGGTATGGTGTAATTACGTAGGCAACTGAAGGTAACGGGAGTTGGTGAAGGGAATTGATTATTGATTGTGTGGCTGTGTGCAGGACGCAGATTAGGTTCGGCCTATGGACAGATGTGCAGGACGGGCTACAGGCAGAAGAGAGCCAGGGAGCAAGGGAAAGAGGGGGTGAAGAGATTCAGGAAAAAGAACGCCGACAGGGAGAAGTAATAGAAGACGACTAAGCTTGCGCTTGGAAGCAGGCTACGGTGAAGTGGCACGGTGCCAGATCGCATGCGGTAGAGCCAAGTTACATTGTATGCAGGATGGGTGCAAATGCCTCCTGACGGCAGTATGGTGCTGGCAGGTGTCCTACGGTATATGTCTCCTTTTGTTTCTCTTTAGGTCCACACATAACCATCGGTCTAGTCAAGAGATGCGTCCTTGTTACCTCTAGTCATTTTCATCTCGACTTCAGCACTTGCTTATCTATCGCCATCTCTCATTCTTGCACACATCTCGAGGCTCCTCACCGATTCAGATCACCTTTTCTTTCGGACACCCCAAGAGGTGATCTGGCATTTTCACAGTAACGCAAGGATCTTGATTGCTACCCAAATCTGGCCTAGCTATCTACTCCATGCCTAATTCCCCGTCCCATCTTTGTCTACTGGTCGTGCGCGCCTATCGCCAAAATTTTTCAGCATCTCCATCTTTAAACGAACCTCATGCTACTTCACAAGTTGTTCCAGCCTTGTGTAAGATTATTACGTTTTCGGAATCTCTCCTATATTCCTCGAGTAAAGCAGTTCAACATGTCTATTGCACCTGAATTGAAAACTATCAATGAAGGCTTGGCCAAACTTGGCTTGAATCAACCTACTGATATCAACCCTGAGTCATACCCAGACTACAATGTGGTTGATGTGATTAGAAATTACATTACCGATGAATTACACAAGCTTTCTTCAGTTAACAAAGACATCATCTTTCAAGCTTTGGACGTTCCATCTACATTGGAAAAGGGTGACTTGATTGTTCCAGTTCCAAGATTAAGATTGAAGGGTGTCAACCCTAAAGAAAAAGCAGTAGAATGGAGTGAAAAGTTCGAAAAGGGGACTTATTTGACTTCAGTCGTTGCGGAAGGTCCATTCCTTCAGTTTTTCTTCAACAAAAACTTGTTATTCAACCTTGTTATAAACGACACTTTGAAGAGAACCACCTCGTATGGTTACTTGCCGTTGGGGGACTCTAAGACTGTCATTATTGAATTCTCTTCCCCTAATATTGCCAAGCCGTTTCATGCTGGTCATTTGAGATCTACCATCATTGGTGGTTTCTTATCCAACTTGTACGAAGTTGCTGGATGGAACGTCAAGAGATTCAACTACTTAGGTGACTGGGGAAAACAGTTTGGTATTTTGGCTGTTGGTTTTGACAAATACGGATCTGCTGAAGACTTGGACAAGGACCCAATCAACCACTTATTCGAAGTGTACGTTAAAATAAATGCCGACATTAAAAAGGAACAAGAAGCCAACGAAAACAAGAGTGAAACTGACGACTTGGCCAGAGACCATTTCAGAAGAATGGAAGCTGGTGACGAAGAAGCTTTGGGAATCTGGAAGAAATTCAGAGACTTGAGTATTGAAAAATACATCGACACTTACGCCAGACTTAACATTGCTTTCGAAGTCTATTCTGGAGAATCCCAGGTCAGCAAGAAGACCATGAAGGACGCCATGCAAATATTTGCCGACAGAGGATTAATCCATGAAGACAGAGGGGCCAAGTTGATCGACTTGTCCAAGTTTGACAAGAAGTTAGGTAAATGTTTGGTGGAAAAATCAGACGGTACTTCCATCTACTTGACTCGTGATGTTGGTGAAGCCATCAAGCGTCATGACACCTACAAATTCGACAAGATGATCTACGTTATTGCCAACCAACAAGACTTGCACGTTAAGCAATTCTTTGAAATTTTGAAGCAAATGGGATTCCCATGGGCCAAGACTTTAGAGCACGTCAATTTCGGTATGGTTCAAGGTATGTCCACCAGAAAAGGTACTGTTGTGTTCTTGGACCACATTTTGGAAGAAACCAAAGACAAAATGCACGAAGTCATGAAACAAAACCCTGCCAAATACGCCTTGATTGAAAACCCGGAACAGATTGCTGACTTGGTGGGTATTTCTGCTGTTATGATTCAAGATATGCAATCCAAGAGAATCAACAACTATGAGTTCAAATGGGAAAGAATGTTATCATTTGAAGGTGACACCGGTCCATACTTGCAATATGCCCATTCCAGATTAAGATCTGTTGAGAGAAATAGTAAGATTGAAAGAGATGAATTGTTCAACGCCAACCTTGATCTTTTGGTTGAGCCATGTGCAGCCAATCTTATTAGAACTTTGGCTCAATATCCTGATGTCATCAAGAGAGCTGTCAAGACACACGAACCTTCAACCATTGTCACCTACTTATTTAACTTGACTCATATTGTATCTCAATGTTACGATATCTTGTGGGTAGCCGGTCAAGAAAAGGACTTGGCAGTCGCAAGATTGGCCTTGTACGTTTCTGCCAGACAAGTTTTATTCAACGGTATGACCTTATTAGGTTTAACTGCGGTTGATAGAATGTAAACTACACAATAATATAACAACAAACTACACGATTACAGAAAGCATAGGTATTGTAGATTATCGCGGATATGTAGTTAACCAAGAAATAGAGCTAATTGTATATTTTAAAACTTTTTAGCACGGTATATATATATATATATTGTATGGTACTGTGAGTAGTTAGAAAAGGGCAGAAGCTATTACGGATTCTATAACTAAACCTAGTACGATTCGACGGATCTTGGGGCAATTTGAAGCGTACTTATAGGGATCAGAATAGCATTACATGAGCTCTGTCAAAAGAATGAATATGCAGCCACGGCAGAGTAAAGTGGATGTGAAAATTCACGCTATAGTCAATATTTTAATACTACGAATATCGGACTCATTTGAGAATAATGGGTGCAAAATTATTCGTACATTGCAGAAACCAAACGCTTGATGCTAACAGGTAACAAACTACAAGTTTTGAACCCTGGCTAACCTTAGCTTGCACAGCAGATGAAGATTCTCAATAATAATTGCATCTTGTACCACCTCCTTTAGGCACAGCAGTGGATACGAGGTTAATCCTGAGCTGCGTAAAGCTTTTTCAGAGGTATGTTCGTGCTTGCTTGGCATAAATAATTGCTTACATATCAGATTCATCTGGCCATTCGATCTGGCCACTACCCGGGTCCGAGCTCGTCTCTGACCAGTCCGTTGGTCCGTCAAAAACTCCGAGCACCACTTCCAATTCGCCGTGCGAACTGGCTGCAAAGAATTAAATCTATAGTTGCTAATAACGTTACATCAGTGTACCTAACGTGTGTGTCTAGGCCGATATGTCTTCACGTTGCTCATATACCTATCTTTATCCAAATGTATCTGTCAGGTCGCACACTGAAAATGCATTGCAAAAACCCACTGCCTTGACCAACTAGGATACCGCTACATGCCGTTATTATCTCTTAGTTACTCATGTCAGACGACAATATATGAATTTATATCATTTTTTACCATGCTTAGTGACAACATGTATAATTTATTACTTCCGTGGCTCATTTCATCGTCAGTCTTTCGTCATAGCCATCAGTGCTCCAGTCTCCCTAATTCCGCGAATCTGGGTCCTGCACAATGCCCAGCAACCAATGGGGCCCACTATTATTAATAAGGGAGTTCAAATCTTCTTCTTTCGACCAAATAGAAATATTATAGACAAAATGCTTTCAAACACCATTAGATCTACTCGTAACTGTATCAATGCCAAAAGGTTTCAAACCATTGGAGCCATCAGAACCAAAATCTCCCTTCCAGATTTGAACTACGATTATGGTGCTTTGGAGCCTCACATTTCAGGAACCATCAACGAATTGCACCACACAAAACATCACCAAACTTACGTAAACGGTTACAACACTGCCATTGAGCAGCACGCTGAAGCTAAATCTAAGGGTGAAGTCAAAAAAACCATCGAATTACAGAAAGCCATCAACTTTCACGGTGGTGGTTACACCAACCATTGTTTGTTCTGGAAGAATTTAGCTCCAGAAAGCCAGGGAGGTGGTGAACCACCAAGTGCTGAGTCCGAGTTTGCGAAAAAAATCCAGGAACAGTACGGTTCTCTCGATAATTTGAAATCCCTCACCAACTCCAAGTTAGCTGGTATTCAAGGTTCTGGTTGGGCATTCATTGTCAAGAACAAGGAGAACGGTGGTGCACTTGATGTTGTAACCACCTACAATCAAGATACTGTCACTGGGCCACTCGTACCATTAGTTGCCATTGACGCATGGGAACATGCCTACTACTTGCAGTACCAAAACGTTAAGGCTGATTACTTTAAGGCCATCTGGAATGTTATCAACTGGAAAGAGGCCGAAAAGAGATTTTTAGTCAATTAGTTCGTTAGCCAATTAGTTAATCCATTTAATGTATATGCTTTCTTGATGTTACGTAATTAACTCGGGTGCTTAGTGAAAGGTAGGGCAAGTCAATGCATTTAAGGAGTGGGGGCATTGGCTAGATAAGATACTCCAGGCCGCCTTGAAGTGAAGTTGCACTACGCGGGTGCGGTATTTTAGCCATTTCGGTATACTGGTCCCTGTCAAGGCGGGTGGTCACCGTGCGGATAGAGTGGAATCTAAATAAGTTTGTATACGCCACCGTGGTGGATTAGAAATAATGGAGTTCGAATTGATACCAAAGCGCGGATAGAATGGTAAAGAGAAAGAGAAGGTGCAAGGTGAATTGGCCTGCATCGGGGCATTGCTGGTAAATTTGGCCGCAATTTGGCAGCAATGTGAGCGACAAAGGTGTCGAGGGATGATGGCTCAGTCCAAAACTTGGTAATAAAAGGAAAAAGTAAGAAAAAAGAATGTCGAGATCGCGAAGAGGTGATTTCGGGAAGGAAGAGATAGGCCAGAGTAGTAAAGGTGCAGTTTGATAAAAGCTTCTGATGCTAAGTTGACTTCGCCTAGCAGCACAATTCGGAAAAATACTTTGACCCAATCAGCAGGTAGGCTAAATACATAAACAACACCAGGAATCTAAGAAATTGCCGTGACTTCAAACAATAGTTTGCAAACGCCGAAGGAAACGCATGATGTAGTATGCGAAGCTGTTTCTTGGGTACGGAGTCCACAAGTCTGCGTCGGCAGTGTCTCCGCTAGTCCCCGTTAAGCCTGCACGTTGCGGAGTGCTTTACGCAGCCCATACCGGAATAGTCAAATCGAAGCTTCCGCTACCAGTACAGAACACCAAGTATCCTAACTTAGTATGTACAATAAAACCTTGGGCTCATATAACAATAGTGGTGCGATGAGGGAACCAGAACTGCATAAGAGCCGAGGTTGATCCGTAATGTCTCTGAAAGCTGACGACAATCCTACATCAAAATTATGCTCCCAAACAATCACCGCCAGGAAACCTTTTTTTCGTCCGTAAATTATCGAGGCGGCCAAGGCTCTTCAATGCACAGAACTGTACCCAAAAATAAGGTAAGCTTAGCCGGTGATAGTAAAGTAAATTGCCTAGACCATGCCTCACTTTCATCCTGATTCGGAATCATTCCGAGAAAGCCATTTTCGGAACCATTTTAAAAGTAAAACCTTGCTTTATCAAGAAACCTATACTTTATTTTAAAAGAAATGCCGAACAATTACTTGTGAGAAAAATTGTTGGTATTAATATTACTTTTTTCTTCTCTCTTGTTTATTTAACCTAGCTTGCTTTTGGGCTTCTGTCACCGGTCCTCACTTACTTTTTAAACTTTGCTTCTTCTCACCAGAGCTCGTAACACTTTACAGGGTTGCTGTTGGCTTCAGGGACCGATGATTTAGGGCCCCGGTTTATTGTCCAAACCCTAAAATGGGAACCACCTGGGGCAAACGTTAATTGAGAAATCGAAGATCTCTCAATTAGAATTCATTTCCCTAATAAATATGACCATACTCACTCTATAATTAGGATAGACGTCTCAGGAAGTCGTCATACACATGACTTTAATGCTTATTTTGTTTAAATTTTTTAGCTTCGCTCCATTTACCCAAATGGAAAGGTACCTCATTTTCTCCAGTGGTTCCTTGGGAGCCGAAAAAATAAAGTTCATAAAGTCCAGTATATTTATACGTAAGTAAGACTTTTAAACTTACGACAGATGCTAGTTAAGCTTCGGCGTATACTTTAAGTGATTTTTAACTTTATTTATGTTTCAATATACTTACATTCAAAAGGCTTTTATCGTTACTATAATTATTTATTATATTATTGTTCTTGTTGTTATTATTATTTTATAAAAGATGTTGGTCTGATCTTGGAATCTCAGCATAGTAACTTTGTAAAGCTCTCTTTAATGCTGGAACCAATTTATCCCAACGTAAAATTCTCACCTCCTTATCAAATCCACGAGGTTTACGGATTTCGTAACCCATTATTCTCTTTGCGAGTTCAACTCTAAAGTCCTGGTTTGTTACTCCTGAAGGAGGATTCAATCCAGAGTATGCAAATTGTTGTGAATTTGCATTCACATTTTCATTGGCACTATCGTTCATACGAGAAGATATGGGCTTTCTGGACCAGAATGGTACCAAGTTGGATCTAACCCGCCCACGTTCACGTCTTCTTTCGGCAGGGTCAACAACTTGGGTACCTATAAGTAACTCGACGATTTCCACAACTTCTACCGATGTAATGTAATATTGATATGCTTCTCCTTCAACTTCACTCTTCACAAGAGGTTTAGGTGCTTGTTGAGGAGATTTTCCACTGTTTGGCTTGCCTTCATCATCACTACTTTGAGAATCGTAGTAGTCCTGGTTCACCTTAATGCTGCATTCTAAACAACTGACTTCAACAACGTCAACATTACGAGAAGCAGGTAAAGTTACAGGATTTTCGTTGGCCGCTCCAACGATACTAAAGTTTGCAATCAATTTTGGACCATTTTGTATTCTCTCAATTCGAATGATTCTTCTGTGATCTTCCTTTTCCAGTGGATTCCATTGAGGGTAACAAATATCTTCCACATTGGCACCATTTAAACTAAGTTCAACTGGTAAGAATTTAGCATCGCTATCAGCAGACTGTTTAGGAGGTCTGGTGGTGCAACCACCAGCAGATACCCCTCTCATAACTCTATAACGCCTTCTAGTGCTTTTGTCATTAGCAGCTGCAGCTGCAGCTGCAAGTTCTAATGCGGATGTAGGTGCATTATCGAATACATCACTACCAAAGTCTTCCCTCTTAATCATGTTCTTGTGCGGAGAGTACATCAAGGCGGGTGTAGACTTGGTGGTTAAATCGCCAGGCTGTTGATAGTAACCATTGAATTCGTTGTGTCTATTGGAGGTATAATTATAGTTCGATGCTGAAAATGATGATGCAGGATGCAGTTGTTGGCTCAAATCGAAATTAACTGAGTTAACTGATACTAGTGAATTAGAAGCTGAATTGGAATTAAATTGTTGAGGAACTTGAGGTGAAGAATAGTAGTTACCAGCACTACCATGGTTAGAATTAGAATTAGAATTGTTCGTGTTGTAAGCACCTGTTTGATTATCAAAAAATGAAAGCACATTTGAGGATAAATCTGCTGCGTATGGACGTACATTACTGGAAGGGGTTGTCTCCGCAGTAAAAATATCATACTCGTTCATGCCACCGTTCAAGCCACGAGCGCCTGAAGACCCCATTGAGGCAGGTTCTGTCGAGAATGAATATATCGATGATGCTGATGATGGTTGAGTATTAGGTTGGTTAGGTTGTTGAAGTTGTTGCTGAAGTTGTAATTGTTGTTGCTGAAGTTGTTGGGGCTGTTGCATGGAAACTTGGGGAGAAAATGAATTACCTCCATAGTATGACTGACCGACATTCACATTATTAGAGTAACCACCAGTCAAGCCATTAGTAGCTAAGCTTGTATTTGGATTATTGACAGCTTGAGATGTGGCAACACTAGGTTGGCTCAAAAACGAATCATCAAAGCTAGTATCATCTAAAAAGTAATTGCCATTATTAGATGGAGCGACACTAGCATGGTTAGTGCTATCGGTAGCTGAATTGAAACCAAATTCAGACATTTGGTTAGATTCTGCAGCTGGATCATACATATCAAAGCGACTATTGTGGAGTAAACTTGCAAATGTAGAAGGATTCGATGAAGGTGAGAACATAAGGCTAGTTAAGTTATTGAATGTATATAACTAATATATCTGTGAGAATATATAAAATATATATCTAGTGTTCTTCTAATATCAGTTAATTTGGAAAGGACCCATATACTTTAGCGACAAAATGATTAGTGATGCTTTAATGGGTTAGATTTAGGAGAATATGAGTTGTCTGGATTTTATTATAATGATTCTGAAATTTGGATATAACTTGAGTGGAGATAGTCACTTAAATATATATTTCCATCAACGTAGTTGGGAGAATTATAATACTAACATGAACGAATACAATCAAAGTGCATGTCATGAAGACACACAGTAGTGAGAAATAATATTAAGTTTAGAAACAAACTTTTGTAAAAAATAATTAACCCGCATGCATATGCATTCAAAAAGCCAAAACAATTATATATTAAAAATAAAGAAAAAAACTGTCGCACCCGAAGTTGTTGTCCCAAATTAAAAAATAGAAAGTGTGCATTAGGATAAAACACAAAAATGTAAAAAAGAAAAGAGCAAGAAGAAAACCTAAAAAGATGGCTTTGTTCTTGCGTATTTGCCTATACATGCATATGTACCGGGGATAAAGAAACCGCTTTGTTCAGTAATCAAAAAAATAGGACCAAGTAAGAGAATATTAACAATTCTCTCGTTATTATGTATAGAACACGAGATGAGAAAACCCTTTCATGAAAGATTTTTCTTTTATTGTGGAACACCCAATACCGTGAACCCTTGTTAATAACTATCTCTGACATCCCACTTCCAACTCTTACATCTCTTGCACTTCGAACAACTAGTAACTCCCCTGATAAATTGAGCCTTGACATCATAAAAAGAAATTTTGACAAGCCTTACCTTCTTCTTCGATGCGTTTTACAGACATACCGCATCACATGAAAAAAGTTACTGTTAACTGCACAACTCGGATAATTGATAATCTTCGAGCTGCCTCCACTTGTGTTTGCGTAACGTCATTTTTCAATGCGCGATGGCTCTAACAAACTTGGATGACTTGTTTATGGATCATGCCAATAGTTAAATGGCTGTGTTCAATGCAAAGATACACTATTATGGCTCATATCCACACCATCAATTAGCTCTGATCATTCAATATTCTGATCCGGTACCGGAGGTTCATGTTGATCCCGAACACCTGTATGCATGCCTCATTAACCATTGATTTCGAGACAATCTATTCGGCTTTTCGGAGACCCAGCGTCATACGTATTCGCACCGAAAACATGATGCCCGCCGGTCGGGAGATCGGAATCATCACTGTCCGGCATGCAGTGCGTACACTTCATTGCGGAAAATGAGATCAGGCATCTTGATTGTTGTATAATTTCACGTGCATTTTTTTTAGTCATACTGATTATGCATCAGAGATCAGTTAACAAATTTATGGGATAAAGCATGTATCGTGAACCAAAATTTTCGGGCCGCATCTTACATCTGTAATCATCTAATTAAGTAAATTGAATCAGTTGCGAAAACGTTGGCGGGCCGGAGTCGGTTGGCTGCTAGCGGCTTAGCTGTCATAATTTTGACTTGTTATACCAATTATCAAATTGATCTTATGAACATCAAAGTCGAAAACCCTTGATAAAGTGTTGCCAAATTTTGTATTCCGAAGAGACAACTCACCTCTCAAGGCGATCCTGTAGAAAATAAAGTAATTGCTTGCCGAATTATCTGAAAGAAACAAACGTTCAATAAAGAATACCCAGGTACAAAGGTCCCCGAGCGTATACGGTTTTCGACAAAGAGAAGAAAATAAAATAAGGAGGAAAGAAACACGAAGACAGGGACAATATAGAAAGCAAGCCAAAAATAAAATAGAACCAGATTCCGGACCTGGATGCCTTGATGTATTTGTGTTTGGCAATTGTATACCTAAATAGGAGTTTAGTGAGGTATTTAGTGGTCTAGCGCTAATCTATAGGTCACCTGGTCTTGATACAATCAATGCGCTCCTCACTGAACAATACAACAATCGTAAACGGAGAACAGAAATTTCTTACCTACGTTTTGTACATCTTTTTCTAGAGCTTGCAGGTACAGGAACGCCATAATCAATTTATGACAATAGATAAGTTCGTCAACCAAAACAAAAAAATAAATAAACTTTAACCTTCTTTGATTATGCATGGATGTAGCTATACATTTTCAATTGTGCGTTATTTTTTTGCTTTGGAACTTTGGCTTTCGGAAGACCCTCCGCAATTTGTTTACATGCAGTCTTGTATGTATCACAAAAGTTTATATTGTCTAAGCCTTAGGAACGTCCAGGTCATGTCATCCGACTCAGGTGACCCTGTTTACGTAGGAGCGTCCGCAATTGTCGTCACCATCATTATATCAACTCTAGTCAAGCACTTAATTGTAAGGAAATGGGTATTTTAAAATCTAAATTTGATGATGCTTTAGAGATATTATATCTGTAGTGTGAATATGTCCAACTTATGCATCATCATTAATTCTAAGTTGGAATGCAGTGACATATTAAATTTTGGTTCCGAAATATTTTGGTTGCGCCATATCTTACTAGACCTTTTTGTACATAAAGCGCAATTGATTTTGACTGTTGGTGATACAGCCTCTCATTTTGGTTCAGATTAGGTTTATCGTACTAGAGAAAAGATGAATATCAGGCCGGTGTCGGTCCCGCGGCCCGTCCGTAAATATGTGGTGAGTTTATTTTGTCTCCATAGTTGCTATAAATCACTTATCTACACTTTCGATTTGGAACATGGCTTATGGTACAGGCTTAATTGGCGGGAAGCGTATCGCAAAGCCGTGATATACGTATGTCAGGGTCCAGATGCAGGTTCTTCCTCTCCAAGACTATCTTCTACTGATTATATGTATCACGGTAATTATACTTTCGGATTTTCTCTATTGGGCTTATCATATAAGAAAAAGGTTATATACATCGATAATCTCTAGTTCTCTAGGCTTATACCGGATAAATCATGAAATTGTTGAGTTATTCAGCAATCCGAACTCAAAAGTATAAACCAAAATTAATAACCTCATAGAGCAGGCATCTGTTGAGGCTATAATTTGTCATCCCCTGGACAATTTATAATTATCGCTGATTCGATTATACTAATTCATCCAATGGAAGATTATCAACTATCCGTCAATATTGAATTTTTATGATACCGAGGTGGCTTTGCGCGCTTACATGTAAGTGAAGGTTTATAGATACGTACGTTTGAATAAACAGAGTTTGAAGATGCGCTTCTTGACCAGTTGCAACCAAAACTTCCTTTCCTGGAAAGGATACATACTGATTCCGAGTATGTGCACCATCAAGATTATTCATACCTCCATATAATTAAATTATACATCTGCTTATTATTTTAGGCTAGAATATCTCTGGAATAGATTTCTTCTATTTCAATAACTTATTTAGTTATTAGTAAAAACATCTTGCCAAATAACAACGTTGAATTTTCCAGTCATAAATGGGCATGCTGTTCAGCTTCTCCGGGTTAAAAATAAAAGGATAGCCCTACCATGTGGATGACTGTGTTTAAAGCTCATCATTCTCCATTTGAGCTTAGTCTAATTATCGGTAATTTATTGGATTTGATATCACATGCGTCTGCCACTTTATGCACAATAACGTTTGCGTATGTCGTACATGCAGCTGGCGAAGTTTTTAACTTAAGCGTCCACAAAATAATTCTACTTTGAAGCTGCATTGACGCACAGCGGAAAGGTTTCCCGGTCCCGAGAACAACTCATCTAAAAAGCTTATTGTTAAGTTTACTTCCCTTTCAAGTTACCCATCGGTTCCCTAAACAAGCCCTGTTCATATTTATCTAATTAGTCGAAGAACACAGTTACGCCGGCGTTAGTTAAAATGGTATGACCTCACCCAAGGGGGCTGTAATAAGGTTTGAAATCTTGAAAAGAACCTTCGCTTTTTTAATTCGATTTGTGTTGTTTCCCGTAACTCTATTTCACTGCCCTAACCTATATTTAGAAAATGTAGGCTGTTTTCAATTTTCCCAGAAATATTGCTTACAAACTTTGGCGAAACCTTTAGTCTTTCCTTGCTTACAATAGGGTTTTGCGCATCAATTTATGCAATGCGCAGCTTGTATTCTTTTTCTATTGAGATAATTCCCCATTCTTTCGACTGAGGTTTCGGCTCGATTAATTTCTAACACAATTGTGGCCCAGTTTTGTTCACTTGCCTGTTGACAATTTAACGATTACTGTGACCTGACGCCGCTGACGCCGCTGACGTTAGCTAAGGTTTAGATGCATTGGATTAAATTTTATTTCATAATTGGGCTAAGTCGCTAATCAGTACCGACTCTACCTTTTTATGTACCTAGATGCCTTGAACCTAAAAACTGTTATTCTCATACAATTTTGCTAAGTAGGGTCTCATTTCGTTTGACGTCTTAAATTTATCATAAAATATTTTAACCTAGCAATATTTTCGTTGAGGTCAAATTTATCTTCACAACCGTCAACTTTCAGTATTATTGTCTCTCAGATAAACATTCCGGAACACGAAATTGTGAAATTTATTCCTAATAATACTTGCCACACTATTTGTTGTACTTATTTTCTTTTTGCTCTTATCCTTCTCATTCTGATACCTTGTATCACGGTTTAACGCGTTCCTTATTGTAGCATTGACAAGGGTGCAATTTTCTGCAGGTCGATAATTTTGAAGGTAAATGAAGTATCAAGAGTACAATACTGGATTCATCAGCTTTCAACCTTACTATAAGCTACGCGTTTGTTACAATAGTATCTGAAATATTATACGATTCAAAGTAACCTACAAGACTTTGGAGATATACAAACTAGGTTACTTTCCTTGTCGAATATTTTCTATAGATCCAACGAGGGGACGTTTATTTTTTTAACATTACTTGAGTGCATTAAAAAATTATATTTACTTGACTAGATATTCTTTTTCTTGTCGTATTTTGGATATAATTTATTGAATAAGAAACCATCGGCAAGAACTAATCCAGTTATGACAGAAGCATGAATACCTAATACTAACTTACTTTCGGTATTAATTCTCTTTCTTTCCAAATAAGCAAAGTATCCTGATACTATTCCGGTTATTCCTACTAATGCTTGGGCCACAACTACCGGATTTTGCAATTCTGTAGCAGTTCTGGTTAAAACTGTAGATGACGAGGATTGAACCTGCGTTCCAACGTCTCCGAAATATGACGATAATTGTGAAGTTGTTTTTTGGATTGATGCAACAAACTTATGAAAGAGAGATTTACCTTCATATTCTAATTCTTCAAGCTCTTTTCTAATTGCTTTGGCCTTCTCATCTCCATTGGCCTTGGCTTCTTTGGCCAAATCTTTGGCTTGTTTCTTCAAGTGATCGAATTCCTCTGTATTAACAGTTTCAACAGAACCAGATGGATCACTGGTTTGCTTCACTTTTTGTGGAGTAGGTAATTTTCCAGCACCAGTAGGGCCAGAAGAAGCAGCGGCATCAGCATAAGACATTTTGGTAGTACTGTGTAATTTATTATTGATTAACTAAGATAAATAGATTTAATATAATTTGGTCGTAGTAGAATTGCAGGGGGATAGGGCGACATTTATATCTTAACTAACGCCACTATCATACATGACGTACAGTTAAATTAATTATTTCGGGGTGAAAGCTCACGCTATAAGCAATAAGGGGTGTCTTAAAGTTGCTAGGTTGCTACCTGCATGTAATAGCAATATTGCATTCTGGGGATAGTGGTCAAATGACATAAATCAAAACACCAGCATTACATGTTTCGTCTAGAAGAACATTTGACTTATCCAGATTTCACAGTGCCAAGTTAGTTGACCCTGGTTGCTAATTAAATGAGAGGTTTACCATCACCATGGCAATAATCTACATCTAGTCTAATTCACATGCTCTGCAACACCGAATGAGCGCCGCACCATTCTTGTAGGATGTCGCCCCACCTGACGACACCAGTATGGTCACATGTGTTACCCTAGCAAGTAAACGTGACAAATGCGTCCGACAATTTTATTCTTGCGCCACCAATTGCGCTCCCCATTTTTGTTTCAAAAAAAGACCATCTTTATTTCTCTCACGTGATTCAGGGCTCACGCCCTTTCAAAAATTTTCATCGCCAGATTTAATTTTTCACCAAAAAAATTTACCATTTAAAAGAACCTTCTTCTTTATATTTGTCGATCGAAACCAACACCCCGGATTTCCCCGTAACATTCCGACAAACGAAACAAGATGTCTGCCCCAGCCGCTGCCCCAGCCGATAACAAGAGATCCTTTGGTAACAAGAGAGGAGGACCAAGGAGAGGAGGAAGAAGAGATGAAGAAAAAGGATGGACTCCAGTCACCAAATTAGGTAGATTAGTGAAGGCCGGTAAGATCACTTCCATGGAAGAAATCTACTTGCACTCTTTGCCAGTCAAGGAATACCAAATCATTGACTTGTTATTGCCAGAATTAAAGGATGAAGTCATGAAGATCAGATCCGTCCAAAAGCAAACCAGAGCCGGTCAAAGAACCAGAATGAAGGCTGTTGTTGTTATTGGTGACTCCAACGGTCACGTTGGTTTAGGTATCAAGACCGCCAAGGAAGTTGCTTCTGCTATTAAGGCCGCCATTGTCATTGCCAAATTATCCATCATCCCAATCAGAAGAGGTTACTGGGGAACCAACTTAGGTGCTCCTCACTCTTTACCAACCAAGGTCACTGGTAAGTGTGGTTCCGTTGCTGTCAGATTAATCCCAGCTCCAAGAGGTAAGGGTATTGTCGCTTCTCCAGCCGTCAAGAAATTGATGCAATTAGCTGGTGTTGAAGATGTCTATACTACTTCTTCCGGTTCTACCAGAACCACCGAAAACACCTTAAAGGCTGCTTTCGCTGCTATTGGTAACACTTACGGTTTCTTAACTCCTAACTTGTGGGCTGACTCCAAGTTAGCTGCTTCTCCATTAGATGTTTATGCTGAAGAAGCTGCTGCTGGTAAGAAGAGATACTAAGTGTATACTAGAAATAGTTTCTAATAGTTAATTTCTTAAGAATTGAATGTAGACATTAGTAGATGGTGAAGGTAATTCACCGACCATAATTAAATTTGTACCTTCTATATAGGGTGTCATAAGAAGGTTCGCTTAATGCGGTAGCTAAACTTCTGTGTGTCGGTGTGACTTGGTGTTAGACTTCTCGATACACTGTACGTTTCAGGCACTTCTTGCTATATATAGCCACCTTCTGGCTGGTAGGGATTGACCTCATCATTTCAATGCATCGTCCCGCGGTTTGGGTGCAAAAAAATCGATTACCGTAGAATAAACCACAAGCCTAGAAATGACAAGTATTCCGTCTAACGAGAAGATTGCAATCTGAATTAAAGGAACCCCGTTACCTCGTATCCTAAAACAATCTCTGGAGATATAAGGTGGGAAATTAAGATGATTGGATCAAATTGATTCTCTGATAATTTAAATGGGCAATAGTAGCGTTGGGAGGTTTTAACAAAAGCTGAATCATAGAATATCCTGACAATTGGAAGGAATGGCACCTATTTGAGTTGTAGGAATTAGTTGTTTCTCTTCTCCATAGTCAACTTTCTTCGATACTTCTTTTGTTTCTCTTCTTTCTTCTTTCTTCTCTCCTGTCTACGTCACTCTAATACTTTCCTACTTCACTTCTCCTTCTCTACTTCTGCTTCTTTATTCTTCTTAGCTAATATACACCTATTTACTAATCTTGCACTGCTTGCTCCATTACCTGATCTTGAGGAACTGCAAAAGCTCGGCTGGATGTCTCACCACCCGACTCTTTGGACCATGTGTTCGATTGGATCTCACGCCCACTTGGGTGCTGATATAAACAGTTCTTGTTTTGGCAGTTGGTTCCAAACCTACAGTCTTCTTTGATAGGATGTGCAAAAGTACAATCAAGTCTCTTACACAGCACACCGGCCCTGCATGGCACAAGCGACGTGGCGTGTCTTCTTGGACACTTGTAGTTGGTACACTGTGTACCGAACTTACACTGTTCCAAAGCAATTTCACTCAGTACTCCTGGCCCTGAAGTGACTGGTTTGGCTGATGGTGGTGGTGGATGTGCCTTGGTACACTGTGAATCGATACATCCTTTTCCAGCAGGACACCAATCCAAAGTAGCTATCTTTGCCAGTCCATTGGCAGGTGTAGGGTGTGCAAATGGACAAGTATCTTTGGTGCACCCACTTCCAAACTTACAAGAGGCTTGTGTAACAAGAGCTTCATTCTTTTTACGCTCGCGATAGTCCAGTTTCAGCTTCTCCAACTTGGCAATCAACTCCTGGTCCTGGTCTGGATGAAGATAGTTACAGGTGCCAGGAGGATTGGTACAGTTGGGGTACGAAAAGCAGTTTTTGGTGGGGTGGGCAAACTCGCACTCTTTGTTGTTACAGTAAGGGAAGTCATTGCATCTTCCTTTGGAAGTTTTAGGTGTGAACTGGGTGATATTGGAGTTGCCGGCGTTGATATTGCCCAACACCTTCGACATGACCTGAGCATTGTGAGGGGCTTTTTTGAACCCTTTTTCACCGCCAGGACCGTTTCTGCCGGGCCCTTTGGAAATCCCCCCTCTTCCTGTCTTCCCAGCTCTTGAATCGTAGTTGCGGCTGTTCTGGAATGATTTGGGCCCGGTAGGAATCTGGGGCATCTGAGGCATCTGGGGCATCTGGGGCATCTGGCTCATATCCATCGGAAACTGTGCTCCAGGGAAGAACAGAGGTGCAGACCCTTGAAACACGTTTGCAGGTGCGGCTGGCACATTTGGCGGCTGTTCTGAACTCACAGGTGGTTGTGGAACGCTTATAGGGTGCGATGGACCCGCTGGCCCTTCGGCGGGCTGTTGGGACGTGATAGGCGGGCTTTGTTGGCTTTGTTGACCATGTATTCTTTCAATCTCTCTGAATATACTCTCGATGAAAGGAATGTCAATGGCGATCTCTGAAATCTCCTTGACTTCCTGTAAGATCTCAGCTGGACTTTTGTGACTGACGATCAAAATTACCACAAATTCGGCAATATCTTGGGCATCATCAACACAGTTGAATCTGTTCTTTAATTCTTGGATCAAGTTGTTCTTCAACTCCGTTCCTACACGGTCTTCGGGGGTGAATTCAAGCATGTTGCCGTTGTGCTTATTTGCTGTTGGATGATTGATGAGCTGAAAAAACTGACCCTGCGCGCACGTGATGGTGTGCTGCTCCGCACGTGTGAATGGCTTTTGGGTGCAAAAACTAGGCGAGGAGGAAGATGTCCTCGGAGATGTCGCCCAAAAGGTCTCGAATGAGGCCTAGTATGACGTCTAGCTCGTCAGCGATGGTGGTGGTCACTAGAATGTACGAGTAAAGCAAGATGAAGTCCTCGTTGGTCGGTCTGGACTCGTGGCTGCCAGTTCTGATCTGGCTCAACTTGTACAAAAGCCTGTCCTTGGCATGTTCGGTGGATGCTGGTTTGCTGGGAAGTGGAAACCCGAGTCTCATGGCACTGGCTATCATGTAGAATATCAAAAAGATCCGATGTTCCAATTCGGTTCTCTCCTGTTCGATGTACTGGAGCACAAAGCTTTCTGCACTAGATAACTTGGGGTCGACCTTGATCATGGAGTTCATGTTCTGGAAGGAGTCAATGATGGTGGATGTACTGGCCAAAAGCTTGGTGTAAGTATCTAATGGAAAGCTGCCCTTGAGCCGGAACTCCACCGGGGCTTGCTTCAATAGCACTTCACATTCTGCCAATAGTCTGTTGATGCCTTCTTCGTCCCGGAGGCCAATGAGTTTCAAGTCTTGGGGGTCGTAGTCAAACGCCCCACTGCTCCATATTACTCCTAATCTGAGCCAAAGCACTGTGAGTCCATTTTTCAACCGAATCCTTGCACTATTGGGTAAAAAGCACGAGGCCATTATAAGTGCCCAAAGAATTCCTATCGACACTGCCACGAATCTATGGAATGAGATCTCCCCCACGATGGGCGTGTCGCCACCTTCATTTCCGTCCTCTGAGTCCTGTTGTGTCATGCTGTATGAGTACAACGCACTCAAGTTGTAAGTAAGAAGTATAAACCTTCCGAATGGGTTGTTTCGTTTCCAGAAAAGGATAATATAGAATGACGGGATGGAGATCAACATCCCGGTCAAACACAATGCATAGACGTTTCCGTCCGTAGTTATCCATATAATGTACGCCGTGAATGCTCCGAGAAATGTTCCTATAAACCTCCACTTGACTGTCATGGTAGTTCCTCCCAACGACTTATTCATCATGATACAGTATACCGTGAGAGCCCATTCAATTCTCCAGTTATTGAATGTTTCCTTTGTTTGGGGCAAAAACGCACACGCTGATAAAACTAATGCTCCCAAAGAAACCCTAATTCCAAATTGAATATCGGTTCTTCGGAACACCTGGAGTGTCGACCATATCTGAAAGGACCATTTCTCGATGCTCGGGTCAGGGGAAATTCCTACGGGTTTCCGAGGTTTTTGAGGTCCATACTGTGTCTGGAAATCTTCAAGAGCTGCGTTCAAGGTACCTTCGTTATTTTCGGAGCTTTCTCTATCCAATTGACTAGCAGTTGACTGCCAGAACCGTAACCAAGACCAAGAGCGGGGTTTCGACCGCTCGTCTTCAAACGTCTCCGCGAGCTTCAAAAACTCCATTAGTTCTACTGCGTACAACCCAAGCACAGATGCGAAGTTTCCGCAACAAGCGGCGACCTCTTCCTGGTCAGTTTTAAACAAGAAATCAGCAGAACCATTAATGAACGCTTCGGTGCTATAAAGCTTGTTGAGTGATTCTGTCTGCTTTGATTCAAAGAGTTCAATGGCATTCTGGAGTGATTTCTGAAGGTTTGTAGTTCGGGCAAACCGATTGGGGCGCTCCTCGATAAGCTTTTCAAACGGAATCTCGGCCAAAACTCCTTTGATGGTGAAGATAAACGATTTCATGGGCGGAGCAAGATAGGACACAAAGATCTCAAAGAGATGGCCATGGCTCTGGTCCAGCTCCGAAGATCCCGACCGCTGTTCATCGTCGAATACCGAATTCAAGGTGGCAGTATCTCCATTCTTCGAATCATTGGAACGAAGCAACTTCCACTGAATTTCGGTCGAGCTTCGAAGTGCTTGTAAATGACGAGAAAGAGAGATAGTTGAGGCCACCAACTCGTTGAAAATGAGCCATTCCTTTTCGCGGCCCTTGGCCCGAAGCTCGTACATCGCCTCCTCGTTGTTGGTCAATAGTTCAGCTATATTTGTCTTTAGTTCCGCCATGGTTTTAATGTCTTTTTCATTAAGCTTCTCACCAGCAAGAAACCGATGGGCGATGGTAGAAAGCACTGAAGACATGATGTTATAAGAGTCGTTAAGCGACTTACGAAGCTCATCTACCGCACTAATGGGAAACACAAGGTAGCATATCAATATACAGATTACACATCCCACGAGTACCACTTCAAAAGTAGCCTGAATCCTTTCAAATGGCACATTTGATGCATTGACACTTCCCTCTTTGACAATACACGTCACAATGGCTATAGAAGCAAGAGAAAAGGCTGTGTTGACCTTGTTGTTGCTCTGCTTGACAAACGCAATGATTCCAAGTGCAATCGAGCTTACAACTACGTCAATAGCATGCGATATCTCGTCTTCGCCTCGGTTAAAAAATATCGTGGATACCAAGCGACATCCAATTGATACAGAAAAACTAAATGTAAGACTTGCAACCACGAACAAGAGTGTCTGGTGCATCAGGCCCTTGGACCGTGCCGGGTGGAAGTAAACGGCAACCGTTGCAACCACATGCTTGGAGTCGGTGGACCCGAGAAAATCATCAAATGGCCTCCAGTATACTCCCAATGAAGCTATTAAGTATGCCACCACGCACTTTAGTACACTCCTGAATTGTGGGTCGTGGTATAGGTTGTTGGCTGCTCTATAGCTTGTTTTGATTCGACTTTGTAACGGCTGGAGCGATGCGAAACTGCCGGTCCGCATGTCCAAAAGTGGCAGGTTTTCGGTCACAGCACTTCCAAAACTTGAAGTTGATAGAGATACTGCTCTTCGTACTCGTTCTCCAGTGTTGGCCAAGATCACCGAGCTTTGACGGGTCATCTGTCGCGATCTCTGGTGTCGGTCTTCGGCTCTTAACGCAATATGTCGATCTATTTGATCAATTTGATCACTATCCTGGGCATCATCGCTCTCAGCAGTTCTCTCGACCAGTCGCAGACCGTAATCTGTCATTTCGTTACTCTATCCTTGTTGTCTTACATCGCCGTTATCGTCAATAAGCACCTTGGGAGATGTCCGAGCACGTGATGCTGTTATCTGGTGAATGCAGCCCTGTCTTCAGCGGAGCTGCTTGGTCTGGCAGCTAGGCAACCCGGAGCCTGGCCAATTGGGTGCTGGAGCCAGTATCCACCAACATCATTCCTGCCCGTTCGACTGCAAAAAAAGCACTTCATGTATGTACTGCAGCACGTCAATTTTACATAGAGTTGAAAAGTTACATGATTAAAAAATAGTGTCCTGTAACCATCTTCACTCTGAGTAGGCTCAGCAGAAAAAGAAATGCGGGCTTACTAAATTAATTTGCAGTCATTAAAAGTTTTGCATCATGTGAATTCATTTCTATAACATAAAAAAAGTCTATATAACAAGGGTACGTGAATCATTAAGTATTAAAAGATCGTGAAAGATCTGGAGAAGAAAGGTGGCGACGGTCAATGGCCCATTAATTAGTTGTCTTCATAGCCAATGATTTCTCTAAACAAGTCTTCACAAGGAACAGTAGCTCCTAATTTAGAACAAAGTAAAAAGACACCGCTTAATTTTCTGTGTAAAGAGTAAGTTTCTTCAGGGGGTGGAGCCAAACGTTCACTCAACATGATTCCGACGTTTTCACGGACTCTGTCTGTGATGGTTTGGTTACTGAAGTCAAATTCCTTACCTGCATTGTCAACGGGTGAGAAGGCTTCACCTAAAACCATGACCGAATCGACATGGGCTTGGGTCATTTGTGGGGATTCTAATCCGGTAAGGTATCCCAATTTTTTGGAGTAGAGTTCAACTGCATCACGATCTTTACGGACAGCTGCACGAAGAACATAAACGTAATCCTTGATGAATTCATCATTGAAATCACGGGCTGCACCGAAATCTAACAATTCGATTTTGCCAGTGTGTTCATTGTAAAGGAAGTTGGCCCAGTTTGGATCGGTTTGCATAAACTTAAAGTGCTTAATTTCCATAAGACACAATCTCATGATATTTGAAGCAATCCAATCCTTGGTTTTCTGGTCCCAGTTGCCCTTGACAATCTCGACACCTCTCATACGTTCCATGGTCAAAACGTGTTCACCACATAAGTTGTGGAACACCTTAGGGACGGTAAATGCATCATCAGCAGCAACAAGATCTTTGAATCTGATCAAGTTTTGGGCTTCTCTGATATAATCACATTCCCATTTAAGTTCGGTTCTGGCATTGGCAATGGTTTTATCAAGGAAAAGCCCGGCAGGAAGAATTGATGAGGCAGTAAGAAGCATTAACAAGTTGTTCAAGTCGGAATCAATGGATTCAACAACTCCTGGATATTGAACCTTGACAACTACAGGGGTGACGTTACCGGAAACTTCATCGTGAGCAACGGCAGTGTGAACCTGACCAATGGAGGCAGCAGCGATAGGAACATCATCGAATGAAGCAAACATGCGTTCACGCCAGTTTTGGCCCAAATCACGTACAAGCACTCTTTCCAATTGGCCTGGAGGCATGTAGTGGGCGGAGTTCTGGACACGCATTAAGATCTGCTGGATTTCTTGAGGCAAGATGGAAGAATCTTGGAAAGACATCATTTGGCCGATTTTAAGAGCAGCACCTCTCATTTTGGAAAACTTCTTGGCCATACGTTCAATGTTGGCAGGAGACAAGATGAGAGATTTCATCGAAAGCGTAGACTTGTTACCGGCAGCATAGTGCTTGATACCTTGTCTTGCGGCACCAATCCCCATGCCGGCAGCAAGAGAACCGTAGTGGAAAATTCTTGCGAGTCTGGTGGAAGGAACTTCACTTGAGGACATTTCAAACTTGGAAGGGTCCTCTTTGGAAGACTTGACAGGAGCCTCACCGATGATTTTTGGATGGCTGATGTGAGGCGTGGACGTGGTGGAGTAAGCTCTTTTCTGGATGGATTTAGGTTTGGAAGCTTTGGAAGCCTTTGGCTTGGAGGCACGGGCTCTGTTCAAAGCCATCACGCGGGCCTGTTCCGAGGTGGAGCGCATGTCCAGCCACAAATCAGCGTCTGAATCACACGCCCTCAAAGGGTAGCCCAACCACGAGTAGTTGTAGACGTAGTTGAGGTCTCTGTGGAGTGCGGACGATGCGCCCGCAACCACCTTGGAAGCGGAGCCTGCTATGGCCGAAAGCTGGAAGATATTCTTGCTTAGCGACATGGTATAGCTGTGTATGATATGATGGGTCTTGGAAAAAGGACCGTTATTGTTCTTGGATCTGTGGACACTCGAGAAAACGACCAACGGTGACAAGTGACAAAAATCAGCGGGGTGGTGATGAATGAACGGTGTACCAATGAACTAGTGTACAGAAACGCAACAGATATCAATTAATATATACAAATGAGTATAATACACAACAATTAACAGTAATCAATAGTAATAAAGCTTGCTACAAATTCGGTGGAAAACCTCGAGCAGATTCGAGCTGTTTAAATATCGGCATGTGCTGGGCCAAAGGAAAAGGCCCGCCTTAGCGATTTTGTGCAACACGAGCGCACTAAAAATTTTCTGGCAGAACGAAAAACGGTGGCCACGATGGCGGGGCTTGGAGCAGAATAGACAGGGTTTTGACACCGAAGACAGCGACGTCGAGGAGAGGGCTGACGACGGGGGTGTCTTTAACCCAGCTAGGACAGTGGCATGTATAGAGAGTGTGCAAGAGAGAGCTATTGGGGTGGAGACTGGCGCCAAGCAGCAGGAGTGAAATGGTGGGGTAGCGCGATGATTTGATTTAGCACTGGTCCAGCTGAGGTGTCTGGGGCCAATGCGGGCTCGTGGTCTCGGTAGCTTGTGGTGCGATTGTAGTGAGTGCGAGAGTACGAGCGTGGTGCGTCTATTGGCGGGTTTGCGGGATGCGGACTCGCGGGCTCGTGGGTCGCACTTCGCCTCGGGAGAATAGCAAGTTGCTGGAAGAATAGCGAGACGACTCCGAGGCGGGCCATGACTAATAGTAGACAACCAGGGCAGTACCAGGGCAGTACCAGGGCAGTACCAGGGCAGTACCAGGGCAGCACCAAGGCAGTGGTTTACTAGACAATGCAAAAATCAAGAGAATACGGCCACGTTGTGGTGCTAGACGGTGTAGCTGGGCACGATCGGTGAGAGGTGTGGTATCTCAGCATTGAATATAATAGTGTATGCTGTAGAATTCAATAGCATCGGTCTCGGTGTCAAAGGTGGTGTCTGTAATTCACAGGGACGTTCGTTACTGGAGCCGCGGTAGGCTGGCGCTCGCTGCAGTTACTGCTACTATAGTTACTACTAGGGCAGTTGTGCGCAGGTCCGATATCTAAAATCCGGGGCACCGCGTTTCAGGCTAGCTCCACACAGCCCAGGGTATTCGTACCATGGGATTCCGTACGGTACGGCTCTGCTATCGCTGTGAGACATCAACACTTGCTGTCGGGATTCTAGAAGACATCCTGCCCAGAGTGTTCTTGCTAATTGCTATCTGCTTACATTGCTTATCTCCAATGTTGGCAATGAATATTTTGTGTGTTTTGTTGTGTTTTGTTGTGTTTTGTATTTTGTTGCTCTATTTTTAAGGCCAATTTTCTATTTTGCTGCCAAAATGACCCAAAATCCTAAATTATTCACAATTTTACTCAACTTTACTCAATTTTACTCGCAATTTATTCCGATTTCATTTACACCTGTGCCATAACAGTTCTATACACAACCAAATCTATTCTTCTCTTATTCTCTATTCTTCTCTTATTCTCTCTTCCTACCTCTTCCTACTTTGCTATTTCGACTCATCCCTCTTGCCTAATTGCAATCAGTTCCCGTTCCCCGTGAAATTGGCGAGGGCTCGCGACAATAGCTCGGTAGCTGTGATTCCGAGCGGCTTCCGTGGCTTAGGATGTGCCTAATAATCCCAAAAGAGTCATCATACTGTCGACGCACACACTACTTCATCGCCAAACCCTGGCTCACCGGTTCGTTCATAAAACTAACCACCTTCTCGCTACTGCCTCGTTCATTCCTCTTGCGTTCCTCGTTCCTCCACAGTTCCTCGCTAGCGCCGTTGCGACCTGCCGGCTCCCTCACCACCGAAGCCACCTTCACGCCTCCATGCACCTACGTGTGAAAGCTTTCGACACTCTTTACTTCAACACTCCTACCACCTCCCACCACACCCATCATCACCACACCCATCATCACCTCATTACCGTTATCCGCTCCCAGCTCCCCATCCCACCACTATCTGGGCCAGTTGCCGTATCGTGCCTCTCACTACATGCAGTACGGATGTTTGTTGATAAAAAAAGCAACACCCCGAGACTGATGATAATAAACCAGGCCCCAAACTGAAGGGATATACCGGTACCAGCCTACACCGCCGCTAACCATGTCTAAAAGACAATCATATGGCTCGTTTGCCAGTCCCCAGATGCCGAACGATGAGTCGTTCAATCCTTACGAAGCAGCCAAACGTCAGTCGGTGCTCGAACAGCAACGCCGTGAGATGTTCCAACGGTACAATTCACCCAAGATCATTATCAATGATGACCCGGTTATCCCGTCCTACCCTATCCAGGACACTTTTAAAAGAAATGCCAATTACAATCTTAAGATAGTAGTTGTTGGTGACGGTGGTTGCGGCAAGACCTGTTTACTCGTCAGTTATGCCCAAAACAAGTTTCCTGAAGTGTACGTTCCTACTATATTTGAAAACTATGTCACCAATGTGATGACCCCTAATAATAAGTATATCGAAATGGCATTATGGGATACGGCCGGCCAAGAAGAATATGATCGGTTGAGGCCATTGTCGTATCCGGACGTTGACATTTTGCTAGTATGCTTTTCGCTAGACAGTTTGGTGTCGCTTCAAAACATCAAAGACACATGGTTTCCAGAAGTGTCACATTTCTGTCCTGGTGTGCCAATTGTGTTGGTAGGGACCAAAGCCGATTTACAATCGACCATCGAACCTGATTTACCCATACAACTTGCCACCGAAATCAATGCCGTTGGGTACATACAGTGTTCAGCCAAGACCATGTTTAATATCAAAACTGTTTTTAACTTTGCGCTTAATCATTTTCAAAAGCTGGTGGAAATGCAAGAACAGCTTGAAAAATCAGCATCATCGAGAAAGAGAATATCACGAGCATTTGGGAGTTCGATGGGAGGAGGATCTTCGTTTGGATCGTATGGACTTGGAGCACATTCGAGGAATGTGTCGTCTACGTCCAAGAGAGGACATATCAAGACCGATTCGGCAGTATTGTTAGATACACCATTGGTAGAAGATACGTACACGGCAAACCCGTACGGGAACTTTCAAGGAGATTCCAAGTATAACGAAGATGAGTTTGCGTTTACGCGGAATGATAAGAAGAAGAGGAAGCGGAGGTGTACGATTTTGTAGTACGTAGAAGATAATAATAAGAGAAGAAATTAAGAGAAGAGAGAAGTAAAAAAGAAGAGAAGTAAAAAAGAAGAGAAGTAAAAAAGAAGAGAGGAGTCAAAAAGAAGAGGAGTAGAAGAATAAGACAGCAGTAGAAGAATAAGATAGGAGTAGAAGAATAAGATAGGAGTAGAAGAATTAGACAGGAGTAGAAGAATAAGATAGGAGTATTATTAGAGCGTGAAAATTGAAATGGTGGGTAAATAAGAGACAGAAAAGATTATCGTATAACGTTTGAGTATAGAAGAAATTGGTTAGAGGTGAGTATTCACAATAGCTGGGATATAACTTGGAGCTATAAGCGAACGAAAATTGATATTTAGTAGAGAGTATAAGAATGATGGCTGGTAGGAAGATGGAGAAGAGATTGTCATGAAGTCCGCAAAAGGAAAAGTATAGAGACGATAGATACAACGGCAAAAGTAGTATTAAGCAACAGTAAAGACTAAATAGTTGGGTACACCAGCCAAAGCAAACGGGTATGGATATTAAAAGAACAACTATGTACAGCAGCACTGACAAAACAACCAATATATTGAAAGAGAGAGGTATGTAATAGTGTGTGTAAGTGAGTGCTTGGAGTTCAGGAAATATGGAGCCTAATATTGCTGGCTTCTCTGTCCCATCCTTGTTTCACTTCTTCTAATTCCTCTCATATCGTCACTACGTCTCATATCGTCTCACTACGTCTCATATCGTCTCACTACGTCTCACTAAATCTCACTATGTCTCACTACTGAGAGTCTCGGTGCGCGCTACATGCTGGCTCTAAGCTTGCCAGCACCGTGAATGTCCTCCACACCAACCAGCACCAACACATGCCAACCATCTCAGCAACACCGCATATCGCACACACCGTACTCCCCGCAGTGTATCCACCACACCTGCTAAATAAACCAAACTCTATTCTTAGCACCCTAAGCCCCAGGGACCACTGATTTCCAGACACTCGCACCAATTCCAAGACACCCTCGCTATTTGCCATGGCCAGTACCATCACCCTGAGCAGTCACGCTTCTCAAACAAACTGCCAACCACCCCACCACCCCACCACCACCTGCTGCAACCCCCAACCACTTCTTCCCGGTCCCTACGTCGCTCTAGCTTCCCTATCCTCTCCTCGCTTCCCTCTTCTCTTCCCTACCATCCGTGGCTAATAACCCCGTGCCGCGCTCTAGCGAAAAACATCCAAATCCACGTTGTCAAACAACACTCGAAACAGCCAGAGTCTACCATCAAAGTAGGCGAGCACCTTGGCATTAGTAGTGTAACTGTCCATATCCACTCAAAATACCCGGCAGATTCACCTGACGCCAAAAAAACCGCCAGAAAACCCCCGTCTGAGACCAGTTTTGTTGCTGCTGCCCGTTCAACTACTTTCACTCCTTTACCAGCAACCATGACGGTTTGCAAAGACAACAACAGCACCTCCGCATCCACATCCTCCGCCACCACCTTATCCAAACTAGAACAAGATCTCCTCAAAAAACCGTCCGATGGCATCAATGACAAGGACATTGAAATCCTCTTGTCACCCAACCACCTTGGCGACGCTGGCAACAAATCAAACGACCACTACAAGGTACGATTATCTCCATTCAGATACAAGATTAGATCTATGTTGTTGCCATGGGTCAGAGAGGAGACCGCCTGGCTCGAAACACTCCAACACGCCATGCGGACGCCGTTCCTCGACTTCTATTTTGCATGGACCGCCAACTTGGCCTCGCATACGTTCTACGTGTTGATGCTTCCCATTCCCATATGGTTTGGCGCCAGTACATTGTGCCGTGACTTGGTCTACGTGCTTGGCTTCGGTATTTATTTCACTGGGTTCCTCAAGGACTACTTCTGTTTACCACGCCCCAGATCCCCCCCTGTCAGTAGAATCACCATGCTGGGCTACACCGCCATGGAATATGGCTTTCCGTCCAGCCACAGCGCCAATGCAACGGCCGTAACGCTAGTGTTGCTTGCCAACGTCATGGAGAACAAAAACAACTTCTCCTCCACCACCTACGTCGGTATCTTGGTCACCCTTTCCATCTATTACATATCGCTTTTCTTTGGACGTCTCTATTGTGGAATGCATGGCTTCTTGGACTTGTTGGTGGGCGGTGCTGTTGGTGCGCTGCTCTTCTTGTTCCGCTACTATTTGGGCTCGGCCTGGGATGACTTGATCTTCTTGAACGACTACACTGGAACTACCATTGTGTGTATCTTGATGGGCTACGTAGGACTTATCCACATCCATGCTGAACCCGTAGACGACTGTCCGTGTTTCGACGATTCAGTGGCATTCATAGGAGTTTTGATCGGCTTGGACTTGTCACATCTTGCCGCGATGAAAACCCAATACTTGGTCTCCAAAAACCCTTATAACGACCCGTTATTACTTCAGTTTGACTTTGCTAGTTTTGGCGTCGCCAAAACCGCAGCCAGAGTTGTTTTGGGAATAGTATTGGTGGTGATATGGAAGGCCATCTCCAAACCAATTGTGTTTACCATTTTACCTCCCATCTACAAGATTATCGGGGTGTATTTGCCTAGAAGAAACTTTATTGCTACTGCTTTCACCAATAAATCCAATAGACAAATTAGAAGTACATCCATTACCAACTTGAGTCAAAACGACTTGGGGGCTAACACCATTGGAGAATTTAACAAGTTCATTAAGGGAGTCACCGAACATGAACAAGTAACTGAAATGGGGCCAGAAACAGAAATCGATTACTACGAAATGTTGGCCTATGCCAACGATATGCCCAATAAATCGGTCGAGGAATTTCCTTCGCTCGAAAAACCAGTATCGGTTCCCAAAGTGCCACCTCCGCTTGCTCAAGTATTTAAGCCAAGGTACGATGTTGAGATCATCGGACGTCTAATAGTGTATGCCGGAGTGGCTACGACTGCGATCTGGGGCTTTGAATTTGTAACTGAATTTTTGCATTTGAATTAGCATAGACGGGATATATACATGTAAGATAATACACGAATGAAGTAAATGTGAAGAAGTGGTGTAATTCCTTTTTGAACAGTGGTGTATTTCCTTTTTGAACCATGCGTAACTATATGTTATTTAAAGAGAAATGGAAGTCGATGAAAACTAAACAAGGTTGATTTAATTTATATTTGGTTACATATTGGGCAAATGTTTTACAAAATACTGTCAATATTGGAGCCATGACGAAAGCGCCGTTCAATTACACCAACATATACACCGCAGAGTTGTAAAAGAATGAAAAAGCCAATAGCAAGACCTGGCAAAGCTCCCCACGGCGAAGAATTGCACCGTTGAGTGCGTTAGTAGCTTTGAGATGAAGTGCGATATGTCAAATTACGAATAATAATCACAGATACGAATGTGTCAGCTACCTTCCCCATTGGGAACTTAACTGGTAGACACGAATAAACGGAGATGGGATCGGGGAGTTCAGAGTATGCAAAAAGGGCGCAAGAAGTTTTTCTGATTGAACCGAACCAGACTATCAAATACGAGAGATAACAGCAATGGGGTAGTAAGACGCAAGATGCTGTTGATGCAGTATATTAAGTATTTGAGTATTTGAAGTAGTATTTGAAGTAGTTTCGTATGGTTGAAATCCAAGCAGATGCAAAGACACAACACCAAGCAGAAAAGGGAGCTGAAAACGATGCACATCCCATTTAAACTTTATAAACCGGCTAAATCCTCGGTTTGCACAACAATCTTTACCCCAGCATCTCACAATCCCGACCCTGTGCGGTTTCCATGCAGAATCCTCTAAGCGAAGGACGGGCGCGGCGGCATCAGCTCCAGTGACACCTTTGAAACTGCTCCGAAACATCGCCAGATCGTGCCAGCCCGTCATCAGGACACACCGAACAACTCAGACATTCACAGACATGGCCCCCGATGTAACATCGATCATCGCGACAGACACCCAACCACCGCGGCCCGGAGTCTCCCTACTGTCGGACCAGACAGTCAGACAGTCGCACTTTGAGAACAAATGCTGGCCGGGCTTAAAATAACTATCTCGCCAAAACAATAACATCAATTATTGGCAATTAACATATAAGACCTTCCAGATCCCGGCTTAGCACTGCCCACCACACTCCAACACCACCTGTGCCCAAGATCCCCCCCAGATCGCCCAGGCCTTTCAACACCGTTGCTCCTGCTGCTCCCGCTCGTGCTCCCGCTCCTACTGCCGTTTCCGTTGTTGCCCTGCCCTCCCTCGCACCACCACTACCTCCGCTTCCCCCGCCGTCCGCTCTCGCTATCTCCCGCTACGCCCTTCCTGCTAAGCTGCTTCTACCGCGCTATTCTTGTTCTCGTGCGCCGTTCTCATTTACAGCCTCGCCGTTTCATTTCCGAGAACCCACAAACAACACATCTTTGATCCATCACATCAGTTGTTTGCTGCCACGTCTAGGAAACACTTGGGCATTTCATATTATCACAGGCGTGCTTCACCTTTCGCCACTGTGACTTCCTCCGTTTGCTTGGAGTGGACTGCAGCGCTCGTCAGCCGTACCTTCTTCCCCTGTGTTGCCAGACTTACAACCACCTCCATCCATCGTGCCTTTTGCTATACCAGGCTAGATCGTTGTGTCATTCCAATCGCAACTGCTTTTCATTAAGTATAGTATGCCCAAAGGCCGTCACCTACAATCTTGTACTAAAACACACCTGCCAGAACCGAAACAACGAATCATAGAACCACCCTGGGAACTATTCGACCATTCGTTAGACATCCCACCAACTTATTATTGATCAACGGCGCTATTAGCAAGCTCAAAAGTGGACTTGTCAACCTAGCTCAGCTTACTACTGTTAAGTTTCCTCCACAACCACCCAGCCTTGCCATCAACCAATCCGCCTCCATCACTATCAAGTTAGAACAATCTACCAATTCAATTCGATCTTTCACTTCGCTGTTGCATTATTTAATCTTATCTGTACTATTACTACCATGAATGACTCCTATAATAATCCACAATCGAGCCAGGCCATCTTCTACAGTACTGCTAACAACAGTAACAACGCCGCCTCTGCAGCCAACAACTCCGCCTCCAACGCCCCGGCCACCTCCAAACCCGCCCAATCGCCGCAGCTCTCCTCCCTGGCCAACCCCAACTCATCGCTGACCGCCAATTCGTCCTCGTCGTCGAAAAACAACCTCATCAATGATATGTTCTCTCAGCTCAACCTGCTCAACAACCACTTCATCAACTACCAGAACTCCAACAACGACAAAATCAACGAACTCAACTTGAAGCTAAACTACATGAACGACTCCATAGAAGGAATAAAGCTGAATCTCAACAACGTCAACCAACAGATCTTGCTCTTGATCCAAAACACCCCACTAGGAGGTAATTCAAACTCGTTCCCCAACATTTACACCAGCCAGAACAAAATATTGGACTTGTTCAGCAAACACATTGCTGATCTCGGCAAGGAAATCGAAGAGCTCGCCATGAACTCCAACCTTTCATCCCACCTCCAACCCCAGCTTCAATCCCAACACCTTATACAGCCGACCTCGCGCAATCCCGCCGGTCCGCTGGGTGCTACTAGATCTTCTGGTGCTGCTTCCGACCCGTCCACTAATGCCCCGGGTGCGTCTGGCCCAACCTACGCGGACGAAGAAGTCGATGATCTCAACCGGGCCCCATTCAAAGCCTTGCCGGCCTCAGTATCCAACCCAACGTCGCCCTTCATTCCAAACAGGTTCAATTTCGATATCAACTCCTTTCGCAGCACCGGGCCTTCTGCTAACTTCCTGCTTCAACAACCTCCTTCACAACACCTGGGTTTTCCACTCCCGGAATCGATCATGGAATCCAACGATGGCCATGATAAATCCAGCGCCAAGTCTCGAAAAAGACGCAAAAGCTCCAAATCCAAGCTTCAGGATATTCACTCCTCCAACTCATACATCCTTCCTTTGCCTGGTGCATTGATATCGAACGATGACGATCCTTCTGGAGCCCAAAAATCCGGCATCAAATACTTGTCGACGCCCTCGCTACCATCCAACCAATTCATACGACCCAACGACAACGAACTACTTGCTCCTGGCCTAAGACAGGGTGGTCAGGTAAGAAATAGCAATTTCTTTCCCGGAGAAATAGACCACAATATTGAGTTGAATGAAACCAACCAAACCAGTCAGAACAACGACAATTCCGCCAACCCCACCAACGAAATGGAGGAAGAAGGGTCGGAAAATGCAGCAAAGAAACCCAAAAGCCCCAAAAAGAGAAAGAAAATTGTATCTCCCAACGACTCCAAATCAGGGACTTCAGTTGTGAGTGGGAATTCTAGTGGTTCGGTTACTTCTGTGGCTACCAGTGAGCCTGTGGATGAAAACTCAATAAACATGGCTGACTTGCCTCTGTACAAGCTAGAGAGAAGTTTGAAAACCATATCGGATATCTGGAAAGAATACGAGTATGGTCTCAATGACAAACCTCCATTAAGATTATTGGAAGTCAAATATGGAACCAAATGGAGAAACGAGACCGAATCACGTACATTCTTGCGAAGGAAAAAGATCTATGAAGCCATCGAAGCTGGAAAAAGCAAAGGGTTTACGGAAGATCAAATAATTAACGACCTCGAAGACTATAGAAGCTATGATAATAATGGTACCACCAAAAAGAAACCACTTCTGTGGCTCTGTTCCAACGTGCCTGAAAAGTACTCAGTATGACCCAGCTAATCAATTATGCCCCAAAATTAGAGAGCGATCTGCAAGTCAAATTATGTAAAACAGTGAATATACTTCCAGAATTGATAAGGATAGTGAAACATAAACCCAGCTAGAACAATGCGCAACCTCAACACCACCTCTCCAGACTGCCACCATACGTCTATCTCTGGCATAGAGGGCTATGGTAGCGCCGCACCAGAGCCAATGAGAACGGCGCTGGAAATAGTGACCAACCATCACGTGACGCCATCTCAAAATTTTGGCATGTTTAGCAGACCCTCAAACGATACACCACGACAACAGACCGATAATGACGCCTGTAGTAGTACCAGAAGACCGCAAAAGGCCAGCCGATGCAGAAAAGGAAGATGGAAGTCCTTCTGTGGAAAAAACAGAGAAAAGCCTGCAGCCGCAGACCAAGAAGACCAAGGTCATCAGGAGAAAGTACAAGATCAAGACACCTGACTCCACTTCGCCTATGGGAGTATTAGTGTTTGAAACCAAGGAGTTATTGCAGGAATTCGGTTTGACCAAGGCCCAGATTTCCAACGATATGAATAGCGTTTTGAACAACAAAGAAGTCGAAGACCAGTTCCACCGTATAGTACCAGAGGTCAAGGTATTGAGGCTTTTGTCCAACGGTGACGGAGTAGCCGTGATTCCACATCCACAGGAGGATACCAAAAGACAGATTTGCATAATTCCGTTTGGATTGCCTGGAGATATTGTAACCATCAAGGTATTCAAGACCCATCCATTGTACGTGGAGTCAGATCTCTTGGACGTCACCCAAGGTTCAAGCCACAGGAAAGACGCTCTTATCAACTGTCGCTACTTTGGAAAGTGTTCCGGCTGTCAGTACCAAAATGTAGATTACGACCAACAATTAGAATTCAAGAAACAAACCATCGAAAACGCATACAAGTTTTTTGCACCCAAATTATCCGAGACCAAGGTATTACCCGGTGTAAGCGCAACAGAGGGATCTCCATTACAGTACACCTACAGAACTAAACTCACACCTCATTTCAACCTTCCATACAGACGTGGTGGTCATACTCTTGAATACAAGCCCAACTTGGGATTTGGATCCAAAGGAAGACCTACCTGGAGAAAAGACGTAGACTCCAGCAGTTCAGGATCAATAATAGACATCGAGGAGTGTACCATTGGTACTGAAATTATCAACATTGGTATGAAAAACGAGAAAACTCGGTTCAACACCGATTTCAAAAAGTACCGAAAGGGAGCCACGATTTTGTTAAGAGAAGACACCAATGTACCTGGAGTATCCAACGCCGGATCCACGAATCCAGAGGGTGAAACCAGCAAGCTTGAAGTAAACGTAGAAGGTAAAGATCTCGTCAAAACCTGCGTGACCGATCCTAGACAGATTGTCAGTGAATACGTCAACGGATACAGTTTCGAGTTCCTGGCTGGAGAATTCTTCCAGAACAACAATTCCATCTTGCCGGCAGTTACTGATTACGTCAAAGCCAATCTCAATATCTTGGAATCCCAAGAACTGCCACGGTACTTGGTCGATGCCTACTGTGGGTCGGGGCTTTTCAGCATAACCTGTTCCAAGAACGTATCGAAAGTCATTGGTGTAGAAGTGTCTGCCGATTCTGTCAAGTTTGCTGAAAGAAACGCCAAGGCCAACAACATCGACAATGCCCAGTTCATTGTAGGAAAGGCCGAGAAGATCTTTGGCAATATCGACTCTCCAGCAGAACTCACTTCAGTCATTTTGGATCCTCCTAGAAAAGGCTGTGACGACGTATTTTTAAATCAACTTTCCGAATATAACCCGGCAAAGATTGTCTACATCAGTTGCAACGTCCATTCCCAGGCCAGAGATGTCGAATGGTTCATTAACAACACTGCCAACGGCCACAAGTACCATGTCGAAAGCATTAAGGGCTTTGATTTCTTTCCCCAGACCCACCATGTCGAAAGTGTGGCTGTGCTTGCGCTCAATCCTCAATAATCTCCTAGTAAGCCCTCTACAATATACACCTTGCCATATCCTCGTAGCTCGTTTGCAGCTATTATCGCGGTCATACCATCACGAGCATCACGTGAACACCCTTCTATAGGGCACCAACCCTGAAAACCCGCACTCGCGGCTCCCTGTGCAGGAACACCCCAGCCGCAGTACATCGCGCAGCGAGTTCAACTCAAGAAAAATTTGTCAAAAGTTCCACTTCACACTCTTTAACCACAAATAAACCAGCCAAAATGGAAAACGATAAAGGTCAATTAGTAAGTAACTCACAACGAAGCCGGCACATATGAGACGAGAAGAGCCCGTCAAAACGAGTAGCTGTTGAGCAAGAAACAGACTGTGGAAGTCCCCAGTAAATCATGAAAATCTCCATTCCAAAGGTCATATACACCAAGGTCCAAAGTCCGAAGTCTAGTAGATATCCATATTGACCAAGAGAACACTATGAAATTGTAATTCAAGCACTTGGCTTATTTTAAAACACCAAGCTAGAGATCAATCTTAACATCCAAAATCCATGCGTTCAAATATCCCAGAATAAGCATGTTGAACACTCTTAATGCTCGTAATGCTCATGCCCCTGCAAGATAACAATACTAACGAAAATAGGTCGAATTATACGTCCCAAGAAAGTGTTCTGCCACTAACAGAATCATCAAGGCCAAGGATCACTCCTCTGTCCAAATCAACATCGCTAACGTCGATGCTGAAGGTAAGGCTATTGCTGGTGACAACACCACTTACGCTCTTTCTGGTTACATCAGAGGTAGAGGTGAAGCTGACGACTCCCTTAACAGATTAGCCCAACAAGACGGTTTATTAAAGAACGTCTGGTCTTACTCCCGTTAAGTTAGCCTGTATATCTAATTTAATTCATAATAGCAAGTACATTAGAAGCAAGAACGCTTGTGTAGTGATAGTAGACGAACGGTAAAGCACGAAAGCTTGTGTAGTGATAGATACTAAAGGTGGAAATCCGCTTTCCAGAAGGGTCACGTGCCACGTGCCACGTAACGTGGGATATGGTCGATTTACACCGTCAACGGGGTGCCGAAAGGGAATTCTGTACGCAAGCACACTGCAGCATGAGCAGAACCATCCCAGTGACCAAGTGTGGGCCAGGCATGGGCCAACAGTGGCTAAATAATCGGCGTCTTCTGAGCGCCAGTGTGACTGATCCAGGTGACCGGAAGTCCACAATCCACGTGACACACCGTAACTGAATGTGTCCTTCCGAGCATACTATACTCTACTAAGTTCGACAGCCACATGGTCCTACAGATACTTGCGACCGTTTCTCGTAAAACTCCTATTCGCCGTCTTGCATCACCGCAAAGATGTTCCGGCTAGCCCATTTCGGGTCAGCCCCTTTCTCCCCACACCATCCTGCACACAGCCCGATATCCCCAGACGAATTTACCAAAGTAGACAAAGTAAATACAACGACACTTCAACCAAGATCATCCCACTCACGAGTATACTAGTGAATTTATTGCTATTGTACACAAGTTATTGCATTTTAAAACCCATCATACAGTCCCGGCCAATTTTCCATGTCCCACGCCGTATTTACCTTGTTGTATGACTCCAGCTACCTTGCTGGCACTCTCGTATTGGGAATAAGTTTACGACGTCTTCTCGAGAAAACTGGCAAAAATGTGACTTTGGGAGTGTTGATCGACTTGGATATATTCAACAAATCACAAATAACCGAATTGGAAGCCATTTACGACGAGTTGGTGGATGTTAAACCGGTGGAGTCAACACTTAGCCACAAGTTGGTTCACGAATTGAAACGACCCGAACTTTACAAGACGTTTACCAAGATAATGCTTTGGAACTTATCTTCTTATGATAAGGTATTGTATCTTGATAGCGATACGCTTGCGACCGACGAAAGCCAAGGCACTATACTTGACTTGTTCCAGTTGCAATTCCCTCCAAACAAGGTTTTGGCTGCACCGGACAGTGGATTTCCCGACATATTCAACTCAGGAGTGATGTTGTTGAGCCCCAACCAGTCAGATTTCCATGCGCTTTCCGATTTGGTGTACCAGTCAGCCCACAATCCCAATGTATCTTTCGATGGGGCCGACCAAGGTCTACTCAACCAGTACTTTAACCACAGTCCCGATTGGGTTCGCCATATTGTGACAGATGGCAAAATAAGCAATAACTGGGTCCCATTGCCGTTCCTCTACAATGTTACACCCACGGCTCAGTACCAATACTTGCCGGCATTTCACCATTTTACCCGGGATTCCGTGGTCAATTCCACTGCAGATACTTTGCAACTGTACTCAAGTACAGCATGGACTCACGTAGGACGGTCTCAGATCAAGTTGGTCCATTTTATTGGTCCCGTAAAGCCATGGAACCTGACTTCTGAAGCCCACGACGAATGGTGGCAGGTCTGGACCAGCCACTACGGGACTCGGACTATTTCTGATGTCACCAGCAGTGACAAAAAGGCCGCCAGAGCATTCGATTTGCATTCCTATTCAGCCATACCCCCGGCTAATCACCAGAAGCACCAAAAAGACCAGAACCAAAGAGGCCCAGAACGAGCAAGACAGCAAGAATTGCTCGACCCGGCCAACTACCAGCATTTCAAGTCAGTTGAGCCTTCCAGAGATTCACTCTGGAACCCAGCTACTGAAGCTCCGCCTGTAGGAACACCGAAACCAACCACTATCTTGACCAATGTACTGAACCTTGCCAATGTTTGGGACCAAGAGTTAGCGAGCCCGTCGCACGAGACGGCCGCAGTTTCGCGCGAGACTTTAGCGAGAGCTTCGCTGGCTCGCCCGCCGCAAGGAGCCGCTGCAGCCCATCCTCTCCTGGAACCCCCTCAGGCTGCTACAGGCACCCACCTCTACGAGTACGTTGTTCCTGAAAGAGTTTTCGAGAACGAGTCAGACTACTTCCCACAGCACAAGCTCCAAGCGAAAGAGCCTGCTGCCCAAATAGAGCCCACCACTCCTACTCTCGGTGTTCTTAATAACGTTACCGACAGATTGCAGGATTTGGTAGTTGCAGCCACGCACGACGGCCCCCAGAAGATCGTGCCGGTCCAGCAACCGTCTTCTGGCCGCCATACCAGCAATCCGTGCGAAAGTGAACCTGATGACCTGCTGACAAAATCGGTGCCCCGTCTCTTTCCCTGGGAGTTCAGACCCTCTGCTGGCCCCGAACGTGTATTCGACTAATAGACCTCCCCCTTCGTGTCGTAGCATTATCTCTCGTTTGCAGCCGCGACACCGCCCACGTGACGAGCTTCCCGATCTGGCGCGCCATCGCATTACCCGGACATCACACCCAGCAAAAATTTTCTCTTACCAAAAATCCATAAAACGAAAAGTTTCTTCACAAATCTCCGTTAGTTTTATTATCACAATAAACCAATATGGCATCTGAAGGTATTACCGAAATCGACTCCGGTTTAATCGAAACCAACTACGACAATGTTGTCTATAAGTTCGATGACTTAAACTTGAAACCAAATATTGTTAGAGGTATTTTTGGTTACGGTTACGAAAGTCCATCAGCTATTCAACAAAGAGCTATCTTACCAATTACCGAAGGACGTGATGTCTTGGCCCAAGCCCAATCCGGTACCGGTAAGACTGCCACTTTCACCATTTCTGCTTTACAAAGAATCGATGAAAACTCCAAAACCACCCAAGCTTTGATTCTTGCCCCAACCAGAGAATTGGCTTTACAAATTAAAAACGTTATCACAAGTATTGGTTTATACTTGAAGGTGACTGTTCATGCTTCTATTGGTGGTACTTCCATGTCTGACGATATTGAAGCCTTCAAGTCCGGTGTCCAAATTGTTGTTGGTACTCCAGGTAGAGTCTACGATATGATTGAAAGAAGATACTTCAAAACCGAAAACGTCAAGATGTTCATCTTGGACGAAGCCGATGAAATGTTGTCATCTGGTTTCAAGGAACAAATTTACAACATTTTCCGTTTGTTACCTGAAACCACCCAAGTTGTCTTGTTATCTGCTACCATGCCACAAGATGTCTTGGAAGTTACCACTAAATTCATGAATAACCCAGTTAGAATCTTGGTCAAGAAAGATGAATTGACTTTAGAAGGTATCAAGCAATTCTTCATCAACGTTGAATTGGAAGAATACAAATTCGACTGTTTGTGTGACTTGTACGATTCCATCTCTGTCACCCAAGCTGTTATTTTCTGTAACACCAGATCAAAGGTTGAATTCTTAACCACCAAATTGAAGAGTCAAAATTTCACTGTCTCTGCTATCCACGCTGACTTGCCTCAAGCTGACAGAGACACCATCATGAAGGAATTCAGATCCGGCTCTTCAAGAATCTTGATCTCCACTGATTTATTAGCCAGAGGTATTGATGTTCAACAAGTTTCTTTGGTTATTAACTACGATTTACCTGCCAACAAAGAAAACTACATCCACAGAATTGGTAGAGGTGGTCGTTTCGGTAGAAAGGGTGTTGCCATCAACTTTGTTACCGACAGAGATGTCTCGATGATGAGAGAAATTGAAATGTTCTACTCCACCCAAATCAAGGAAATGCCTGCTGACATCGGTGCTTTGTTCAACTAGGTAGCTTTATAATTTATGTATAAGTTTTGCAAGTTCTGTTCCCTGTAGTCTGGTGGTATGGCACAGTGACGTCGGGGCGTGTCACGTGCGCGGCTCCATATCATCTGGTCCGGCCATCGATGATTGTCCCAAGGGGCAACGATGAGTTTACGTATGCCCGGCGCATTTCCGGAGGCGTCGCTGCATGTTCAACCCAGCATCAAGCTGAATACTTCGGCTCTTCTTAACCGGCAACTTTTGGAACGATTCGAGGACAAGCAAAAGCTTGGATACAAGACCAAACACCAGCACAACTTCGTCATCCAGTGTGAAGGGTTGGTGTATATTCTTATAGCATACCAGTTTATTAAATACTGTCATTCAGCATGTTTGCTTCCTGTGATCTTGCACGTAGTGATACAGAAGCTCCTAAACCCTACGTTTATGAACAATGGCAGCACTGGTATTGGCATGTTGACGGCAGGCACCAACGATTCAAATGAGATGTCTGCAGCCGAACGAGTCGAGTTCATAGCGAATGCAAAGAAAAAAACGTGTTTGTTCTTGTACTGGAAGACAATTATTACCATGGCGTTTCATGGGTTGTTTGTGTGTTCATGGCTCGTAGGTTTGGCCCACGACAAGAAGCTATCACAACTTGAGTATGGAACTTGGTGGTTCATTCTGTTTATTGGCGAGGCGCCGCCAACGGCAGGTTCGGGGCTGTATTTTAGCCAGGTGATATCACTAGGACTAATCGAGTTATTGGCCACCGATCTATTAATTTTGTTTGTACAATTGATCTTGTTCCAGTGTATCTTTCATCAGGCCACGTCGATGCAGGCTGATCGGAGATTGGGTGGCGACGAGGTGGATATAATAAGAGGAATCAATGAAAGTGCCAACACCAAGGCTGGACCAGAGTTGAGCCAGGAGATACCATGTGTCTTAAAAGTACGGCTACATGAGTTGTTCAACAACGAAGCCTTTATGTAATCCATAGACAATGCATAGAACACAAAGCAAGTTTCTGTAGTATAAATCAGACAAGCATCACGGTATCAACCAAAGAAGTAAAGGCAGAGGACAAAAATTGGCTGCCAAAACCAAACGTAACAACGAAAAAAAGATCAACAGGAAAACATAAATAAGAAAATCAACTCAAAGTGTCAATGGCCACCAGAACGTTCGTGCGACACCGTTCGCACTACTTGAGTGAAAAATGGACCAAGGAGCCGTTTTCTATCGGGTACTTTGAGAGTGTGGTTGCAGGGTTGGACCAGGACCGAAACCGTGTGTGGGAGACTCTCTTCAAGTCTGGTTCTGTAGATCACCAGGTTCCACGGCCAGCACCGAGTCTGGGCATTGATCTATTTAGGGCCGTCACTGGCATGTCGTACAAGTACAGCATACAGCGGCAGTGGGAGGCGCTACTGTCAGAGACCCGACAGGTGTTTGATCATCCGCCGCCGTGGGTATACGAGCACCAGGTACGGGTGTGGCAGGGCTACGAGGTGGTGGAGCACTTGAAGAGACACCTGGCGGAGTATCGGTGGAATCCGTACGTACTTCTGGGTCTCTTTCCATGGGAAATCGTCAAGGACAAGCTACGGCGTACCGGCAAAGTGTACGAGTTTGAAGCCGACTACTACGATGCTCTTATCCGGGAAGCATTTGGCCGCAACTCTGCCCGGAAGCCTGAGCACATATTCTACACCGACCTACACCACCAGCACCCGGGCACCAAGTTTACATGGGAGCAGGTGCGGTCGAGCTTCGGCGCCTTAAGCCCCGAGAACCGCCAGTACTATTTGGACAAACGGCAGCGTCGGTTGGAGCAGTCGCTTCTCTTGCGGACACCGTACAACCGTCTTGGATTCCACGACTTTCTTGCAGCCAGGAACCAGACCGGCAACCTGGATGGACTTGCCTCGCGAGACCATCGACCGTTACTCAGCGCCGCGAGAGAATGGGCTGCCTTGGAGCCCGGCCACCCGTACACCAGAACCGACCGCTCGTACACCAATACCAGACATTACAGGGACAGGCTTTTGAATGTCAAAGTGGCCATAGTCATGGACTATATCTTCTATACTGGCGGAGCTGTTGGCATGCCACGCGACTACAACTGGATAGAGGATATGCTGACGGTGCCTGGTGTGTATCTAGATAAGATCTACTGGGGCCAGGTAATGTAGCGACAACAAAAAATAATAGAGCAAGACAATATGAAATATGTAGCGAGGGAAGGAGAATACTTAAAGAACACAACAAACCCGAAACTTCATTCTGCCTTGCACAGAGACACCTCCGACAGATCTCAGCACACGCCCAATCCCTTTCATCCCGACTAATCGTCCTCCTATTCTCCTCCAACTCCCACTCTTCCTACTGGCTCGTCAGACGCGTTAGGCGGTGGTCTGCAAACCATCGCCCACGTGACCTCGGACTTTTTCGTGTCTGTTGACACCAAATTTGACCATCAATTTTGACCATTTAAAACATCAAACGTGGGCTGCTTTTCTTACGTGTCAGTGTTTTCCATACTATTAAAATGTCCAAATTATTCAGAATCGACTGCGGCTACCAGAACTACGACTGGGGTAAAGTAGGTTCCTCGTCGGCCGTGGCGCAGTTTGCCTCCAACTCCAATCCTAGCACCAAGATCGATGAATCCAAGCCGTATGCCGAGTTATGGATGGGTACCCACCCTTCGGTGCCGTCACTTGATGCTCAAGGAAACACGTTGCGTGACTTGGTCGGCTCAGACCCTCAAGGTTTATTACACCCAGACATCATCTCCAAGTTTGGACTGGACAAAGAGTTGCCCTTTTTGTTCAAGGTGTTGTCCATCAGCAAGGTGTTGTCTATCCAGGCGCACCCAGACAAGGCTTTGGGGGCCCAGCTACACGCATCGGACCCTAAGAACTATCCCGACGACAACCACAAGCCGGAAATGGCCATTGCCGTCACCGACTTTGAAGGGTTTTGTGGATTCAAGCCTTTGGACCAGCTTGCCAAAACCTTGACCACCATTCCCGAATTGAACCAAATCATCGGCCAACAGCTTGTCGACTCGTTTGTGAGTGGAATCAAGCCGGAAGCCGAAATTGGCTCTGCTGATGACGTGGCCAACAGAAGGTTGTTGCAACAGGTATTTGGCAAATTAATGAACACCGACGATGCTAGCATCGGTGAAAAGGCCGCCTCGTTGGTCAAAAGATCCCAAGAACAACCAGAAATCTTCACTGCCATAGATGACCGTTTGCCGGACTTGATCCACCGCTTGAACAAGCAGTTTCCAAACGACATTGGATTGTTCTGTGGATGTTTATTGTTGAACCACGTCTACCTCAATTCAGGAGAAGCCATGTTTCTCCAGGCCAAAGACCCCCACGCCTACATCAGTGGAGACATCATCGAGTGTATGGCTGCTTCCGACAACGTTGTCAGAGCCGGATTCACACCTAAATTCAAGGACGTCAAGAACTTGGTCGAGATGTTGACGTACTCGTACGAATCGGTGGAAAAGCAAAAGATGCCACTTCTTCCCTTCCCCAAGTCCCGTGGTGAAGCCTCCAAATCAGTGTTGTACGATCCACCAATCGCCGAGTTCTCCGTCTTACAAACCATTTTCGACAAACCAAACGCCGTGCAGTCGTTCGACTCATTCAACGGTCCATCCATCATCATCACCACCAACGGGTCTGGTTCCATTGGAATCACGGGACAAGACCCAGTCGAAGTCAAGACCGGCTACGTGTTTTTCGTCGCCCCTGGAACACAAGTGCAAATCACTTCGGGATCCAGCGACTTGACCACCTACAGAGCCTTTGTTGAGGCCAACTGATCCGTACCCAGCCAATTAATCCTCTCTACCAATATATAACCCGGTGCATTTTGTGTAAGCGAACTGTAAAAGTGTGGGGCACCACCAAAAATCATTTATTCACGACCGAGAAACAAATCAACCAACCCAACATCCAAGCAGTTGTATAAAGAGACCAGAAAACAGTCGGGTGCGGAAATCACAGGAGACCGAAAAACAGCAACGAGCAAGAAAAAGGACAGTGCACAATGAGTGAAGAGAATACAGGAAGCGAGACCGTGGTAGTCAGCGAGACTGAACCGACGGATGAACAGAGATTGAGTGAGCAAAGAGAAATTGATGGCAGATCAGTGTACGTCGGAAACGTCGACTACCAATCGACACCAGAACAGTTGGAGGAGTTTTTCCATGTGACAGGAGTGATTGAACGGGTGACGATTTTGTTTGACCGATTGACCGGTTTACCCAAGGGATATGCCTATGTCGAGTTTGAAAAGGTCGAGAGTGTTGAAAAGGCGATTGAGGAATTGCATGGCAAGCAATTTCGGGGTCGTGAGTTGAGAGTGACCCCCAAACGGACCAACTTGCCAGGGTTCAGGGTCCGTGGAGGTGGAAGAGGCAGAGGCAGAGGTAGAGGCGGAAGGCGCGGAAGGGGCCGTGGTGGGTTCAGAGGCCAGTCTGCTTCGGCAGACCCAGCTGCCGCGTGATCCCCGCCCTTGGACCTTGCCCTACTCTAGTGTGATAGCCAACATTAATTAGTATACTTGATATAATACGAAGAAGTCACGTGCGCAATCCTGGTCTGAAAAATTCACCTCATCTCAAGTGGATGCGATGAGAAGAAGGTAGACGAGAGGTTAATAGAGTAGATAGCAATGACGTCGGTAAGAAAGAGAAAGATGGCCAGATCTCTGGTCAAGAAGAGCACCAGAAGACTCAAGGACAAGCAGAGAAACATCAATATCGCCACCAACCCCATCATACTAGCCAACTGGGACAAATCGTTAACATTACAACAAAATTATAAGAAACTTGGATTGAGAGCTAAGTTGGGCAGTTTTGCCGGGGGACAGGAGCAAACCGTCGAGACTCTTAGTGATATAAGAGCAAGAAAAGCCGCCGAAAACAACAACGATGTCAGTGTAGCCGATATCGAAAACACCGAAGATCCAGCACAGATTCCCGAAGGAGAAGCCAGATTGATCAGAGACAAGGACACCAAGGAAGTGATAAAAGTCATATACGGAACCAAGAAGGCAGGACAACAAAGCAGCAGTAAAGCCTCCATTGAGCCAGAAAACCCCAATGTCATTAGACAGTTGGAAGAGTACTCGTTGCTTCACTCCAAAATCAAAAGAGACAGAACTATTTCCGAGAGAGAAGCTGACTGGTGCAAATCCCTCCACGACAAATATGGGGACAACTTTGAAAAGATGGTGTGGGACAAGAAGCTTAACACCAACCAGCAAACCATGGCAGACATCAGAAGAAGGGTATTGAAATGGAAAAAGGTCAATGGTATTAACTAGTATATAACAATTTATAAATGCATGATTTCATTAATTCAGAGGAGTCACGCCGCTTCCACACGAGGGGGGAGGTTCCGTGCAAGGATTTGGTCTATGATTGTGCCCATGATGGGCATCAAATCCGAATCCTGATACAAATCAATGAGTTTTTTCTTGCCCAAGTTCTCTTCATTGTCTTGCATTTCGATCATTTCGACAAACGTAGGATCAATAGGAATATTTCCCAAGTAGTCCAAGTCCATTTTCTGGCTTAGTTCTTTGCCTCCTCCGCTCAGAAAGATGTCAGTACATTCAGAGCAGTGTGGGCAGATGAACCCACTCATGTTCTCCACCACGCCCAAGACGTTGAAGTTGACTTTTCTACAGAAATTGACTTCTTTTCTGACATCAGCAGTAGCCACCTGTTGCGGCGTGGTGACGATGATTGCACCGTCTATGGGCTGGGCCCATCTTAGTTCTTCGGCAATGGCGATATGCTCATCGGACGTGCCAGGAGGGGTGTCTATTAGTAAGTAGTCGAGGGTTTTAGATTCACCACCCGTCCAGTAGACATCCTTCAAGAACTGACGGATCATGGCTGTTTTCTTGGGGCCCCTCCATACAACCGAGTTGTTTCTGTCACCAATCAAGAAGCCAAGCGACATGAGCGATAAGTTGCCCCTGGATTTTTTGCCGTTGACCACAGGATCCTTAGAGTTATTGTAGACAGACACAGGTACCCAACCTGCGGTAGACTGGTGGACTTGTTTCTTTTCAACACCAAACATTCGTGGCAAAGATGGGCCGGTTAAATCGATATCAAGCACACCTACATTGAAGCCTTTGCTGACGAGTGTAAGGGCTGTCTGGGTGGTGACTGAGGATTTGCCGACACCACCTTTCCCAGAGAGAATGAGAATGACATGTTTGACGTTCTTGAGTGAAACGGGGACTTCCTGGGCCTCCATTGTGGTATGAGAAGATGATTAGAAATAAGCAGTGAAATTAATTAGTGAGCATAAGGTGACAGGAATGCAGGAAAAGAGAGATGATGAAGGATTGAAGTTTAGAAGTGGTGGAAGACACCGAGTCGATGGTAGAGGATTGCTGATGAAGAAGAAGGGAGAGAGAAATCGGGATGACGGTAATGGTGGTGTAGGATAAGCAGGCAATATGTGTGGTCGAATAGAGCGTAGAGTGGAGAGATAGTGAGACTGTTTTGTTAGGATGGTACGCGAGAGTGGTAGAGAGATAAAGGTGGAAGTAGAGAGATAGAGGTAGAAGTATATTATTAGAAGAAGAGATATGATTGAAGTAATAGGGTGTGTACTAATATGTAAATAAGTCACTTGTGTAAATATCAGGAGTGAATTAACTATAGCATTAGATGACTCCCGGGTTATAGAAAACATGCCATCAACCAAAGGGTCAGCAGGCTCAGTCATCCTAAAGATAGAGGAGTATAAGCTGATATGCAGTACTGTACTGTCTTTCTATCTTGTCTGGAACTGTTCCTGATACGCAACTGTGCCTGGCAATTACGTGCGAACAATTCGGCAAGTGAAACAGAATATGACCAGTGAAACAGAATATGCCAGGTGGCTACTACTCTCCACTTTATCGCACGCAATATCCATCTCCAAGGGTTCCAAGCCGCTGTCTATCTATCACAGTGTTCCGTGCATACGGCTAGCTTACTATGCTACCATTTGCTCTCCCGTTGCTCTCCCGTTGCCCTTCCATTGCCCTTCCATTGCACATCTTCCCTAGAGCTCTAGCGAGACAAGCGCGGTACGCAAATCGCGCTCGCGGCGCTAGTTTTTCTCTGGATCAACTCCACCAGCTATGATCCCACAGGCGTTGCCGTTGACCTTGATCCGTCTATTAACGCTTTACACATACACCTACACACATCTTGGGCCCCTCTACATCTTGGGCCCCTCTACCTCTCCAGCCCATCTATCTCCTCCACGTCTCCTCCACTTCTCTACTTTCTACTCCTCCTTTGACTTGTATTCGATCCTCACCACTTGTGCTGCGCACCTGCACAGAACTCCTACTATAAACTGAACAACAACTCATTCATCAATCCCACCAGTACCAATGAGCTCCAGATATTCTGCCGGTGGCGCCCACCAGCGAGACTTGAGAACGCAACTATTCACACCTCTGGCAAAACCGCCTTCCAGAACAACGTCGCCGTACGAAAAGACCTCGGTGGACCTGGCCAAACACAACGAATCATACTTGCTGCTGTTGGAATCGCAAAATAACGATGAAATGGACACCATGGGCCAAAAGGTGGCTCTACTCAAAAATCTCGGGGTAAAAATGGGCTCCGAGATCAACCGATCCATCAAGTTGAACGACGACATCACCAACTCTTTTGAAAAGGGTAAGGTGACGTTGAAGAACACCTTCAACAAGATGGTCGTCATGAGCCAGCGGGCAGGAATCACCTGGAAAATGTGGCTCGCGGTGTTTCTGCTCGTGGCCGTGTGGTTTTTCTGGGTCTGGATCACCTAGAACTCCATCTATTGGGACGGCCAGCTTGCTTGGCTGTAGTCCTCTTCTGCATCATATATACTCCTTGAGACGCGTGATGGACCTGATGCTGTGGTTATCGTCGTCATCTCGTGCTCTGCTGGGCGGCACACTCCCCGTTGGCTGCTCGTCTTCCTCGACACCATCTTCTTGAACGTCGCTGCTAGATAATATAGTTCCTGTAACTGTCACATTATTAATTTCAAACTTTGTACTGTTGTCGTAGGCGTTGTTCAAGGCAGATATTCCGCTGCGTTCATCGTTGTAGTTGTCTAGTTTGAACGTGGTCACGGCCCGTGGTGTCCGGGCAACGTTCTTTCCTGTCTTGAGAATGGACCGTTTGGGCTTGAGTTTGTGGTGGGACGGCTGGTGCTTGGGCGTCGGCGACACTTCAGCTTCAAAAGCTCGTTCTCGCGGCTTGTGATGTTGTATCTTCTTCTTTTTCTTCTTTAGTTGCTTTTTGAACGACGTGTAGTACTCATTGGTGCTGACTATATGGACGTTCGGTTCGTCCGTAGACTCCAGTGAGTCGGTGTCACTGTCGCTGGTACTTGATATCAACGGGTCTTCGACGAGCTCGGCGTCGTCTTCAGTCTCTGTGTTGAGTCCAGACGAGCCCCACGTATCGTCATCGCTGCTGAGCCGAAGACTGTCGATCACCAAGAGCGATTCTGTCAATGCCTTTTTAGCGGGCGAGAGGTTATCGCTTGGTTTGTGAGATACATGCGGCTCTAATAGCACCGGATCTTGTACTTGACCATTCTGATCTGCTTTGGCTTCGTTACCATTGGCTTCTGCTTCTTGGCTTTCTTTTTCTTTTTCTTTCTCCTTATCTTCTTTCTCACGCTTGTCCTTGTTTAACTTACGAAACGTCTCTGAAGTGATGGGAGCACCGTTTATTCGAAGTTTCTTGTAGTGTGAAGTCTGAAGAGTCAGCTTGATAGTGGCTGGAGACTTGGCGCTTATCATGGCTGAAAACGGGTGACTGTTGGAAAGGTAGCTCGATGGTGCAGGGCCAGCGATGAGTGACGAATAAAGCAAGCCAAGGGGGTTGTTGGGGGGAATTCGAACGGCATTAGTCTCGCTGGGCCCGGAGCTGGACTCCAGCTCAGACCGGAAAGGATCGTATGCTTCGTACTTCTTGTTTTGCACTTGTCTGAACTTGTGGATTGTCGACGATAAAAACGCTTCAAACTCCTCCGGCTTGATTTCGCCTGCTTCCTGGGGATTACCAGCTGGAATGCCAGCCGAACCTTCAGTCTCTACTGGTTGAAATTGTAGTTCATTTTTGGCCACATTAGCTTTAATATTACTATCAGCTTTAATCTGATCTTTATCTTTACCATATTCTCTATCTTTAGCATTGTCATTAGCGTTCTCTTTAGGCTTCGGGTCTTTTCTAGCTTTATCTTTAGACGCAGTTACTGTATTGTTGCTATTATCTCCATTGTTCGGTCTATTTCCACTCCCTCTGCTCGTTATCCCCATCATCTTGCACACCATTGGATACTTCTCCATGTGCTCATTGGTGCCGCCCAAAGACCGGTCGATCTTGAGCATTTTGGCTCCTAGTCCCCTTGTAATCTCGCTGGCATCCACAGTGACCGCCAACAACTGTTTGATCTCGGAATCAACTAGGTTGTCTTCGGTCCCACTGCCTTTGGTTGCTTTCTTGGTTCTCTTTCTCTTGTGATTGATACTGCGGTTGATAGTGCTGACCAATTTGGCCATTTTTACGTTTTTTATTTGGATCTTCTGTTCAATGGCCAAAGACCGTTTGATTTCCGCCTTTAGGTCTGTCTGGTAGTTGAAACTCACGTTGAGTAGCTGATCAATCACTTGCTGGGACTCCTGTTTAAGAGACGTATTAATAATCTTGTCGAGCCGAAACAACTCCACCAGTGGAATATCATAGCTCACGCTCTTGTTGAGCCGTGGCTGGTACTCTCTCTTGGTCAGTTTATGCGGCAAACTCATGCTGTCGACCTTAGTCTGGTTGGTTCCCCGGTTTTTCAGTCTCCCTAGTGAAAAAACACCCTCTCAAACCCGCACCTGCGAAACCAGGATCCAAGTCCTCCGTCTTTTTCAGGACAACCTCTATCACTACACTGCTGTTGTTACACACTCACATTACCACTTTGCCCAGCAATAGGCAAACGGGCCGAGACTATACACTCACAGACGTTGTTCTGAATTCCTTGCTTGCTAAACCTGAGGCCGCTGCTGCAAATGCTGGCCCTAATTTCTCTCACCTTGGCCGATGCCTTACAGATAACGTACCAGGTGTTTGGAGGCTGCTGCTTGAATGTGTTTGTTCTCGAGAGTATTATGGCAGGTATGGGACCCCGAAAGCCTACTGTGCTAGTTACGTTTGCTCAATTCCTATTTATTGCCATTGTAACGTATCCGTCCCAGTCCAGCCCCAGCTCGCCGTGGTACCGACTTTGGCTTCTGCCCACCAAGATCCCGCTAGCAAGCTGGTTTCGGTACGTTGTTATGTTCTTTGCGGTGAGTGTCCTCAATAACTTGGCCTTGAAGTACAATGTTTCGGTGCCTTTGCACACAATTATCCGCTCCTCATCCATAGCCATCACGATGACCGTGGGCTACTGGTTCGGAGGGAAAAGGTACAACACCCACCAGATAATGTCAGCAGTATTGATGTCGGTTGGAGCCGCTATGGCTACCATTCCCCCAACTGTGCTTGAAAATGCAATGAATTTCCACAGTCAGGATCTTTTTCACGGTGTTCAAACGTTTTATTATTACGTCAAACTGTTCTACCGCCAGTCTTGGAGCTCCGACATGCTCGATTCTAGGCCCTTGGAGTACTTTGGTGCCGACTCGTCGCTCATTGGCTTGGCTCTTCTCGTACTTCTTTCCGTCATCTCTTCCTTCATGAGTCTCTACAACGAACGGCTTTTCCGCAGCTACGGCAACCAGTGGCAGGAATGCTTGTTCTACACCCACTTCTTGGGACTCCCGCTCTTTCTCACGGTGACTCCGGCGTTGAAGAATGAGTTTCTTGGCTTCTACAACGATCCCCTCACCTACAAAATGGGCCCTGTACATCTACACAAACAGTTGACCAACTTGGCATTGAATGTGACTTCTCAATATCTATGTATACGAGGAGTCAGTATTTTGGCCGGCAAAACATCGGCATTGACGGTTTCCATTGTGCTTTTGGTCAGGAAGTTTGTCAGTTTGGCCATTAGTGTGGCGTGGTTCGGCAACGAGATCTCACGGTACGGGCTGGCCGGGGCCTTGCTCGTGTTCGTAGGGGCTGCCTACTATGGGGCGTACAATTAGAACGCCCTGTTCAAATCTTTATTGTCGCCAAACGGGTCGCTGCTGGTGCTGGCATTGGTGTCTGTCTTAACCAAAGCAGGACGTGCAAACGACTCGGCCAACAGAGACGGTTTGGGAGGTCTGGGTGGGGCAGCTTTGGCCAACCGTGGCGATTCATTGCTTGAAGGTCCTACCGTCACACCGTGTAGACGGTCTGCAGCCTCTTCCACTTCTGTCCCTTCTTCGTCCGAAGTGGTTTCGTCGCTGTAGTAGCTGTCGTCACTTTCGTCGTAGTCAGGCGCGGGATTCTCTTGCGTATAGCCACAATGGATATCGTAGCTGGTAAATACCTGCACCAACTGTTCGTTGGCCGTAATAAGACTACCCAAAAACTCCTCGTCTTTGGCCACCACCAGATCGGGCTTGTCTGCCCCTCCAGCCCCGACGTATTGCAAGTACCTCAACACTTTTCTACGGTTGGACTTACACTTTTGAAAGAGTTCGATACACTTTGGATCGTCCACCGGCAGCTCGCCAGGTGATAAATGCAATAATAAGTTACCCAAAGATGTCGAGTTGGTATGGGTTTGGGCAATAAGCGTCTCTATTTTAGGTGCCTCGACAGCATAGTTGATCTGCGGGATTTTGTACTCGGAGTCAGCATACTTGGCTCTGCCTTTGCTCTTGCTCCTGCTCTTTTTCCGGTCTTTTCGGCTGAACTTGGACTTCTTGGGTGGACTGGGGGACTTGTAAAATGGTTCCGACGGCTCGTACGACGACTTGGGTCTTGGAGGAGGCACCTTGGGTGAAACTGGTACCTCGTTGTCAAGTGCAGACTCAAATACATTGGCGTTTCGTGATGTGGTTCTGGAATGTGCTGCTTTCTTGGCTTTGGGCATATACAGCCAGAGATTGGCCAAGTACTTGTATGCCTCGAGTTCCAGCAATTCGTTCTTCCACTCTACCGCCATTCCTTGTGTCTGACCCTGGACTCTTCTCGGATAAGGTCCTCCATCCCCAGTTTTGCCATTTCCACTGACAATTCCCTTGAGAACATCGAGAAGTTTATCGTCTCTGGCAATAACAGGAGCGATTTTTGTTCCTGAGTTGGATACCAACAATTCCAATATCTGCAACGACCGAAGCTGTTCACGCTCATCTCCATATTTGATCTTCTTTCTAATTGCTCTGGCAGCCTCGGTCGGGCCCAGTCCTTGAAGACGAATCAACTCAAGTAGTTGCGATAAGAACAACTCGGGTGAGTCGTCAATGTCGTCTCTTCTCGACAGAGCAATCTGGTCAATCTTGACAGTCACCGATGTGTGGATGTGGTCTTTGAATATAGGCATATCTAGAACTATTGCGATCGAATTAGCCGTACTAACTCTATGTGTAGTGTCTGCCAGATACGATCTTGGGTTCCCCATAAATTCGATATCGAGACTATATTGAGGCACGCACGCCCGATATACTAAACGGCTGGAGTTGGCTTAGCTGGAGGGTAAGATGAAAGTAGGCAGGCGAGCTGTGGCTTTGGTTTTAGCGTTCTTGGTGGTGCTAGTGGTCAATCTGGTGTTTCAAATCAATGGAGTGAAGGTATTTCGGGCCAATATTAAGAATGGTATCAGGAGTAAGTACCGAAAGTGGTACGAGTCGAGGCAGGATCCAGATAAAACCATCAGAATAGCCATCTTGGTACGGGAAAAGGAACATCAGGATGAATATGAGAGAACGGTGGATCCACCGGTGTGGGCAGAAAAAAATGAGATTGATAGATAACGGTTCGGTTCTATACATTCCCCACCTGGTGAAAGATGGGGATCTGGTGTTAGCACTGGAGAAGGTAAACTAAGTAACATATAAACTAATATATTTTAAGATCCAACTCATACCAAAGAATAGAACGTAGACTGCTAGGGAGTTATACCTTTTTGTTTCCGTTTAATTGGATCTCATACTTCTATAGTACCTGGCAGGGTGTGTGTAGTGGATGATTTCTCCCATACTGGGTCCTTCATTAAGAATCGTAAGTAAGCTCCACAGCACTGGGGTGTCACTATTTACGAGTTACAATTGAGACTTTTTTAGAATCGAATACCAAGAGTATAGAAACCTTATTGGATCAGAGAACTAACTTTTGGGCCCTATAAGGACCAAGTGCCCGGAGTTCAACGTCTAAATTCCCTACCAAGACTATCTGCAAATCAATATCTTGTCGCAACCAATTCCGCATCTCAGATCTATTTTAGTACAACACTAATTGCACATTGTTGCACACAACTTCTCACACGCAAGGATATCCAACTATCATTATGATCTATGCCAAGTAAATACTAGTGAAATAGTCTGCTGTATTAATAGTCTGCTGTATTAATAGTCTGCTGTATTTAATAGTCTACTGTATATCATTTCCGGTACTCTTCAAAAGAACAAGTCTAGCTCTTACAACTTTCATTAATACTTCCCATTAATACTTCCCGCTGTACTTCCCGGAATCTCACTAAAACCTCTGATATAATTTTCTCTTTGGTTATGCGTTCTCACTAAAGGTGACTTTTACTCACTAAATGTAACTTTCATTCTCACTAAATGTGACCGTCACTCTCACCATTCCTCGCTACATCCTACAATTTTTCACTACCAACAATTTCTCACTAAATTATTGCTTGCTCACATATAACCCTACAAGTCCAAGTAGCTTGCTTGTGATTTTCAGTCGAACCTCTAAACATACCTCTCACTCTGAACTCTCGTATCAACCTCTACCTCACTCACATCTACTACCTCATACACCTTCACGTCCCTCCCTTCTCTCTTATCTTCTCATCGGCACGTGTAGCACTCAAAAAAATTTTCAACTAGATCAAGCAACCCTGTTAACCATTGAACTCGGACCATTGCATCCATTGCTCCTCGCCATGTCAGACGAACAAGATAAATTGAACCAGGATTTGCAAAACGCATCTCTTGAAGACCAAAACCAAAACCCAGGCTTCAATGCCAACGCCAACGCTGCTTCGTTTGTACCTCAACAGTTCAATCAATACCAAAGTTACCAGCCAGGCTACAACTACCAGCAGAGTTACCAACCACAAGCGTACCAAGCCGGTCAATCTTACCAGCCCCAGGCCCCAGTGAACAACCAGTACCAGGGATACCAGCAATTCCAACCACAACAAAGCTACCAAGGCTACAATAACAGCACCAGAGGAGGCAGAGGTGGCTACAACAATACCTCCAGAGGTGGATACCAAAACAGTTACAATAGCTACAACGCCAACAGCTACAACTCCAATGGATACCAAAGCTACAACCCTGCTGCTGCCCAGCCCGCTCAGGGAATGTCATTGGCCGACTTTGAAAAGCAGAAGGCTGCTCTGGCCCTCAACTTAAACAAGCCAAAAAAGACCCTCAAGTTAGCTCCATCTTCCAATATCAGTTTGGCTAATAGTACCAAACCAGTCGCCAAAGAATCTGCATCGAAGGAATCCACCCCAGCCCCAGAAAGAGACGATAAGCAAGAAGACGCTCCTGTCGAAAAGGACGACGATAAGAAAGCCCCAGTTGCAACTTCTGTTCCTGCCACCACACCAGCTCCTGCTTCAGCTCCTGCTGCCGAGAAATCTGCTGCGCCAGCTGCACCAGCGTCTGCCAAATCCGCTCCAACCAAAAAAACCACCAGAGAATCAACTCCTACCGTTACTGCCGATGCTCTCATCAAGGAACAAGAAGACGAAGTCGATGAAAGTGTGGTCAAGGACTTGTTCGGAGGTAAAGACCATGTGTCTATTATCTTTATGGGTCACGTTGATGCCGGTAAGTCCACCATGGGTGGTAACATCTTATACTTGACTGGCTCTGTAGACAAGCGTACTGTTGACAAGTACGAAAGAGAAGCCAAGGATGCCGGTAGACAAGGTTGGTACTTGAGTTGGGTCATGGATACCAACAAGGAAGAAAGAAGTGACGGTAAGACCATTGAAGTCGGTAAAGCGTACTTTGAAACCGACACCAGAAGATACACCATTTTGGATGCTCCCGGCCACAAGATGTACGTTTCAGAGATGATTGGAGGAGCTTCTCAAGCTGATGTGGGTATCTTGGTTATCTCTGCCAGAAAGGGTGAGTACGAAACCGGATTTGAAAAAGGTGGCCAGACCAGAGAACATGCTTTGTTGGCCAAGACCCAAGGTGTCAATAAGATCATAGTGGTTGTCAACAAGATGGACGATGCTACTGTCGGGTGGTCTCAGGACCGTTACAAGGACTGTACTACTAAGTTGGGTATGTTCTTGAAGGGAATTGGTTACGCCAAGGAAGACATTATTTTCATGCCAGTGTCGGGATACACCGGAGCAGGTTTGAAGAACAGAGTTGAAGCCAAGGACTGTCCTTGGTATACCGGACCTTCATTGTTGGAATATTTGGACAACATGGAGACAGTTAACCGTAAAATCAATGCTCCATTTATGTTGCCTATTTCCGGTAAAATGAAGGATATGGGTACAGTTGTAGAAGGTAAAATCGAGTCTGGCCACGTCAAGAAGGGTGGCAACTTGTTGTTGATGCCTAACAAGACCACCATCGAAGTGGTTGCCATTTTCAACGAAACCGAGCAAGAATGTGACGCGGCCTACTGTGGTGAACAAGTCAGATTGAAGATCAGAGGAGTCGAGGAAGAAGACTTGGCCCAAGGTTACGTGTTGACATCTACAAAGAACCCAGTAAAGACAGTACAAAGATTCGAAGCCCAGATTGCTATTGTTGAGTTGAAGTCCATTTTGTCGAACGGGTTCTCATGTGTCATGCATTTACATACTGCTATTGAAGAAGTCAAGTTTGTCGAGTTGAAGCACAAGTTGGAAAAGGGTACCAACAGAAAGTCCAAGAAACCACCAGCATTTGCCAAGAAGGGTATGAAGATCATAGCCATTTTAGAAGTGGCCGAATCGGTGTGTGCTGAAACCTACGCTGACTACCAACAATTGGGTAGATTTACTTTGAGAGATCAAGGTACTACCATTGCCATTGGTAAAATCACCAAGTTATTGTAATTTCTATATAGGTTCGAATCTTTCAATCAATGATTCAAACACATTCATCAAATTTTCTATACCGTGTATGATATTTTCATCGTAGCCTTGGCCCTTGACGAATTTTGCATGTGCCAAATCGATCAAGTTCAAGCTGCTTAACAGAGCCACTTTTTCTTTTTCTTTATTTTCCTCGTCTTGATCGTCTTGTTCTTCATCTTCCTCGACATCTTCGTCTTGCATAATGGGCTCTGGTATCAAAGGATTTAGTATACTGTGCGATTCGTCATCGAGATTACGGGCGATTTCTTCAGGTGTGGATCCCCAGCGTAGCAAGTCGTTTTCGATGGTAAATAAAAGCGAGCCTGAGAAGATTCGGATCTCGTAATCCAAAAGACAGTTGTACAACAACTGAAGCCGTTGCAAGTACACCTGGGCTAATTTTGCTACCACTTTCGCAGCCAACGGCTGCGGTAATGATGCGTTGAAGTAGTTGCAAAAAAAGAGCTCGAGTGCGGCAGGAGCCGTTTCGGCTGTGAGAGATCGGCCAAAGTGCTTGTTGAATTCTAGATATGTATCGTTAGATTCTTTGGTAAGGACCATAGTAAGGTCCATGTCTGGAAAAATGGGTTTAGGGACGGAGGACGAGCCGTTGTAGAGTTTCATGCCGCACACTCTAAAACCTAGCGAGCCCGAGGTGGTTTGTTGCGAGACGTTAGCGAGACGGGCGATTTTTTCGGGAGCGGTGGCTGAATCATCGGTAAGTTTAGAACCCAACTTAATATCGAGAATACTAGGTTTGACGAACCCATTGTAGATGTTTTGTAAAACGATGTATTGAGAATTAGACGGAGTAGGATCCAGTTGATCTCCTTCGGTAAGTGTTCCCATGAACTGCGGCAACCAGTCTGAAAGCTGAGATCCTGGCAGTCCAGCGATGGGTTCTGCTGCGACCTTGGTGTAGAAGTCCACTTCTTGCTGGGTGGTTGACTTGACAAACATGGCGCCATCATCTAGCGTAAGACACCCAGGGTGGCCAGCAGCCTGGTGTTTGGCCAACGAGGAACCTTTGATTCCCGAGTCCATAGTGAGAGGGGTTGGAGTCAGGCGAGAAGCAGAGTAATGGGGTTTTTAGCGAGGGTTAGTGAGAAATTGTGAAATTTTTGGTAAGGGCCGCGAAAATAGCGACAAAGTGAACTATCTGAACTGCCAGAATAGCGATAAATACAAGAGTGTCGGAGATCGAACAAAGTTTACGGAAAGTCTTTTTTTTTTCCAAGAGATTTTTAGCTCCACGGGCGCAACAGCCTCAAAAAAAACAGCCCAGATAGTAACAGGCCAGGGAACGACGAGCCGCCGGAAGTGTCGCCAACTGATACTAACAGCTGTGAATTAAAGTAAGTGTCATGTGGTCCACAATTCAATCTCACACCGCGTGTTTTAGGTTGCAGTGCAGGACCATTTAACTTCAATCACGATGAACATTCTCCATGGCAAGTTGTTATCGTCTCGTCCCATCCCAGCCAAATGTCAATTCTGGTGTTTCCGGCGCACACGGCACGCCCAAATTAAATTTCCCTTTGTGGACATATTTGACAATATTCGGAACAAAAGGAATAGTGGCGTAGTCACGGTCATAAACACCAACCTGGCCCGAACAATCACGCTCAGATCTCCCAGGTATTACGACATTCACTGTTCTGTTAACTAAAAAGCGTTTCCTCACCCCTGTCACAGGCACACATTCACTTCACAAACTCCGCCATCTTGTGTACACGCTCGTTTCCACGTTTACAAACACTGGCAAAAATAAAGAAAATAAATAGAACAAATAAACCAAATAAAATAGGTAAAAATAGGTCAGGAGTCATCGGATACCGCTGCCACCATCCACGCCGTCACGAAATCTCCGCCAACACGTACAGTCAGGTGTATATTTCCGAATCTACATAGCTCACACCTCTAGTCTCTTTTTAAGGTTTACTAGCAACCTTTGAGACCCTGAATCCACCTATCCGCCCTCTCCCCCTCTGGCAAGTCTCACGACATTCTCGACATTTTTTGACAAGCTTGGTTGAAAAAAACAGACGAAGAACTGGAATTAATACAACTCACACCTAAACAACCACCATGAGCAACCCGTACTCCAACTCATATGAGATGGGTAACTACAACAAGTACTCATCTGGATCTGGAGAAGATGACTTCGTGTCCTACATGAACGAAATCCAGGACATCAACAACTCGTTAGACCAGTACTCTAACTTGATCAACTTAATCTCCAACAAACAAAGAAACTTCATGCAAGAACTTGACTTAAACGAAGAAGATACCGATTACAGTTCGCGCCAGATCGATGCGTTGGTGTCGGAAGCCCAATCGTTGCAACTTGACTTGAAAAACAGAATCAAAAACGTCCAAACCCAAGCGGTTCAATCCAAGAACCAAACCAAGTTGGATCAAGCTGAAACCAGTAGAAAGAGATTCCTCGAGCTTATCCAGGAATATAGATTGGTCGAAGCCAACAACCGTGAGCAAACCAAGGTCCAGGCTGAAAGACAGTACAAGATTATCAAGCCCGATGCATCTGAAGAAGAAGTCAAGGCCGTGGTAGAAGACGGCGGAAGCAACTCCCAACAGTACTTTCAGCAAGCGCTTTTGCAATCTAACAGAAGAGGAGAAGCCAGAACCGTGTTGAACGAAGTTCAAGTTAGACACCGTGAATTATTGAAGTTGGAGAAGACTATGGCTGAATTGACCCAGCTTTTCCACGACATGGAAGAGTTGGTTATTGAACAAGACCAAGCCATTCAACAAATTGACGAACAGGTTGGAAACGCTCAGCACGATATTGAACAGGGTGTAGGACATACCAACAAGGCTGTTGTTAGTGCCAAAGCTGCTAGAAAAAAGAAGTTGTGGTGTTTCCTTATTGTTCTTATCATCATTATTATTCTTGCCCTTGTGTTGGGTATTTATTTTGGTACCAAGTAGTAGGTATGATTCATTTTTCATGTATACAGATAAATTTCATTGAATTTTGATTGAAATACAATCGTTACAAACTTCCAAAAGTAACATGTGTCAGCATATTTTGATCCAAACTACCATTTATATTGATTTTTTATTCATTTGCTTCTTTACGCAAGACATTGTGTCATTTAATTATTGTTTTAATACTTAATAAAACGTTTGCTTCTCAGCTGTCTTTTCTGTAGAAGCATGTCCCCGTTGAAGTCCCGGTCATAAATGCCCCAAACTTACTTGCTGACACTAAAATAAACCAATTAGTCCAAAATGAACCATCCATCAGTTTGCTAGAACGTTTCCAACAGCGTTTTAGGATACATACTAGAGTTAATATCTAATTTAGACTATTTAAATTTTAACATGCCTGAACATTAGCAACAATACAGTGTATCGTTCACTAAGTAAGAACATATATTACTCTACAGAAAAGCCATGCCGTCAATTAATAGAAAATTCTCGTAATCCTGTGTGTTAGTAACACTATCAAATTTTGATGCGTCAATATGGCTGATACTATTAAGAACACCACCGGTCGAAAAAAGTGTACGCCAGCCTGTAGAATGCTTGAAACTCACCAGGTGCAACGGGGGATGCCACAGAGACTCCCGTCATCGCTTTCCTTACCCATTTGGGACCGTATTGGTGCCCGTTACCGGAGCCAGAAATCTCCCCACATTCGGTTACCGGCGGCTACCCCAGGTTATTACGTGAGCAACTATGACTAATTTTTCAAATTACTCATAGTCAGAGTCTACGTAAAAAGATCTATTTATCATTTAAAAGCAAATAGCAAGAACATACAGACAAATATCTCAACTCTTTTCTATAATAATCCATCATGCCTATGTTACAAGACCCGTCTACGAAATATAAACCGTTTCCTCCCATCAACCTCCCTCAGAGAGCCTGGCCATCCAAGACCTTAACCAAAGCTCCCAGATGGTTGTCAACCGACTTGAGAGATGGAAACCAGTCATTACCCGATCCTATGTCAGTCGAAGAGAAAAAGGAATACTTTCAAAAGCTTGTTGAAGTTGGTTTCAAAGAAATCGAAGTGGCATTCCCTTCAGCATCCCAAACTGACTTTGACTTTACTCGTTACGCTGTTGAAAATGCTCCTGCTGACGTATCGATTCAGGTTTTGTCTTCTTGTAGGGAGGAATTGATCAGAAGAACCGTAGAGTCCTTGACTGGTGCCAAAAGGGCTACCATTCATATATATTTAGCCACAAGTGAGTGTTTCCGTGATATAGTTTTTGGCTTAAACAAACAAGAAGCCAAAGAGTTGGCTGTGAAATGCGCCAAGCTCGTCAGAGAGTTAACTAAGGACGATCCTAGTCAAGCAGGTACTGACTGGGACTTTGAGTTTTCTCCTGAAACCTTCTCGGATACCGATGTCGAGTACGCTGTTGAAGTCTGTGAAGCTGTTTTAGAGGCATGGGGCCCATCTCAGGAGAAGCCGATTATCTTCAATTTGCCTGCTACTGTCGAAATGTCGACTCCTAATGTTTATGCTGACCAAATCGAACTTTTTTCAACCACGATTTCCAACAGAGATAAGATTTGTATTTCTCTTCATCCCCACAATGACAGAGGATGTGCTGTTGCAGCAGCTGAATTGGGGCAGATGGCCGGTGCAAACCGTATCGAAGGTTGTTTGTTTGGAAATGGTGAAAGAACCGGTAACGTTGACCTCGTGACTTTGGCATTGAATTTGTACACCCAGGGTGTTCCGCCATACTTGGACTTTTCCGATATTAATTCTGTGGTTAAAATTGTTGAAAAGTGTAACAAGATTCCTGTACACGATAGAACTCCATATGGTGGTTCATTGGTGGTATGTGCCTTTTCTGGATCACATCAAGATGCCATCAAAAAAGGTTTCAATGTGCATTCTCAAAAGCTTGCCCAGTCTTCGAATAAACAAGTACGTTGGCAATTACCTTACTTGCCATTAGATCCTCAGGATATTGGCAGAAACTACGAAGCTATCATCAGAGTGAATTCCCAATCCGGTAAGGGTGGTTCAGCCTGGGTCATCTTGAGAAACTTGGAGTTGGATTTACCAAGAGGTTTACAAGTTGCGTTCTCTAAGGTCGTCCAGGAAAGAGCGGAAATAAAGGGTCAAGAATTGACCAACAGCGAATTATGTGATTTGTTCAAACAGGAATATTTCATTGAAGACGACGTGGAAGAAAACGATTCGCAGAACTACTACAAGTTGATTGACTACAACATCTCGACACCCGAAAAAGGCGTGAAGCAAATTGATGCAGAATTGGAAGTGGATGATAAACCGATAAAAATCTCGGGTAGAGGTAATGGTCAAATCTCGGCATTCAACAATGCCATTCAAACGTTCTTGGGTAATGACATGGATGTCAAGAATTATCACGAGCACTCTTTAGGCCAGGATTCTCAATCAAGAGCTGCTACTTACATCGAGACGGTATCGAATAAGAACACTGTGTCGAAATGGGGTGTAGGAATCCACCACGATGTATCTCGTGCATCCTTCTTGTCATTAATCTCCATCTTGAACGGCTTAAGAAGAGATGGCCAAATCCAGTAATTGGATGTATATAGGAAACAAAGAAGAAAAATATCACTTATAATGCATGTAAAAGAGAAATTAATGATACTTGTAAGGTTAAAAGATAGGTTGAAAGATAGAGCGTAGTTGAGCTTTTGGTTTGGGTACAACTTTTCAAGTTAATATGTATGGCACTAGCACCACTTTTTTATAGTTTTCGACAAATAGTCTGGAAAAATGAAGTATAAAATAACTAATAGACTTGTAATATTGTTTTAGCATCCAAGAACCTAAGTTTATTTCTAAGAATACGAAACTTACCAACTGCTTTGATGTTTCTATTACAGTGCTTGGATGGTATTAGTGCTGCCCTATAGTAGAATGTACTCCATTGCTGCCTGGTTTGGGTGCAAATTGGTTGGGCTGAATTCAAAATCTAAAATATACGTTAAAAGTGCAAATCTAGATAATTAGTCAGGATAAAAGCACAATAACCAGTATGGCCAATGCTAGGCCTAACTAAAGCCAAAAATAGTTCCGCTAAATCGAATAAAGACATTTGAACTGCTATCGGTATATCTGGAGAAGTTTCGAGTCACGCACGACCGGCCTATAAATTCACCCAGTTCCCGTAATTAAACCAACAGCAAACATGACTCAAGAAAACCCAGCATTAAGTGTAGCCGATGCATACAAACAGATCAACGAAGCTGAAGCACAGGCATCCAGTTTGGAAAGAATGTTAGATCAACTCGACGCGAAAATGGATGCCATTTTGAAGGAAGCAGAGGCCATAACTGAAGGAGACGAAACTGAACAAACCGACAATGATGAAGACAAGTCGGCCGAAATAAAACAATAATGAGTCTACAAATCATTACTTAGAATATTATGCGTAATATTTCAAATCTAGTATGCTATTTATCTAAGCATTGCCAACAATTCACTCTTTCTAATGAACTCCCGTTCGCCATCCACAAATGGATTCACCAGTAATCGTGGATTGATGACTTTGATATTTCCATCGGTGACTTCTTCATTTAATTCTTGTATATTTACTTTGGCAGGATATCCACCTTCTAGCCACCATTTCTTAGCTTCAGAACTTGGAGCTGGCAAGCTGTTTTGGTTGGTGTCCATCAAGAACGACAAGTTGTTGGATTCATTGAGAATTTCATTGATGCCACCAAACTCTCGTCTATAAGTTTCATATAGACTATTGGACAAGTTCTTCCTGATGGTTTGGTTGATGACATTGACCGATAGTTTGAATATAGAATACACCGGTCTGTGGTCGGAAAATATAAGGTTTTCGTCACAGTCATAGATCAATTGCTTGATGATTTTACCTCTGGAAAGAATCCTATCGGTCCAAGCCGGAACTCTTTGTTTTTCACTAGTATCATACGTCTTTGTTCCATTGTCAAACTTGTAGGTGGGAGGAAACTTAATTTCCAGTTCGTCAAAGAACGGGAAACTTTCTCCTGCTGCCATTTGGATATTAAGCTGGTCGTGCTCAAACATCTTGGCGAACTCCTTCTGTTCGATCAAGGGCCGGATCTGTTCGTTTGTAAAGTCTATTCTGTAGTTGAAATCTCCGAGCCAAATGGTGGCATCATGATCCTTGATCCGACGATTCTTAGAAAACTTGATTCCCTTTATGATGGTCTTGTAGTTATGGTGTCTTTCGTCGATGTTGTGGTGACCAGCTGCCAAATGCGACGTCACTAAACATATTTCCGAGTTGGAATAAGTAAACCGTACCGACACACCTCCTTTGTTGGAACTCATTCCTCCCAAACCGGTTTTCTTAAACGATCCTTCGATGTTGCTGATGTACTTGAGTTCTTTTTCCTTGACAAACAAGAGCAACGCAATTCCACCTAACTGCCCGTTCCACAACGAAACGTACTTTTGCTGCTCAGGATTGTGCTTGTTTAAACAGGCTTTGATCTTGTTGTCCCAGAAGTTCTTGTTGTCGGACTGCGTGTTGACCAACTGGCCGGGACTGAGCTCGACTATTTCCTGGAACCCAACAAACACTATGTCGTACGACCGTTCAATTTTGTACTTGGACCGAGGAAAGATCCAGTCCTTGATACTGTCCTCGCTACAGGTCCCGTTGACGTTGAAGGTGGAGGCAAAGAGCGAGATGTCTTTATACGAGCTGAACTCCTTGGATCGTTTATTCAACTCCTTTTCAAAGTAGTCGTGGATCGGGTTGTGGAGAGTAATACTAACCTGGTCCTGGAGCCGGCCGAGAAGCTTAAGCATTGCGGTCTCGTTGGGCTTGGACTCGGCGATCACTCCACTCAAATACTTCTTGGTGAGGTTGAGTTTGCTGAACTTCTTGCTCGAGCTCTGGGAAGTATGTGACGAGCTGGAGATGAAGTTGAGGGTGATTCTCGTCAACAGTTCCTCGTTTTCCGACCACAACTTGGCGTGTTTTATTAGAAGATCGTGGTCTACAGGGATCCCTATGTCTTTGAATGCTAGTTCGATAACCTCTTGACTGATGATTTTGGAGATAAAGTCGGCTTTGGCCAAGTTGTCGAACGAATTGACTCGAAACACACCCAACTGCTTGCCTGTGTAATTCTGCTTGTTGATATCGTAGAACAATGCTCCATAGTCGAGAATGGAATTTTCCAAGAGTGGAACGATGTCGTGGGGATTCAGCGACGTGTAGCCGGCCTTTTTCATGCTGGATGTCGATACTGGCACCGGGGTGTATCCAAGCTTGTAGTTTAAAGGAAACGTGTCTGCAAAAGAGGACTTTTCTTTGGTGTTGTTGAAAGCAGTAATGTGTTCTTCATACTCCTTGTTCAACTGGCCCTTGTAAGACTTTGCATCTCTGGCCAACGAATTAATGATGTGGACCTCGCCAAACTGAAGTGCCAACTGTGCAAAGTGACGGGTGAACGCATGCTGGCTGGTTTCAAACGACCGTGGGAACACCAATGATTTGCTTCTGCGGGACGGTATGATGGATTTCTTGGAGAAGTTGCTCTCAAGCTCCCAGAATATGGGTACGTTTCCTCGCACCAACACATACGCAAAGCAGAAGTTGGCGGTGTAGATGATGATTTCCGTTTCGACAAAGTTGGACACGGCTCCGTCGTCGTCACAGCCCCAGTCACCAAACAACGGGCCATTTTTTAAACAAGCTTGTTTGGAGATGATCGTGAGTAGACCTTCTTCATTTTGATTAACGGCCGTGTTGACGGTTTTGGCAAAGCCTCTGGTAATGGTGACAAGGAATCCAGAGCGGTCAAAGGTGATTTGCTCGTGCTGGGAGAGTCTGTTTCGAAACTCAATGAGCTCGGAGTTCATGAACGAGTTCCACATGAACCTCTTGAAGAAGTCCGAGTCTGCCAAGAGCTTGAACTGGTTGGTATAAACTTCGTCCAGCTCGTTCGGATGCTGCTGACAGGGGATGCCTCGTTCTTGGGCATTGGCAGTGATGTCAAAGTCTCGGCTGTAGAAAAACGAGCCTGAAGAAAGTAACTTTCTTACCGAATGGGCGGGGTATTCACTAGACTTATCCCTTTCGTATACTGTAGCGGGATCCTGGCCCACGTTATCGTCGACCCAGCTGTGTAAATGGTCCCATTCATCGTTGTTGAGGCAGTAGAAATCAACCGCATCGATTCGGTTGATCTGCTCGGTGATGGTGGGACATGCAATGGTGGTATGTCGGGTGACAAACCCAAGATATATGTTGCTGCCAACATTAAGAAGCCCCAAGAACCCCAAGATCTCTTTGCTGTGCCTGGACTTGCTGGGACTGATGTCCTTGAAATTGCTAAGATCAACGAGTGATTTATGGACAAACTCCACGATAACCTTATTGGTGCCATCAGAACCTCCGGGATCAGGCTTGGATCCGTGGGATATTACATGAAGGTGGGTGTGGTGAGACTTGTACTTGGGATAAGGATGCCGAATAATGAGCGCATGGGTGTCGCTGGTAACAATAATGGTGCGGGGACGTTCATTGAGGTACAACTTCATATTACCAGCCTGATGCTTTGTCCAACGCAGTCTATAAGAAACAGTAGCCCAATACTGCCAGTTGCATCAACACCTGAAACTGATTTAGGCGTAAGCAATCATGGCAGGATCACGTGCCCGCTTCGCCTCGATGGTTAGCGAGATAGTGGCGGAGGAGAGGACAGGGGAATAGAGCTTATATGTGGAGATTCTACTGGAGTTGATTTGTCCATCTTTTGGGAGTAAGTATTAGTAGTCTGCAAATGGTCCATCCTGTTTGAATGAAATCGCAGTTCAGGAAAGATCAAGCAGTAGCTTTTCCGAAGCCATTTCAAGGCAGAATTGCTATTTTTGGTACCTTTTGGCGGTTCCGCCGCACAGCTTATCCGGGCACTATCTTTTCTAACTACGTATCTCTTTCCAAGACATCTCCTTTGATCTGATATCATCTGATATGCATCTAATAAGTAGAAAAGATGCCCCTTTCTTACTGATTCACCTGGTCCCACTAAGTATTTTTTTCCAGGCCCGTTCATATATTCGATAGAGTTATTCTTCTGTGGTTACATTGTAGTATTTTTCAATTCGAATATAATTAAATAGGGCAAGAGCAGGTTAAGCAAGCACTGGAAATAGCAGATTAAGCAAGTATAGCATTCATTAAAGATAAGTATTTCTGCGATTTGTAAGGTATCAATTGGGAATAATCTGATGTAAGCCAGATTGAAGCGAGACTTTTAAGGTTTGATTTAATTACACACGTTAGTATGACGTTTTTTCCTATGAAAAGAGCAAAGTTCTCAAGAGTAGACATTCTAGATCATATGCACTAAAAGAAATTCGCAAGCAATGTCCAGGTCCACCTATTTACTGACAGAACCTAAAAGTTCTGACTCTATCTCTTTACCGCATGTTCTATTTATACATATGATTTTGTAGAACATCCAAAAACCCTGATAGAAGCATCCAAGCAGTAAGGCTTGAGAGAATAAAATATCAATTTCATGGACTGGTCAATAGCATTCTATTTACAATTGTTTGCAATGTGCAAATAATTATTCGATCCTCTTTGACTTGAATACGCTAGAAAAATCCTAGCACTTCTTTAATTAACCTAAATATGCTCTACTAACCTTGTCTACTGTAGATAAACTTCTAAGATATCACTGATACGAAGTGGATTGGCTTAAGCGAATGATACTAAATAGTGTTGAACTACATAATGGATTGATTATGTATAATATAAAATTCAGAATGGTACTTTGTTCTGCTTTTGCAAGAGCTGTTACCACTGTGTTTGATGTACAGCTACGCATAACCTTTCCAGTAAAGTGCCAGGATGGCGAATGTCCTACTCGATTTCTACACAGTTTGCACGAGTTATAGCTCGAAAAGAAGGTGGGAGAACGATCGATCGTATATTATATTAATAGGAGTACATTATTAATTCTTCTTAGACTTCTTTTGTTTGGCATGGCCCTCTGGTAACCAGTCAGCAGATGAAGCAACCCCGGTGGAGGCAGGAGCAGCACCGGATTTCTTGATCTTTGGAGCTACAGGCAAAGTACCTGAGATGTATTTCTTACCCCAGATCTGGTAAGCAATGTAAGCCAAACCAGCAAGTGAAGCAATCAATACCACTTCCAAGAACAACAAGTGGAGGTTGAAAATGGAAATAGGCACGTCAGAAACAGTAGTCAACTGGGCCCTAGGACGAAGAGCTCTCAACTCATCCTTGAAAGCAATGTACACTTCTGGTGTGAACAAGTAGTCGTCAGGAATCAAATTCAATGGAATCTTTTGCGAAAACGTTTCGGACTTGCCTGGTGCCAACACAAATGGACCAATGGCTCCAGAGGACAAGTTGGTTTTAATCTCCTGGTTGGCAGGATCACGGAAACTTCCACCAACCCCAACAACAGAAATTTCTTCGTCTTCCAAGTTACTGGCAGTGTAGATAATGTTAATGGTCTGGCCATTGCTCAATTCAGCAGCCTGGGTGGCCCCAACGTCTGGGAACTCTTGGATGGTGTAGTCTACAGCCACCTTGACCAAATCTCTCGCATCATTTATATCCAATGCTGGAGCGGCAGAAACGCCTGCAAGGGCGACCATGAATCCTAATATCTTTGTAAACTTCATTGTTAATTACACTGACTACGGACAACTTCTACTTGGTGCCGTAGGCTGAAAAATCGACGACGACGTCTCGTGAGGCTACCACGACCGTATGCAGGACGCGATATCGCCCGATATATGGAAGAAGATAGATTGTCAAATCGGTCCAGGATCTTGTATTTCAACACAAAATATAGATATTGTGACAAGCGGGAGAAGTAGAGCTGAACCACCCCGAATAGTGTTCTGAGGATTTCTCTGGAAAATTTTCCTTGAAAAATTATTATCGACGAGTTGGATATACCAATTCGATGATCAAAGTACAGCCTCAGGGTATTGTGCGACCGTGGATACGGAGTGGGTGTTTGTTGAGCCAATGCAAACTATATCAGAGTCAAAGGTACTTGGGTCATCAGAGTACAATGATACAAACCGGAACAGGACCAGAGTTTGACGCGGATTTAATGGAAACATCCGAGTCCAAGCATCCACGAAACAAGGCCAGGTATGGTAAGGATCAGGCGTTGATGAGCACCATCAAGAGTATCAGGGACGAAAAAAGAGTTTCCACAGCAAACAGGCGCGCTGAAATCAAAGCGGGTCGTTTCCAAGAGCACCGCGCATTGGCCGACAGCTTTATACGGCACCGAGCCAAGGTGGTTAGTCTTCTTAGAGACGAAACCAATATCGATGCTCTATTTAAAGATATAGTGAACCAACCACAGGAGCCAGAACCATCACAAGATGAAACGCTCGTTAGAACGTATGGCCAACTCCAAGCCGGGCTCGGTGCTCTCACATATAACGATTCCGAGGCTCGAGCGCTGGTGATGATGGTAGCCATCTCGTTAATCAACTCGGTTCTTGTCGAAATCAACTTGAGACGGTTGTTTCAGTCAGGAATCACAGAGTCGGCCAACAACAGTTTCTTGTTTCGTAACTTGATACGCGATATCCATGACGAGGCCAGAAAGGTCGAGATTCTTCAGCTTCTTACTCCACTTTACAATAAGACCATGGCAGGTGTGCCGGAGCTGTTCGATGAGTTTTTCTGCAACTTGGACGCCAACGCCATCACCCTGTTGTTGGACCAATTGAAAACCAGCGATAGCTCGCTAGAAGTGTTGCGGATCTACTTCCAACACTTCAAATCGGGCCAGTACCTCAACTATGACCACTCCGACTATGTCAAGGCCATCCAGAACTCGGCATTAATCCGGTTCCACAGTCCAGAGGTGGACAACTCTGAGTACATCAAGCAGTTTGACGCTGCTTTTGATCGTTATACTGCTAGCATCCATCCTCTTAGACATCTTGGCTTAGCCTTGGAAGTGGCAAAGGTGCTTCTTCTGCCCCATAAGCATACACCCGACAGTGGTATCTTCGACTGTCTCATGAAAAAGTTTGAACGCATCAGGCTACTCAATTACCAATCTTTAGTATACCAGAGTTTGCCTTTGTACAAACACCGTCAATCCGCATTGGCCAGCAAGGATACGCACCAAGCTCCTACAATGGCATTCCACACTCAGCATGTGGTCCAGCAGAACCCAGAAATGTTGACCACCTTGATAATATACCAGGTATCTCGTAGCGACACTGCTGCGTTCAAACATTCGCTCTCCTTTTTTGGGTTGGATGAGGTTATCGAACACGAAAAGGTATTGAATCGTTCTTACTTCTCGCCTCTTATATCCAAGTCTCGCTTCATGAGAAATAAGTCCCGCCAATTAGGAATACAAATGCCTAATGTCGAGTCGTCAAGGCCTCTCTTAGTACCTCTCGACAGCATATATCAAGCTATACGAGGGTGCATTGAGTTAAAACAGTACCAGTACATTGACCTGTTGTTTAACAAGTTGATTGTGCATTCTGTCGAATGCGAAGATGATGGGCCGTTTGCAGGAATCAAGGTTCTCGTCAGCTTCGGCTCCCATAACTTGGCCGATCTGCCATACTCCTTACTAGTAACTAAGGACTATAGCCCTAAACAATTTGCTAGCAAGATATTCACCAAAGACTTGATCAAGCTTCTAGTTCAAGCCAGCACCGAGTCTGACGACTTAGGCAGAATCATGTGGTTAATGCCATATTTGGATGAATATATTCATGCTAATATCGAAGAACATAGGAAGAAACTAGAGAAAAACCAAATGGACTCATCTCCAATTGATATTGAGTTGATGAGAGAAATCTTTTTGGCCTTGACTACATTCGGCCTTGAGGGCAAGTTGATGTCTTACGATAATATTCTCAAGTTTAAAGACACTGATTTGGGCTTGGGTGCCAAGACCGAGTAAATTCGTATCACTGTAATATTCACGAGTGTACATGTAAATAAAATACTGTAAATATCACTGTATATATGCAATTGAATATTATGTGATATGATAATGAACAAATCGTATTCTTAATCAGAGAGTTAAGTTTTGATTCCCCTACATTAGCTCACATGAATTAGTTACTGCTGCTTTCATTTCAATTACTACTCTTAGTTACGATTTAATTAGTAATTATGAGTGCTGGATGTTACTGAACCTGATCATCTATCTTCAGTATTGGCACTATAAATACTAATTATTACTGAAATGTATTCTTCATAGTAATCAATTATTAGCAAATAGTGTAAGTTAGCAATTAAGTAGCTTTACATACGTGATCATCTTATGAACCATAGACTTTTATTATATTGGCAATTCCAACACTGAAGCGAGTTTCTCCAGAACAACTCGCTGCTAATTTACAACTATTGCTGTAATATGATCACCTCACATCATTTTCTAGTTTCATTGCTTACTTCAGTTAATTCTTTTACATATTATTCCAATCATTATATTATTCTATAAGTACATCTCTATTAACGGCCACTGTATTTCTTTTCGAAAGGTCTGGTTATATTGTAACCAATAAAGGCAAAGGCAAATCCTAATTCGAAACCAATGTCACCACCCATTCCGATCTTACGACCAATTACCCCAGCATACCATTCTTGGTCCATTCCCAATACGACACCAGCTACACCACAACAGAAGGCAAAGGTACCGGCAAGTCCTATAGGGTAAGCAGATTTGTCTTTGTAATTCATGTAGTCATAACTGGAAAACTGACCTTTTCTGTGAATAAAGTGTTCAGATAAACAAATAGATTGATAAATAGCCAAGTAATAAGCAATCAAGTTCATGAAATTTTGCATGACAGACGAGAAACTGTAATAAGCAGGAATAGCAATGGCCAAAGTAGCAAAGTTACCAAGTAAAGACCAGACGACTCTTGGGACTTTAGCAAACTTGGACCAGAGTGCTTGGGCAGAAAGGGCCATGGAGTACATGTTTGGAATGTTATTGGCTACGGTAGATAAAGCCAACAAGACACACAAGAATTGGCCGAAACCATGGACGGAATCGGTGACCAAAATAGAGTAAATCAAACCACCAATCAGGTCCTTATCGTAGCTGGCTTTCCAAGCAGGATCAGAAACAGTACCAGTTGCACAAGCAGCACCTAAAATCAAGGTGAATAATAATGGAAACCATAAACCGAAGACAATACCAAAGAAAATCTTGGAAGAGTTGGCGTCTCTAGGTTGATAGACAGTATAATCTGAAGCGTAGGTTGTCCAACCGGTAGCAAAACCGAAAATAGTACCACCAAAGGAAAGAACAGAACCAGCTGTTACACTACCACCAACCATGTGACCAGCAGTAAAGTTACCTGATTTTGCCATTCTAACAATAATGGTAATGAAACCAACTGCATTTGGAATCCAGGACCATTTTTCATAGATATGAATCACATGGTATCCGAAAAAGGTGACGATAATAGTCAACACCACTATAATAAGACAACCAGCCCATGGAGGAAGGGTATTGTTGTTGACAATGTGTAATAATTGAGCAGAAGCCATGGTATTGACAGCACCCCAACCAACACAAGCAACCATATTGATAAAGGCAAAGATTCTCATGGCATAGTTACCCAATAAGAATTTGGACAACACCATTTGTCTTAAGCCCAACTTTGGACCAAAAATGGAAAAGAATGCAACTGGCAAAGTACCTAATAATGAGAAGAAGATGATGACCAAGACACAAGACCAGAAATCCAACTCAAATACAGTAATACCAAGGGCACCCAAGGAAAAGGTAGCAACCACCAAGTTAGCTGACCACCACATTGTAGCAGCATTCAAGATAGAGTTATCGGTCTTTTCGTCATCGGTTACAAGATCCACACCTTTGGTTTCAGCATTTAAAACCGCCGCTATTCTATTTATTACCGACAAGTTTTGGTTATCAATTTCAGCGGTTCCTGAATGGTCTTCTAAAGATTTTTCAAACGAGTCAATTGAATTTTTTTTTGTATCGTTGAGAACAGCATGGCCAGCAGAGCTACCAACAGATTTCTCTGGATCGTAACTCATTGTAAGGTATTTATAGGTAGTTAAAAAGTTGTTGCCAATGACGCTAACACTTGAAGGATGTTGGTAGGGCAAGTCGGGTTCTTTATAATGAAGAGATGGAAAAATTGGGATGCCAAAAAGAAACTTTGCGAGCCTAGCCACAAAGTCTGCCGTGACACAAAGATTTTCTTGAAGCGGCGCCCGGTGATAGATGCAAGATTGAGGTCTCCGCGGAAGGATCGCTGGCGGCCGCTGGGGGACGGATGAAGCTCAGAAAACCGAAACTGGAGGAGCATTGTGGGCCGAAACTGGCCAAACATTCTATGTATAATACTATAGATGTTCATAGGCTTCTTAGCTTGCTTCAGCAATGCCTAGCGACTTTCTATTGGCTTGACCGCGGAGCCAATTCTTATCTCAGAATCGATTTTCGGGTGCGGCATGACGGCGTCTGCCCTACAGGGGAACGTTAAAAAGTGCGAGAAAAATGTTTTGATCCGTGCTCCGTTGCACAAGAAACAAATCAAACGTCGAGGGCCATGTATTGTGTAGGTGGGCACAAGCTTTGACTTAAAAGTTAGTTGGCGAATATCGGTGCTGAATCGAATCTGGGATCTGCCACACGGAACAAATCTAAAGATCTGTTCCTTCGATCTAAACAAGCGGACTCAGGCGATCAGTGGCTTCTGCTGCGAATGCTTTCAGACTAAAAAAAAAAAACTTATAAAATATTTTGAACTACCAGATCGCAACCCTGTGATTAATTAATTAATTTGACTTCGAGATAATGATCGTCTGTGCAAATGCCTTGTGAGCTTATCTTTAAGACCCCGCTAATAATGCTAATATTGCATGGCTAATAATTAATCTAAGATAGCAGGACCCCACCGTTTGTATATCCATCTTCGGTTGCTCGCGTATTTCCCCTATTATATTAGATATATTTGAATAAACGTCCGACAAATATTTCCTATTCACTGTTAATTTAATTGGCAAAAGAAGTCAAAACGCACCTCTGCACACGACTGCACATGGCTTGGCTTTCGCTATGAAGTTCCGATTTGACACCAGCCGTTAGTTGCATAACCAGCGAGTTTATATTTACATTTATAATAATAGTTCAAACTATAAAAACATTTATTCAACACAGCAAACAGAACTAAAGGGCATATACACATATTTTTGTTTTACGATTTTTTTTTGTTTTTCGTATTCAGTGGCTTCATGGCAGTATACCATTGGCCATCAACATCTCCTTCAATCTCATCACCTCACGCTGTAATTCTTCTTTATCAGAAATTAGACCTTCAACCTTATCTTCCAATTGAGACATTCTTTCCATTTTACGGGCCCTTGATCTTCTTGCAGCTTCTGTGTTTTTAGCACGCTTCAAGAGAACAGGATCACTGGATTCAGACTCCACTGGCATCAATGGCTGAGCACGTTGCTTCTTGGAGTAACTAGTACATCCAAGATGATCAACTTTCTTTCTAGAAGAACCATCCAACATGGGCGTCGACAATGTAGAAGATGGATTTGGAGTGAATAACTGTGTAGGTTGTTCTTTTTTTTGGTGTTTTATAGGTGCAAACTCAAATGATTCTTCAACTTCGCTGTACAGTCTCTTTGAAGATGAAACCGTTGGAACAGAAACCGATGATTCAGGATCATGCGATTCCTCCAAAAGGAATTCATGGTCAATTTCGACGTCAGGGACAACTTCGTTGACAGGATCACTCGAATCTCCAATGAGCGCATTGACGGCAGCTTCTTCGGCATCCTCCAGACGGTTCAAAGGTCTCTCTTCGTTTCCAAAGAGAGATACCCAATCTTCTCTAGAGTTGACCTTGGAGCCTTCGACAATGAAATCCAACTCATCAAACATAGGAGTATGGTCCTGTAATTGATCATGTTCATCCAAAACGCTAGAGAATACAGATTCTAAAACGCTAGAATGAATATGGAAAGGAGACGCAGGAGTGTCATCTTCTTTCTTGTAACCAGAGGAGTTTGGTTTATAGTTTGGCAAGGAACCTGATAATGGATGATTAACAGTACCTTTCTCAACAGAACCAACGGCAGCATCGTGACCTTCAAAGAGGTTGAAATGATGGCTTGGCTGTGGTGAGAATACATCTTCGGACTCGAACATCGAATCTCCTGATAAAATCATTGGGTTGGAAGCAGACATCTTGTTAGCTTTAATCTGAGTATTTGGAACGGCGGGGGGAATAATTTTAGTATAACTAATTGGGAACGGCAACAATGCGGTATAATATTTAGCTGGATAACCTAGGGGATAATAATTTGGGGTAAAACGACAACGTCATATTGGACGAGATAAATCTTTAAATCACAGTAACATCTTTAGTAAAGAAAGTTTAACAACAACTTAGGGTCTATATTCATAAACTCTTTTAAGGGGGGGATCTTATTTATATATAATGATCTTTAAATTAAAAACTAGTTAAAAACTTGTTTAAGCACACATTTTGAGTGGAAACTTCAAAATAATATAGTGGAAAGTGGTAAAAGTAAAAATATAGTAATTTGCGTTAAATTAATATATTTGATTTGAAAACTTGGATAAGTTTTTAGTGTCTTAGTTTTTCGGTGTTGTTGTTTTGATAAAAAGAAAAGCTATTCAGTTTTGGCCCCGACGGAATTTTACATTCTTTTATATCATTTGGGAGCCTGAAAATCCCCGCTGAAAATTTTTTCGCGCCTTCCCAATTGGGTAACAATTTTCTTGGAAGCGCAGTGCGTGGTGCAAATTATACTGATATTTACTCCAATCGTACCTATTATCACTGTTTTGTAGGCGCACGAGGACGCTGGGATGTAAATATCAGTCTAACTTACTAATCGTGGAGGAAGTTTACGAGGGGATATAATGTGGAATCTATGACTCATAAAACATACAGGCATAGCCTGGCACAGAAAGATAAGGGGGTTCTAATTAAAGTTTCAGTACACTTGGGCGACGTAATTCGTAGAATGGTTTGGATCGAAATAGATCAAGTTTTGTAGACGTTGCTCAATGGCACAATATGCTTGTCAGAATTTTCACTTTTACCGGTACAGGCGGTGTGTGTCTTATCGGGAGTTGTATGTTGGCGCGGCGGGCCGGCTTGGCGCCGGTGGTGACTGGAGAAACCACCTGCATGAACCAGAATCATGCATCGCGGACGGGTCACGTGAATTTCTTCAATACTGTCCCAGACATGTCTGGGGGATATGAAGGTGAGTAACGTGGAGCGTTAAATTATTATAGATGATTACTGGAGAGCGTAGTACCATGTGTGTCGAATTACTATTTATATGTAGCTTACTGGGATTTAAACCATTTAGGAAGCCCTTTTTTCTTGGGTTCTGGTTCTTTATGAGTGGGCTGTGACGTGTGATAAACCGGGGATTCTCTTTCTTCAGGAAGTTCACCCCTGTGAGCCTCCAAAACCACTTGAGGAAGTTCGCTAGATGTTTTGACGTCAAGAATTTTATCGGATTGAATGAATGGGCCGCTTTTGTCTTCATCCTTGCCCACATATTCCCAGATCAACACACTTCTTTCGTTCTGAAACTCAGGCAACTTTACAAGGTATTCGTTGTTGCGATCAAATGAGAATTGGATCTTCTGAAATGGCGGGTATCCTAGCTTTAACGTATACTTTCCAATGTACTTTTCAATAAGTAGTTCGTCGATCTTTTTCACCAATTGGCCAAACTTTATTGATTCAACATCTTGGAGTAAGTTAATTTGAAGAATAGAACGATCTGGAAATTTGATCCGCAAATTATACTTCTTGGGTATACTGATGACCGTTTTTTTCCTTTTGCCAGAATCTTGGATGAGTTTCTGGTATATTTTTGCCTGTGACACCGTCATATTGTAGTCTTCATCTGGGTTATTGTACGCCGTGGAAGTCTGTTCTTGTGGTACGTACAAGCGAGGAGTTTCGGCTTCTTTTTCCAACTGTGCCGAGACTGAATCAGGCTCGTATTCGTCATCTTCGTATGGATCCAAACCCTTCTGTGAATGTTGCGGTTGTTGCTGTTCTGGAACTGGGATTGCGGTTTGTGCTACTGGCGGTGTTGCAGTCGAAATAGAATCAACTGGAGCCTGATCGGAGACCGGTGCATCGTTCTCGATGTCCATGGCATCCTGAGCCTTGGCTTCTTGCTCCTTAATTCGTTCTTCTCTTAAACGATGGTTTCTTTCTTTCTGGAGTCTCAATTGTGCTTCGACAATATCTTTTTGCTGTTGTATTCTGCGGTCATTCTCGCCCTGGCTCTTTTCAAAGCTCATTCTAATTACTAAACTGCTGACATTTCCTACGATCGATCCCAACTGCACTTTGGAGTAGTCATCTTCACTTTTGTACACAGTGTTTAAAATAGCAAGCTGAGATGCATCATTGAGTAGGTCAACGTTGTTTTTGTTGCCGAACTGATCTAACAATTGCTGGAGGGTGGCCAATGACCCAACCTTGTCGATCATCGTTTTGGAGTCGTTTTTGGGAAAACTCACACTTAACTTTACATTTATAACCGTTTCAGCATTACTGGCTACCACTTTCAATTTAAGTTTGGCATTGTTGGTAAGCCCTGTTAATCTTAACGCTAACGAGCTGTCCAAGACTTTATCATTGTAGAGTAATTGACCATTGGAATTGTTGAGTGAAAACTTTTCAAGGGCCAATTCTGTCACCTGGTGAACCGTTTTTGTCCTGGGAACAATTACTTTCTTAGTAACATTGTTGTAACTAATGTTGAAGATAATGGTAGACATTACTAGAAAGATCAGTTGGCTGCCAGTATGATGGCAAAGTATGTTGTTAAAAAGGACATCAACCTGCAAGTAGAGCCAACCTGCAAAAATGGTAGCTTCCCCAAATTTGGAGCGACGTCTGCAACTGCAGTTTTTCCCGCCAAGCTGCCTGGCTCCGTAGAGTGCACTACTCGCCGTCTCGCACCAGGCCGTCGCTAGGATATAGCGGCACTAGTTCCGCAACTGCCAGACAGATTAATTGCTTGCCCCTAACACCAAACTTCGGCGTACATCACTCTGTATTCTATAGACGCTTCACGTTGTATTCCACTCTACACACGAAATACTCTATATTCTGCTGGTACCTCATCTACTGACAGGCACAGGGCCGTGGTCGCGCGTCTTGCACCGTCGCACTTCTTTACTACGTTAGCCCCCTATCGCATTTGGTGGCGATCAATGATCATTCGCACTCCTTAAAAAGCACCAGAAATCCTCAGCAAAACATTTAATTCTTGCATATCAGCATGTGTGGTTGTATAACAGATTGTCTTTTGGTAATCATCTCGGTGCTTTTCCCACCTCTTCCGGTATGGATTAGAAGAGGTATATGTTCGTGTGATTCCTTGATCAACATATTGTTGTGCTTTTTGGGTTATTTGCCTGGACTTATTCACTCTTGGTACATCATTGCCAAATATCCTCCTTATTCTAATTATGGCGATACGAAGATATATTACATTTATCGAAACGACATTGAAAACCAGACCCCTCAAAGACATGATCATCATTACCACCATCACAACAATGTCACCCAACATGACCAGACACCTATAAGAGCAGAACCACGTGCGTCCCAGGTAACGTATGGTTCCACCGATGTACACGAAGGTTCTTCCAATGCTCCTCCGCAGTATTCTGAGATTGATAACAAGACTCAGAAGTAGATAGGAGATGTACTAGAAAATAATATACGATATTTATTGCAACTATGTAGGCACGTTAAGCAGTTGAAGGAAGCGATTGAAGCACAGTTTGCATGTAAATTAATGTGTTATAGAAGTGAATAATTCACGTAGTTGAAGTAGCCTCTGTATTGTCACTACTAAAAGGTCTTCTTTTTGCCGAATCGCCTTTTTAGTCTCGATGGAGATCTTGCTTTTTTTTCTTAGACCGAAAATGGTTGCAAAACTGCTTTTCAGCAAATTTATAATTTCTATAACATCCATTTAATAATGACATTAATAAATCCCTTGAGCGGGTTAATTAAACAAGGTCATGTTTAATTACAGCTTATCATCTCTGAGAACGAGTACCGAGCGCCCTCGTCATACTTGGACACTATGTGGGTCCAGACCCGGTAGACCCGCGAAGCTTGATCTTGGTTATGGATTTTGTTATCTAAACACTTTGTAGAATTTCCTCAATGAGATAATACTTGTTGAAATTATTGAAATTCGCTGCAATTCATAAAAAGCATCTAATAAGGGATCATTCACTTCAATAATAATAATTATCTTGTTTCAGGTTAAAAGTGTAAGAAATGATGTAATTAAAGAATAATGATATTGCATGTAACCATGAGTGCCACAGGAAAACCGTTGAAAATCCTACAGCAACTGAATGAAAAGTACTATATAACCCAGGTTGGGTCGGTCACTAGAGTTTCTGAGAGAATACTAGACTAACTGTTCGATGTCACCGCCAATTCTTATTAACTATTTTTGTTTAAGAATTTCAAGGTTAAAGTAGATGAAAGGAGGAAGCAGGAGAAAGCAGGAGGAAGCAGGAGAAAGCAGGAGGAAGCAGACAAAGGTAGGCAAAGGTAGGCAAAGGTAGGCAAAGTTAGGCAAAGGTAGGCAAAGGTAGGCAAAGGTAGGCAAAAGCAGGCAAAAGCAGGCAAAAGCAGGCAAAAGCAGGCAAAAGCAGGCAAAAGCAGGCAAAAGCAGGTACATGCAAGTACAGTAGTAGAATAAGTAGAGGCAAGTACAAGCAAGCACAAGCAAGCACAGGCAAGTACAAGCAAGCACAAGCAAGCACAAGCAAGCACAAGCAAGCACAAGCAAAGTAAGTTTTCGAAAAACCAGTGAAATCAAATTTAACAATCGACAAAACATATTGTAGATTCAATTGAATTTAATTTAGTAGATGTAAAATTACAGCGAAGGAGAATGATAAATGATGGTGGCAAGAGAGTTAGAGGTCAAAATGAGGAAGGATATTGTAGTTGCACCCAAGTGAATGGTATAGTTGTGCGTAATCCAAACTCCACGGAAGTGAACTGTAGCTTACCCTAACAGCATTTTAAATGGTAAACGATTCCAACTAATTTAAGCTAAATTAGATCAGATGGAAAACAAGCAAAAGTGAGTGAAAATGATTTGGTGAAAATTGAAGTTTGGCTGCAAATGAGAATAAGAAAAGACCATGGGCAAAAAGTGAGGCATGAGGTTAAATTTTTAGGCAGCGATTGAAACATAAGAAGTACTAGTGAAATAATGGTATAAATAGATGCTGTGGAGGTAAAAAAGTAGTTGAATGTGAAGAGCACGCAAGGAACGATTTGTGGATCTAATTCCACCTTGGGAATAAAACTGGCCATTTGATTATTTGTTTCTATATTGACATCAGTAAAAAAAATTAATACTACTAGTAATTTGAGCATCACTCGCAATTGATCTGAGAGAAGCACACGATAATCTGCTTTGATTATTAGAGCATTCGGATACGTTGGAATGAGCATAATAGCTTCACTTTTCGTCACCCACCTTACCTTAGGACCTAAGGACACCGCTCATTTCGGATCGTCGTAGACAATAGAATCACGTGATAGATAAGAGCAACAGATAAGATTCGTATGGCACCACCACATAACATGAGTATGGACGAGCAGCATGACATCTCTTATTAACGATGCTATAACAGCAATGGGAAGCCCCGGAAGAGATGATCTGGCTACTCTGTCGGGTACTCTGTCATTTGAAACAGCTAGCACTGCACGGACGTCTGCTAGTTCTATTTCTGTAACTGAGTCAATTAAAGATTGGTGGAGGAGCTCGACAGAACTTATGCATGCATTTGATTCTGAAAGCATTGGATCATCCAAGACTATTAAGGCTCAGTATAATAATCGCCTTATTGAATATGATCTTTTCCGAGCCATTTTATCCGACGATATCTACCTCAAACCACTAAATTCCCATGACGATTTTGACCTGTTTCAGACCGACATCCAGCTTACTGGGGAGTTATTGGATGTAAAAATTGATAATTCATTTACCATACACGAGTTTCATCTTGCAAACGGCCTCGATGTTCCGCCTGAAGAGCAGACTCATATAGTGATTATTCATGGATACATGGCCGCGTTAGGATACTTTATCAAGAACATCGAGGCTATTTTGAAGTCCAAAAGTGGTGTAAGGCTTCATCTTATAGATATGCCAGGATTTGGCAACTCTTCACGTCCCAAATTTCCATCTGAGTTCATAGAAGACCCCGAGGCCATTACCGATAAAATAACTCAGATCTTACTGATTGAAAATTGGTTTATTGATAGTATAGAGAGTTGGAGAAAGAAAAGAGACATCCGACAATTCAAGTTGATCGGTCATTCAATGGGTGCATACATTTCCAGCTGCTATTTAATGAAATATAATGGTGGTGGTGAGATTGTCAAGGACTTTATGGTAGTAAGTCCGATGGGCACTGAATCCAGTCTGCATAGCTTAATTAATGACAAGAAATTTCAATTCAACCATCATGAAAGTGGTGGAGATCCTTTTAAAGAGTTGGATTTACACAATGCAAACGATAATTCGATCGTCAATGACGACTTGGTAAAGCTTTGGGAACGGTTGGGTCAACCAAAATTCCCCAAAAACTATATATTAGAAAAAATTTGGAAACACCACAAATCGCCGTTTCAGATTCTACAAAAGTTAGGACCATTTTATTCGAAAATCCTTTCGTACTGGTCATTTCAAAGGTTTAGGAACCTTCAAAGTAACGAGGATGATTCTCTGGCTGATCCTACGGCCCAAAAGTTAGCTACAGCTTCGACATTAAACACGGATCTTATACTCAAACTACACAACTATTCATATTCTATATTCAATCAGTATCAAGGGTCTGGCGAGTTGGCCATCACTAAATTAATAAACCACGAGATTTTGGCTAGATTACCATTATGCGACCGTGGATTCATTGAATATCTTGCCAAAGCCCAAGTTCGAACCAGCTGGATATACGGGGATAAGGATTGGATGAATATCAAAGGTGGTCAGTACATTCATGAAAGATTGACGAAATTAGATGATTCGTTATCCGAATTCAAGATTATTGAGAATGCAGGCCACCATATATATCTTGACAACCCTGGCACATTCAATGACTATTGTATAGGCTTTTTTGGTCTTTCACTCAGTTAGATATTGCAAAGTGGCCAATATTTCGTCTTTATTTTCATTGTTACGTAGTTTCTTAAGAACACCAACACTTAGGATAATAAACCGCTCGAGCTCTTCGGTTTCTATTTTATTTTTGAGTTCTTCGCTTGTTTTAAATGCATTGTTGATGATACTTTCCGGTAGATCTGCTAATTTGGCTACATTTAAACCGTACAGGTTATTGACAACCCCTGGGACCAATGAATAAAGAAATATTATCTCGGGAAATTTCTGGTTCTTTTGATAGATTTCCTGATATCCCATATGATAATTGGTCACTTGATTTGGATATGATTGTTGTAAAACATGTAGTGACGGATAGTGTGTAATAAACAAGACAATTGGTTTTAGCAGACTCTCGATTAAGTACCGCAATATGGAATACGCTATGGATATACCGTCATTGGTGCTGGTTCCTCTTCCTACTTCATCCAATATAATTAAGGACCTGGAGGTCATTCCATTAAATATGTCCTTACATTCGAGCATTTCATTCATAAATGTAGACGTCCCCTTTAGGATATTATCTTTAGAGCCCATTCTGATGAATATCGAATCAAATATTCCGATTTCGGCCGATTTGCAGGGTAAGTAGCAGCCTATTTGAGCCATTATACTCATTAGCCCGATTTGTTTGACGTATGACGACTTCCCTCCCATATTTGGACCAGTGAGAATAAAAACTCGATCCTTGTTGTAGCTTAAATTGATGCCATTGGGCACGTATGTTTGCGTCAAGTTTTCAATGATTGGGTTTCTGCTTTCAGTGATATTTATAGTCTGTTCATCTACAATAGTTGGTTTGGTATAGCCTGGTCTAATTGTGCTGGCCGCTGCTAGCGAGATCAAACAGTCAAACTGCAGGAGTAAGCTAATAATTTCTGAGAAGTACCGGTGGTTCTGGTCGATCTCAGCCAAGTATTGGTGAAACGCTTGTTCACAATTGTTCACGAGCATCTCCTGGTGGTACTTTAAAAGCTTATAAAGACGAGAAGCCTCGGTAGTACGAAATCTTGACACTGTTAAAGTACCATTGATTCGGAGGTAATTTGCTGGTAAGCTATCTACCTGTTTCCCGTTACGGATTTCGATCAAGTAGGGCTCTCTATTGTTGGTGATAAATTTGAGCTGCGGTCTGTCCAACTGTGTTTTAATTGCTTGTAGCTCGTTTTCCAATTCTTTTTCAATAGAAGCTATCTGATCGATTTCACCAGAAATGCCCTCCCAGTTTTTGTAGTCTAGGTTGAAGAAATTGATCTTGTGATCTTCAGATGACTCGTCTAAAAGTGAAGAAGTGTTGATCATACCGAGTAGATTGGAAACGATATCCTTGGAGGCATGATCATGAAGCAACTGTTCAAAAATGCCGGTCAACAAGGGTGATTTAAGAGACGATTTGACTGATACAATCTGCTTTTCAAACCGCCGGGTCAAGTCAATGACCGAGTTGAAAGTCTCAAGAAGCGTGAAAACCTCATACCGGGTTATTTTGGATGTTTTGTAGGCACAAGAATAGTGTATTTTTATAAGAAGTTGTTCCAAATCCACCGAACGCCCGATTTTATCAAGTATTCCCTTGAAAGAATCAACTAAATGGTTGAACTCGCCGGTCAAATCGTCTATGCTAGTAAGTCTATTTGTGATATCGAGCTTGTTGACTAATGGTTTGGAAATCCACTTCATAAGGAGTCGTCTTCCACACTTTGTACGGGTATGATCCAATAACCAGACTAGCGATCCACGACTTGAGTTGACATCAGTGGAGTTCTGAAAGATTTCAAGCGACTGTAATGTGTTACTGGATAGAATCATGTATTGTTTCGGATCCTCGAATGCAACAATGTTGGAGGGAATGGTGAATATGGTGCTTAGTTTGAATTCTTCAAGATAAAGTATCATCTGGCTAATGCACGTTTGAATATTCTGATCGAAGTTGATGGTATAGTAATCGTAAAGATGCTCATACTGTTCTTGGCTTGTGAAAAACTGCTTTATTTGAGCCGATACAGCTGATATGGAAGGGGTCTTCTCGTTAAATATAAGCACGTCGGGGTTTATGGATTTGAACATCTTGGATGTTTGTTCAGATATAGTCAGGTCTTTGTTAAGGTAAATGATTTCGCTAGGATTGAGATACATTAGTCTGGTCTCAATTTGATTGAGATTGGTCGCATCGACAAAAGTATCGTGCACTATTTCACCTGTAGAAGGCTGGATACCCAAGATACTAAAGCTCACTTTCGAACCAATTCTAGTCTCTAAAATACAGATAATATAACCAAAAGACTCTTCTTCTGCTACCATTGCCTTACCGGTACTGACGAATTCGTCTCCCATATACGTTCCTCTGGTGTACACAGCGGTCAATTCACGAACCATGAGGTCGGAACGAGAGTTCTTCTCTACTGATTTTACTACCGCAGACTCCATCTGTTTCACCACACCTATTTTGCGGCCGAGAATAAGAAGTCGTTTGAGGTTTATGTGTAGCTTGAAGTCGGGAAAAGAACAGTATGAAAATTCGGCCTTATCCCCAGCATCTCCACCCAGAATGTACATGATGTTTAAAATGGACGCTGCAATTTTGGCATCCTCACCAAAAAGTTTGTACTTGTAACCAACCTGAATTACGAGAAGTTTATCTGAATTGGCTGACTTAAGGTCAATGATTTGTTTCTCCAATGGAGTCAATTTGGGACTTTTTGAAGGTTTAGACGCAGCAGCCTTAGGTTTTGGTTTTGGTTTTGATATCGTTTTTGGTTTTGGTGTCGATTTGGCTTTGGGTTTTAGATTCGATTTCGGTTTTTCATCGGAAGACTCCAAAGGTTCAGGGGACAGTACTGGCTCAATTTGGGGCAAATCTTCTTCCACTAATGCGGTCTCTGGTTCAGAAACATATTTCTGTCTTCTTTTTGAATCAGAAGTATCAATATTTGGCTCAGAGCTTCTCTTGTTGGTGTTCTTGTCTTTATTGATCTGTTCAGACTCGGGCACATCGGTCAAATCTATAATTTTCGGTTGTGTATCGTTTGGAACAGCTTTTTTGGGGGATGATTGGAAAAATTGACTAATTGAAAGCTGTTTCAGTTTCTTAAGTACCATGGTTTAGATACACACGGGGTTGTAGGAGTTAATAGTGTTAGCTAACGGTAAGTGGAAAATTGGACGCGATATCCAGGCGTGTGACCATGCGCACGTGACATAAATAGTTGCAAATACCCATGATGATACATGGTAGGCTAGTTATATGGGGAAGGAGATGCTTTTAGCATGCTGAAGGGAAGATGTCAAATGTACGAAGAGACCAAGAAAATTTCAAGTTAAATTTTTTCTACATATTTCCGTCACTTTCCTCGTGTCTTGCAGGATATAGCAAGCTCAGTTTGACATTTCATGGTCTTTTGCAAGACTATTAGTTGATATATTAGGCTCCTACCGAATTTCTAAGGGCTGGTCAAATTATAATTATTATTTTTCAGGCACTGATTAAGTAAAAACCTACTCCAGTAAAGCATCGACACTCAAATCATTTTCTACACAGTTCTAGTTATACTGATATCTAATCTACTCGAAGTCAGGCTTCCTGTCAAGTTTTCGACGTAGGTTCACCTTGAGACTTCACGTTAAAAGCTTCAACACAATACTTTAATTGTACTTAATTTTGTTCTAGATTATTCAGATTTAAATATCTACTGTATATGTGTTGTAACACCCAAGCACTCTGATAGAAACATCCAATGTCTGTTTAAATTAATAGGGTAACCTTCTAAGGCTCATCTATATTGCATCTATACTTCGATGTATAACAAATAACTGGCTTCATTCATGTATAATTAATTACTGGCACAATCCATATATAATTATCGAACTCTACTAAAACTTATACTATTGATATTGGTTCTTTTCAAGCTTTCGTTCGAACTATTCTTTGGCTGGTTAAATGAAGAGTTCGATACAGTTTTCACCGGACTTATGGATGGAACAGGATTTAATGGACTTGGAGGGATATTGGTTTTTAACGGACTGATTGACGGTTGGATCGTTCCAGACGACTTAGTTTTACGCAATACAGGCGAAGTTGTTTCTCCTTGCTGGGCATTTCCTGACGAAGATCTGTTTGAGAGAGACGGTCTCCGCGACGAAGTCTCACCAAACGAGGATCTACTGGAGTTAAATGCCACTTTGGCAGCGATGGAAGACGCAGAAGAGCTTCGAGATTTAAGCTCGGTTCGCGGAATTCTGGGCGAGGACCTGCTGAGGTCTGTTTGCAGCCGGTGGTTGGATGGCGTTCGGAATATTTCAGCTGGGTTTTTTTGGGCGGATAAGACAGGCGAAGGAGTATTGGAGTTGATGGATGAAGTGGAGCGAGTGGTATTACGAGGGATGTGGAACTCGTTGACAGCTCCCGATTCGGGCAACGTCTGACTTATTATATGATTAGGGCTGGTTTTCACCACCGGCCACTGCAGCTGTTCGTCATCGGCCAAGGGAGTCAGCACGAATGGTTGGTTAGAAAAGCTCATTTTGCGGCCAGGAGGTTTTGCTGGAGCTATGTGAACAGGGGAGTTAGTCAAGGACGAGTTGTTGGACACTATGGATATTGGAGAATGCTGATCGTCGTCTTCATCTTCATCTTCGCCATGAGCGTTTCTAACTGAAGGAGAGATGGTGACGGATTTGAGCGATGGGGTTTTGGTTGCTCGAGGGGTTTCTGGGACCAGGGAGCGAGGTGAAGTTACTGTACTGACACAGACAGGACCGGGAGGTTTGTAGGAATAGGTGGTGTTGGAGCGGTTGCGGAAACTCAGCGGCTTAAACTTGATGGCTGGCACGACATAGGACGACGGAAGTGACTGGGAATGGGGCCGTTTCCCAACAGCAGGGTCAGAAGAGCCGAGAACAGGACTAGCCTCATCTTTTTGCGACACTGGAACGATGGGGCTGGCCAAGATCTTGTTCTCAGGCAAGGTCTGGGAGGTATTGTCGAAGAAATCGTCCGGGGGGATTTCTGCCAGGATGACGTTATCGAAACCGATAAAGAGCTCTGATTTGAGAAGCTCGTAGCGAGTGATGAGGTCGAAACTGGATGCATACTCAATGGCGGGCCAGCCCTTGTTATTCTTGATTTGTTCTAGCAGCTTTATCTGGGCAATGGCCGAGTCTCTATCTTTAGCAGAAGTGATAATATACTTGAAAATTACGGGAATACAGTCGAAATTTCCATATTCCAAGCACAAGTGGAGACAGGTGCTTCCATTGGCGTTCTGAAGAGACCAATCGGCGCCAAACTCAAGGAGTAGCTTGAGACCATCTTTGAAGCCATGAATACAGCTATAGTGGACGGGGGTCTGCTTGAGAGCACCGCCGGCGTAGTTGAGCCAGATCTTTCCTGGAAACTCCTGGAGCAAGTAGTGGAGGGTCTGGGACTCCTTGTGGGTAAGCGAAAGGTGGAGAACCAGAAGTTGGTCGAAAGTGAGCAAGTCTAGTTCGGAGTAGTTGGCAGTGAGATCGCCCAAGTTCTGGTTCATGAATGATATCAAATGGAAGCAGATAAGGTAGTTGCCGTGGTACGAGGCGTAGTGGAGGTTTGTCCAGCCGTTTTGGTTGGGGTTGGCGTTGAGCCAGAGCTCGGGGAATCGGGCCAAAAGACGTTTGGTGATGGGCAAGTTGCCCTGGATAACAGCGTTTCTTAGTCTTTCCTGCGGTTCTAGCATATCAGCTTGTTTTGAAACCGAGGACCACAAGTGTGCAAGAGTAGAACTGTCTGCCAAAGTGGTGGCACTATGACGTGAATATGATGGTGATCTGGACCTCGCAGTTCGCCGTTCAAAGTGTAAGTTGCTGGAGAATTAGCTCCTTTTTGTACTCGATTAGCTTTCTAGAAGTGCTGGCTGGCAATCGGGCGTAATTGAGAGGCTTTCGTACCAGTTGTGGATGTAATTGGCATGTATTGCATTACCTCATTCGTCTCGATCCTCGCTGATTTCAGACTGGAAAAAATAGCGGAGCACAAGAAGTTACGACAGCAACACGCAAGCATAGGCGGAATTACGGCTGTATATCGAATAACAGGGAGTGGATACAACCATTCTTGATCCCAGAACACACCGACGGGCTTTTTTTTGCCTGTTTTTGATACCAGCAGTCTACGGCAGCGATCCAGTTTGGTCTCCACCTTAGGTGCCCACCACGGCCCAGCAACCACCACGAGCGTATCTGCTCCAAAACACACCCAGCCAAGTGGATAACACACCCACAGCAGCCATGAACCAATTTCGAATATTGGCGGTGTCGGATATCCAGGGAAACCTCGGCTCGCTCCAGTCGTTGTACGACGAATCGGTTTCGAAGCACCAGCCAATAGACATGATTGTCCACACCGGGAACTTTGGGTTTTGGGACTCAAATACCGTGGAAGAGTATCAGGACGTGTCGTACTTGAAGCAAATCGTGGCGTTTCTGGATCTCCTCGAGCCAGAGTTGGTGGCCCACCTCAACGATACTCTGGTGATCGATGCACTGGCTGGCCAGACTGCGCCCGCAGACGAGTACAACCAGTTTCGTTCCAAACTAGCACTGTCAAAGCACTCAATCAGCGAGTTTCTGCAGTTCTTGGAGGGCGTGAAGTCGTTTCCGTGCCCAGTTTACACCATCTTTGGACCGTTGGATGATCCGAGAATTATTGCCAAATTCCATTCCGGCGAATATTCCATTTCCAACTTGCACTTGGTTGACCATCTCAATGTACACCAGATCGAAACCCCCCACAAGTCCCAACCCAACATTCGGTTGTACGGCTTGGGAGGAAACCTTAAGATTCACAGCTTGTTTGACAATGGTAACTTGAATTATTCCACCATCAGTGGCAAGATTGGCGAGCTCTGGATCAGCTTGATCCAGGTGGCTGAATTGTACAGCAACGTAATGGCCAGCTACAGTGGCAAGAGCAGCCCCAGAGGCAGAACGGGCTCCAACGGCTCAGCCAAGCCCAAAAAGTACTCAACCAAAAGCCCCACTCCTCCCGAATCCGAAGATGACAGTATCAATATCTTTCTCAGCCATGCTCCAGTGATCAAAACGCCGTTGTTAGAGCACTTGGCCATTATTACCAACTCCGACTTCACCATCAGCCAGGGGTTGCACTTTAGATACCCGATAATGGGCAATGGAATGGGCTTTGTAGACAGCATGGGTGGTTCTGCAGGATACATTGAGAACTACCGGTCCAAATTCTCCCGGTTGAGAATGATCCTTGGCGAACTCTGGCTTATCATCAAGCAAGAATTGCAGGAGATGCTCGTTGATTCCAACGAGAACCCTGATATTTCCAACTTTGCTGCGTCCATTGAACTTGGACTTAGTTTATTTGATAAGATCCCAGTGTCGATGAACGATCCCGTGGACAAAATTATCCCGTTGAGCTTGGAAAGCGACAGCGACAAGGACAGAGAGGACCACAGCAAGTCCATTCTTCGCAAGATCAACGATCTATACTTCCAAGCGTACTACAATCTCTGGCACTTTAACCTCTGTGACCACCTTACGCCCACCCCGAACTCTGTGACCACCGACTACAACTTCATGGTATTCAACTTGGACAGTACAGGAAACTTCAAGCTTGAACATTGTAGCAGCCAAGGGTTCAATTTTGGGTTTAAAGCGCTGGAAAATAATGACAAGGAGCCGGATATCGACACCGACGGAACCCTGATGGACGAAGACACAGAGTACTACAGTATGATACAGGACTCCCTAGAAGTTTCTGATGCTTCTCACGACAGCATTGAAGAGAAGTCCGAAAAGAAGCACGGCAAGTTTAGTGCCATTGAGTATTCTCCCAAAACGGGAGTCAAGAAACAGATACTCGAGAAAAGTGTCGAAGAGGATGACGATGAAGAGGCCGATGTTGGTTATAAGTACTCTGGCAAGTTCTTCCGGGGTACAAGCAGTCGTAGTCGAGGAAGAGGCAGAGGCAGAGGTTCTTACAGAGGTAATGGACGTTACCGTGGACGTGGAAAGTCCTCCTGAAACTGTAAAACAAGAACAGGTTCAATAAAAGCAGGTCGGTCAGAACAGTCATAATAAAGAAAATTAAAGACAGAAGCTGGCCACAGTAAATGTATCCTCAACATGGCAGGACGTGGCAATTTAAAGAAAACTGCAAGTACTATTCAGTATTAGACTGGCAAATTTAGAAATAGCAAGCTCCCTAGATCGGCATAAAGTAATACCAGTCATATCAAGGCAATAGGCGGCGACAAGACAACTTGCGTAAGGGATATGGAATCTAATTAGATTCGGCGATATTATCATTACCTTAAACAACAAGTTCAGGTGCAAGCGTAGAGCTCCGATAAAACAACTGGGGTTATTGGCTGCTACTACTCAGGACTTGGTACAGAAAAAGAGACACACAAGTAGCTCAAAGTAGCCGTTTGGGTTGAATGATTTAGAAATAATGAAATTAGAATTAGAATGGTAGTAGAACTGACTGATCTAGCTTGTAAACATCTGGTTATGAAATAAAGCAAATTGACCAGGACTTAAAATACACATTGACAATAAATAGCAATAAGGCCAGTTTTACCCCAAAGCTTCCTTAAACAATATTGACCTTGATCTAAAGAAGAATGGTTCATGATTCACGCTAAGTTCGAATTGAAACAAGTCAAGAATTCAAGCCAAAATGAAGCCACAATATGGCCCCACCGTCAAGTTCAAAGTCAGGTAACTAATAGCACACTAATTCGAAAGAACTATATAGCACTTTGTGGTTATGGCATATCCATTCCCTTGCTAGTCACTAAGATTGTGAACCGAAAAAGTCTCAGTTTATTGGACTATTCATTACTCTACGACTCGACTATTGCTGGCTTCTTCTCATTAACTCTTTCTTGCTTAATTATTAGCTGGCTTGCTACTCTCTATTTCTACGCTCTTTCTGATAACCGTTTATTATACGAAACATATTTACAGTATATTCTTTCAAATACCATTCTCAACTCTATCGTACAATATTAATGCAAAGTATGGACATCTTCTGACTTAATGATGTTCAAATGGTAACTTCTGGCCAAACATTACTGGACCATCTTCCTTGATTCTGTAAAAGATGTAGAACCACATAGTGGCACCTAAAAATTTGGCACCATACTTGATTTTGAAATCGACATGTGGCTTTGCAACCGCAGCATGACGAATATAGTTAGCAACGTGTCCAGCCATCTCTTATTGTATAGTCTGGTTAAAATATGGTTGGAAAACGTCAGTTTTGGTTGGTCGAAAATATCATGATTTTGGGTCACGTGATCCGAATCGTGATGGTGTGCTCGTGATCCAATTTGCTGGTGATGTCGTTTGGTTCGTGGATGGGAGGGTAAATCTATAATGCCAAGTTTATTAAAATTCTATTGCTTTATGATGTAGACAAGTATGGAAATAAGTTTCCCCGCAATTCAAAAGCTCAGTTGACATTGAATTATGGATAAGATTAGACAACTACGGAAATATGTCTCGAGAAAACCGTGATGACTAAGGCTTATCGCCAGTGAAGATGTTAGAAGGACAAAATTGAAATAGATTTGTTACCAATCTGATTCATTATTACATAGATATCTCTCAAAGCAAATAATATTTGGATGAAGTAGTTTTGGCAGTAAAATTACCAATTGGTAAGACTAAAGTTACACAAACTGGATTATCTTCATATCATACTTGGTATTACTAATCCACTAGTGAATCGAAATTCATCAATTCGAAGAATAGATCTTGAAATGATTTGCGATTGTATAGAATAGCCTCGTCGGGGTAGTATTTTGAATTTGCGGCAAAACAGTATAGTTGCAATTGTCCCCATCATACAACTGTCCCCATCATACAGTTGTCACCATCGGTATACATGTAGATCGCGCCATGAAATGGTATAATGCAACTTATCCAGTCTTCTTAATGATTGGGATAGTTCTAGTATAGCCTCAGAGATCGGTTCCCTGTTTCCAATTCATATTCTAAAACATTTCGCAACCAAATTCGTCAACTTTTTGTAGTAAGAAGCAACCTTGGGCAGACACAAAGATTTTGATTATAAAACCAATGCCAAGTAATTTGTATACCTCAATAGTCTCCTACTAACATAGTTTAATAATCGATCCTCTGGGTTAGATACTTCTTTTCTTGGAAGTGATATTTCGGTCGAAAGCACGATTGTTTTCGGCCTGTAACCTTCACTTCGCCGAAAATTCATTGACTCATGGATTATATGCAGCCAAGTGTATCTAAAAATAAGAAAACCACTACTAAGAGAAAGCCGGGAAATTTTGCATGCCATAGCGATATTAAGGAGAAACTTGGTTCTGCTGTCAGCTTGATTCAATTGTCAAAAGTGATCATCGATATCATCCGTTCCGGAGCAATTTCTCAGGCTACCTGATTTTTAACAGCGGGTTATAAGATAGGATCATTCAAATAGTATCGTCCGACTCTAATCATTTTCGAAGTCTTGGTTAATTTCTATGCATATTCGGTCAGCTAATTCTTGCACGATTAAATTTGGTAGATCTCGGCGCGGCTGGCCATATTTCTTGGAAGCCTCCAAACCAAAACGATTTGCGACCGGATTTGTCGTATTCTTACGTCAATTCGGTCAAGGTATTCGGTTAATCTGCCAAGATATATGTAACTCGAACAAAGGCCCGAGGCTCATTACAGTTGAGCGACGTTCAAGAAATTAGGTTTTATTAATCTGATTGATAGATTTTATCGAAAACTGGGGCAAATCCATTCCTGTTTTATTGTCAAAAAAAATAAGTCTGTATAATACTCACCACCCTTTGCCCCTATACACGAGCAAAGCCTCTAATTTTAAGGTAACATAGTATCGAACCAATAAACTGACTTCATTTTTCCGCAGGAATTCTTTAATTTTAAATTTTTTGGTCACTTAAATTACGGGTTAACATTCTCATAAAGAGTGTTATTCGTTCAACAGGAGTTGTGAATCCTCAAGACTACAGTATCTGTATATGATTATGTAATCTATTAAGAGGTCATTGGGACGGCTGAGCCAGTGCAAGGCCTTTGTTTACGTAGATGTTCAATGCAAATCATTAGATCTACTTCAGGTACTACTTCAGTTTGTCATGTTTTTATGTCAAACTAAGTGATAGTACGATTCATAATTTTAATTAATAATTCAATGTTCTAGGTCAGGCCGCGCCTTATTTTGCGCTTGGGATTATTAATACATTGCAGATTTTACTTGTTCGCTAACCTCTAGTTGCTAAATTCCGTATTAGTGTGGTATAATGCCGCACGTGGAATGTACTCGGAAATCTCTGCTCGCATAGAAGTTTCAAATACCCCAAAAAATATTTCAATATTTTTAAGCTATTCAGATACGCTTTCAAGGATATGTATCACAAACCCAAAATAAAAATAATTGTAAAAATAAACAAAAAGAAACTTCGCTTCTATGTTAAATAGTATCGATCCGAAAGAGTATATGGCAAAGCTTCATCAGTACGCGACGCTTGGAAGCCAAAACCTAGGCGAGTACGAGCTAGTTTCCTGCTTGAACGAAAATTCAAATAACAATCCTGTTTAAAATTCTAGAGAATTGCTCGGTTCTTCCAGTTGATTAGTCCGCTGACTACCTAAATTTGAAATCTGAGAGGATGAGTTCTATCAATTAGCATAATAGTGTTATAAATGTGTATATTGGCTGAACGAGGAAATCAAATGAATAGAAGTATTTAAGACATGGAGCTGGAAAAAATTGGATATAAGCTAAGAGAAGTAAAGATAAGTTGTAGAAGTATCGACTGCTAACTGAAAAAGGCGAAGTAAAATATAGGTCAAGTAGTAGTTAATCTGTGCCTTTTATAAAAATAGGTTTTCAAACACTGCATGTTAACATTGGATAATGTCTGCTAAGACTGGACACTGCCCACATAATTCAATTGCAAAGTTTAGGTTGTACTTTACATGACTAACCTCCAAAATATAAGTTGAATTATAATAATAAAATTTAGTTTAAGCTAATTAAGCTTTGGTCTCATTTCGACGTCAAGTCCTTGTACTTTCTTCAAATCCCTTTCGTGCAATTTATAGTGTCTGGTCATGTTAGATTTCACTGAAAACAATTTACCACAATCATGCCATTCGCATTTGTAAATCTTCTCTCCCGTATGCATGTGGTAGTGAGTTTGCAAAGATGAAGGTCTTTTAAACTGCTTGTTGCATATTTTACATCTATTTCTTCGAGCAGTTTCTGGCATCATGTCATAATTTGATGAACCCTTTCTTCTGCTCTTTTTAAGTCCCTTGCTGTCATTGCTTGATGAAGATGTAGTCGAAGTAGATGATATAGAAGATTTGCTGTGTGTTCTCTCTGGAACTGGAGGGTGGTGTTCCAAACTTTGCAGTGTGTGGTAGCCTTGTGAGTGGGATTGATGGGACTCTGTTGGAATTTGCCTAGACTGAAACGATTCCATTCCATATGAACTCTCAAAGTGATTCACAGTAGTAGTTGTACTATATGAGTTTAAATGTGATATCGAAGGATTGAGATAATTGAAAGGTTCTGGACCGGATGTTGGAAACTTAGGTGAATTTAAGTTGGGCTGGGAAGTAGAATATTGGTTAACGTCAGAATGGCTCATACCATGATAGGATGAATTTTGAGTATTCGGATGTTCTATCATATGAGGGTATGACAGAAATGGAGATACGTTACCCAATTGTGATGTAGTATGCTGTTCAATCTCTACAACATTGTTGGAAGCTAGACTGACGTTCGCATTTGACTCCAGCAGTAAAGAAGGATAGGGGCCGATGAGAGGAGACTGTTCCAGGTGCAGATTATGCTGCTGTATAGAGTGAGCAGGATAGTTGGCTTCTGTTTGGGCTCCCTGATGATATTGAGTGGGGTAGATAGGTTGGGGGATAACGGGGGATATGTATGCTTGGTAACCATTTTGGGATGATTGTTCATATACCTGAACTTGCGGGTGAGCTTGACTCAGGTACAGATGAGATGAATAGTTTTGGTTTTGGGTGTGTGATTGTGCCAGGTTGACTCCATACTGTGCCAGGTGATCATATTGATAGCTGCCCGAATCAGCATAGGGCTGTACACTGTTAGGTGCAACTTGTGATTGATAGGTAGTTAAATGCACCGATTCTAAAGTAGTCGACATTGGATGACTTGGTTGAGAATCAGTAGACAAATTAGGTTTGGTTTGGTGTAAACGAGAATATATTGGACTAGTCAGATTATTTTGGGAATTTGAATCTGTGCTTTTCGAATTTATCATGTCACTTTCATTCCATACAATCAGTCTTTCAAATATAATTCGTGAAAGAAATTATTGTATATAAGTTAATTTAATATACCGTCGTATACTTGACTTGACGAGTCTAACGTTATATTATAATAAAGTTTAAAATAATAAAGTTTGGGTGAAATGACATGTATATAAATATTCGCTAGCCGTTTATCATGTCCAATTGTCACAGAAGCAAATATTAGATCTTACTAACAGCACGCTGAACAGAGCTCGAAGCAAAGATTATTTTTTGCTTTTATTTTCTAATCGCATATGTCTTTTCCCCCATTCCCCCTCTATTTCAAATGGCCAAGACTAGTAAAAGATGAGGTATTTCATGCACGAATTCAGTTAGCCCCAGTGAGCGAATCTTGACATGCAAGTATCTGCATATCACAATTTTGTCATAATATTGCAGACTGCATACTACCTTGTGTCTATTACGGGCCACCGATAACAAAGCGGCCCATTCGATGAAATGGCATTATAAAATGGTTACTTCAATCGAATTGACGTTAATTCAAACTCTAGTCGTAAAGTTTTACTTCTAACCATTTCTTATGCATGCAAAATTTCTTTTCGTAGAACAATCTTGATTTTTATCCAGAAGCTTAATTTGTCGGTTTCGGACTGAGTTCATGAAATAAGCCACTTTCTCGTAGTTCGCCTAACTTAGCCTCCTCTTCCAGCTTTCACCGTTGAATTTCCGTTCGCACGCTTCAATGTATTAAGTCTTACTATTTTGTTACCAGGGCTAGTAATTAATCAACTGCTTTTTTTCAATTATTATCTGGTTGTGCATACCAACTCTATACGGTAGAGCCTCGATTCGATTACGGTGCGTAAATGTCGACTACATGCAGTATCTATCGGGCCGCGACTCTAGATAACCGATCACTGACCACTAGCACAAAGATTCTTTCTTTTTCACCAAGTCACTCCTGCCCCACACCTCCTTGGGCTTATATCCACTCCAAGTTAGAGGAATTCTAACTCAATCAAGTAACTGCTTGGTTTAAGATATTACATGAGAAAGTGGCAATAATCATAGATACCCATCACGCTTTTTCCAATCAATTATTTTTAGTTTTGCAGGAACATCTACATTGACGGATTATCCGATTAGAAGTGGACTGTTCAAACTAAATAGAGTCAACGTAAAATAAAGAATATTCCTTTATATTACAACAAGGTACGGATCTTACTACATTTCTCTTACGTTACTCAAAAGCGTACTTATCAGTAACACAAAATATTGAACTTTGCGTCACATAAAATAAAAATAGCTTATTTGGACGTCAAACATAAATTTTGCTCATATAAAAATTATACCATCTTCATGTCGCTGTAGTGGAACACTCACCCAAGGGGTAAGGCTGTGTACACGTAAAGGAGAAAATTGAAAAGAATTGACACCACTCCTAATACATATTTTGTAGAAGCATGTAAAAAGAGCATAAATCTTTGATCTTTCCCTAATTATAATCGGAAGTGTTACACCTGATGAAAGTCTCTTGCGAGATGTTACATTTTGGCTGACTGAGTAGCTAGCCCGAAATTCCCATCATTTGTTCGGCATAACCTCTCAAAAGTCATGTACAGTCTCTAGAATGTGTTATTGGATACCATCGCTTATCCACCACAAAATAAATACGGACTTTTTCTATGCAAGACGCATGAAGTCAGACTTCGCATTAGTAAGTAAAAAAAGATTAGGGGCTGGAATCATTCGCTGGTGTCAACCGTATTCTTCTGAAGTAGAACAATTGCTCATAATATCCTTCCCCAATAGAATTTTCTCAATTGATTGTCAGTTTATGACCCGTTACCAATTTTGACGCACTGGAAAGATTTTTCAATCAACATCCTAATAATGGTACGGCAGCGCTTCCATGCGACAACATGAGATTTACGGTAGCCGGAACCTACTGCTTTTGGTTAATTTTCAAGGCACCATCAATGTTGAGAGACACATTTTGTGGTTGGCCATTTCGAACCGTCGGAAGAAGCTGAAGACGAGGCACTTGTGTAGTACTGCATATAGACCTCGGCGTAATTAGATGTAGCGTGAATGCAAGAATAGACGGAATGATAATCCACAATGAATTTGCCTCATCTTTAGACGAATCTTTTCAAGCCAACGTGACCGGACTTATTCAATGGAAACCGGGTTGATCCGAATTGTGTCACATGACCCAGGTTTCGTCCCTCGCTAAAAATAGTCTGCACTGCACATAGAATATTTTCGCAGCCAGCAATCTTTGTGGGGAAGCCAGCCATCTCTGGATATGAACAAAGCTATGGTGGCACAGGTTTCACAGGGATCAGGTTTAGAAAAATCAGCCAGCATATTTGACGTATTCGAAGACAGTGGAGGGGCTAAGTCTGCATTATTGCTTGCATTGAAACAGGTTCAGCCCAAGCCAGCAACGTCGCAAGGAACAATCACCAATTACATTCTAGATCAGAGTATCAATAGGCACAAAAGTGACAGGGGTGGTGGCCCTGTTCTCCTTTTGATCAGCCAATTTCTTGATCAAGCACTGATCTGAACTTTCAGCAAGCCACTTTTAATAGGTGACTGTTGAACTGCCCCCTTGAAATTTCAGGGCAAGAATTGTATTTAAGGCCAAGCGAATCCCATCCTTGGCAACATTGATTCAATATTAACCAACAATTACAGTAAATCAATTGCCACCTCAACAAAATAGTCTCCATAACCAAATAACCTAGCAATGAAGTATTCATCAGTATTAGCATCAATTACTATGGTAGGATGCGCCTTTGCCGCATATGTACCATCAGAACCATGGAGCACATTAACTCCATCTGCTCCAGCCCCTAGTGGTGCTACTACTGACCACCCAAACTCTTTCGGTATCCTGATTGTGACCTTGGCGTCGTCTGCTGCTTCCGCCGCATCTGCTGCACCAACCGCACTGGCTGCGAAAAGAGACGTCAACCAAATTGGTGATGGCCAAGTACAAAAACAAAGTGGCACTGCTCCCACCCCAACCGTCGTAAATCAAATCGGTGACGGTCAAATCCAACACCAAACTGCTTCAGTGGTTAACCAAATCGGTGACGGTCAAATCCAACACCAAACTGCTTCGGTAGTTAACCAAATCGGCGATGGCCAAATCCAACACCAAACTGCTTCAGTTGTAAACCAAATTGGTGACGGTCAAATCCAACATCAAACTACTGCAGCTGTTGCTTCTCAAATTGGTGATGGTCAAATCCAAAAACCTACTGCTACTCCAGCCCCAGCTCCAGCCCAAGATGGTTCTAAGGCTACCAATGAAACCAATCCTGCTGTTCCTCAATCATGCAAAACTCCTAACTCGTTAGGTATGACCTTAAAGGGGTCTCAATTGACGGATCACAAGGGCAGAATCGGTGCTATTGTAGCCAACAGACAGTTCCAATTTGATGGTCCTCCACCTCAAGCTGGTTCCATCTACGCTGCTGGATGGTCTGTTACTAAAGAAGGTAACTTGGCTATTGGTGACAACGATGTTTTCTACCAATGTGCCTCTGGTGACTTTTATAACTTGTACGACGAAAATGTCGCAGCTCAATGTGCTCCTGTACACTTGGCCATCATTGACTTGGTCGACTGTTAGATAGTATCTTAGATATAATGACATCGAACAAATGATTGGATATTGTATTTAAGTTTTTTTCTTCTTCGTGGGTCAGATATACTCTGGCACACTTTACTTGGGTTTTCGTACGGCAATATATAAAAAAAGGATATTAATCAGTGTAGACCAGAGAAGGATCGTAAAACAATATGCATAATTACTATCGCATAAAGTATTTAGCGGTACGCAATGGTCTACCATTATAGGATGGATCATAGCTGGGGAATTGGATTGTGTCTAGACTAATTTAATTAGCTCTATTTGCTTCATTTAAACTAATTCTTATCTGGCCAATCGAATTCGGAATAGCCAGTTAGATAACCTTTGATAATTCCGGTTGTTAACTAAGCAGTAGGCTACTGTTGGTGAATCCACTTCAACAAACAATCGATTGGACTACAATTTGATTAGTAGGGCTGCTGAAACTTGCGCCGGCTGCTCATCTTTTTAAAACTACTTCTAGTAATACTTTTGGTGATTCCCTATGCTATATATCGTACTATCTCTTCAAGAAACCCTTTTGTTTCATGGGGCTCTTAAACCCGCCTGACCCATTCGTCATAGTGTACGCAACACTGGTGTAAGCGCTATTCTCAGCATTAAACATGGGCTCTGTACCGTCCAGAGTGCCTGGTTCGCTGTAATGCAACGTTACCGAGCTAAAGTTCTTGAACGGATCGTTGGAGTCAATGCTATCGCTCCGTTTGGCAGGCAGCTGTATATCAAGGCTCTCGGCTGGTTTTTCGTACTTTCTGCTTGATTTGGTCAATACAGGAATCATTGGAGGTTGCTGGTGTCTCAACAAAGCCCACTGGGTGTTTTTAAAGAATACGTGGTTCTTGATATCAGAAGCACCGGTTCTGGAACCAAGTCTTTTGGCCTCGTCCTTGATCAAAAGCTTCCTGATCAAGCTTTTGCAGTTGGACGAAATGGACTGTGAGTCCAAAAACTTGACATCCTTCTTCAACACGTTAGCAAACGTTTTCTTCCGGTCGCTTCCCTTAAATGGTGTGGTCCCGTACAACATTTCATAGATGAATATACCAAGGGTCCACCAGTCCACAGCCGAAGTGTGGCCCTTTCCCTTGATAACTTCGGGCGCAATATACTCTTCTGTACCTACGAAGGAGTTGGTCCGGAAACCATCAATACATGCCTTAGTGTCAAGAGAGAGACTGCTGCTAAGATTTGACAGGTTGTTGTTAGAGCTTCCCAAATGACCCGGCTTGTTGACAAACATGGCCGGGTTTTTGGAGCTTTCCGACTGTTTTGACAAGTCAAAGTCACTCAACATAATGTGTCCCGATTGGTGCAACAAGATGTTTTCAGGCTTGAGGTCTCGGTAGATGAACCCCATCAAGTGTAAGTATTCCAAGGCGGCCGTAACTTCGGCAGCGTAGAACTTGGCATCATTTTCCGAAATAGACTTGGTATCTCTGGTCTGCAAAGCTCTAAAGAACTCGCCTCCCATACAGTATTCCATACACAAGTACAAGTGGTCGTTCGACTGGAAAGAATGGTACAACGTCACAATGAAAGGATGGTTACTGGTAGCCAAGATCTCCTGCTCCGCCAAAGCACGCTTGATCTTGTTCCGTTCGATCATCTCCTTCTTGTTTAATATCTTCATTGCATACAACTTGTTGGATACTTTTTCCTTGACTAAATACACCTTGCCTACGTCACCTTTTCCAAGCAACCTGATCTTTTCAAAGCAGTCCTGGTTGACCTGGACGTCCATGATTTTTGTAGATGCTGACGAATACATACGCTCCTGTGTGTATGTTCTGGGTCTACCGGTGATTTTGAGCTCCCCGATATGTTTGTTGATGTCAAACACATCGTCTTTGGGTTCTTCGTTCGAACTTTTACTAGTGGCCGGGAAATTCGACTGGGATTTTGAGCTTTCATTGAGCAAACGGTGCACCAACGGAGCCGAGGCCACTCTTCTCAACGTTCTTTGGAACGGACTAGAAGACGTGCCTCCAAGAAACGGAGAAGAAGGAGGATTGACCTGGCCATGGCTGCCTACGGGAGCAGGAGGGGCTAGCGAAGAGCCCGGGTGTCTTTCAGGAGTGCCCATGAATGGCGAATTGGCCAATGCTTCTTCCTTAAAAGGAGATATTGGCGGGTTCAAGCCGTCAACTTTAGGCGAAACCGTGCTGAGACGGGCACTGGAGTTCTTGTTTCTCACCTTTTTGTCTGAGAGGCCTATCGTATCCGAATCGAAGCCGGTGGACTTATTTGTGGGAGTCTTGGGAGGTACGTCAGAGCCAGTCGACTTGGGAGACTTGGGAGAAGAATCGGAGCGTCTGAACAATTCCTCACCCGAGTCCACCTTCTGAAGAGTCTTGTCGTCGTTATGGGCCCGTGGAGGTCTCAATACGCCGTTGTCATTGAGCGAAAACACCGAGTCATAGTGTCTGAGTGAAATCGACAAGTCTTCGTTCTTGGGGCTGGCCATAGACTCGTCGTTAATAAAACGATTGGGAAAACTGTGCTGGCCGTTCAAGTGTGGTGGAAGACCCTGGTGGGCAAAGTACAAGCTCGAAGCTACCACAGGACTCTCTGGGTTTTTGGGTGGGTTTTGGGACGAAACCGGAGATCTTGTGGGCGAATGTGTGATGATGTCTGGCAATTTGATCCGAATATTATGAGAGCTTTGTTCCTTATCACTTGCACCGTTTTTGGGGGAAGAGACGGTGGAATGGGGTTGTTCCGGAATGGGTTTGGAGAGTTCCAGCTGCTTGGTTGTCACTCGAGGGATAGAGACGCTGCGGCTATGTGAATGTGTGGAAATGGGACTGGACTGGGATCGCTTGCGAGCCAATATGAACTTCTTGATTTTAGACAGCTGGCTGTGGACGTCTTCATCTATGCTATGATCGATATCGGGCGAACCAGGGGGATCGAATTGAGGGTTTTGGTTAGGTGTCGGAGACGGGTTGGGTGACGACGAGATTCGGAAGAAGTTCTTAAGTTTCATGAGGCTAGCCAGTTTTTTGTCATCGACCAAGCCGCCATGGCCAGGTCCACCTACCTGAGATGGAGGATGTAGCTGGTTTGAGCCGTTAAACGGTGTTTGAAGACTCCATGTGCTGGCAGAGGCACTGTCGGTGGCAGTTTCCAGCTCGGTAGTCTCAGAGTTAGACTGATCTTTGGAGTTGAAAAATTTGGACAACGAAATGGATCTGGATCTGGACGACGAGCTGATGGGGGAATCTGCTCCAGCTTCAGGTCGAATGACAGGAGGAGCTTTTAGTTCATTGCGGGACGAATGAATATAATCGGACGGACTGTTAAAGATCGAACTGTCGGAATCTTCCTGGGGGTCAATTTCATTCATAGAACTGGTATGTCGAGCATGGGGCGTTGTGGAAGTTGCAGTTTCGCCGTTACCAGCAGAGCTTTGAAATATCGTCGAATAGAAGTTGACCATGATAGATATTGCAATGAGAAACACCCTACGGTCACACTAGACTAATGTATACCTAAAAACGGTGAATGAACCTGAAATTTGGCCCAAAAGTAATTCTAATCACTCTGATGCGCTTCCTGAATAGAGCAGTATGCCAATGATCAAAAGAAAGCGTAGGCGATCTGGTTTTCAGCTGGTGGTTGATAGATGATCTCAGGCGGTACGAATCCAGAACAGCAGTAACACGGAAAAAGATCCAGAATTATGCACCAGTAGATGCAGGCGGCAGTACAGATGAAATATCGCTATCTGTAGCACTAATGTAAGCGTAGATGTGCTAGTTATTTGGCCTCTTGGTTGACCTGTTGTTCGTTTCCGCCAACGCTTCAAGTGGCCCACTTCGCAAACCGCTTACGTCAGCTCACTGATAGGCGGGGCAAGTGTTGGGGAGCAAGGAGGCGGGCTGCTGGGACGGTTTGAGCACTACGGCTACGATGGCAGAAAAAGGCAGATATGGGTGGAAGTTGGTGAAAGGGATGGGGGATATATACAAAATAGCCTTGTCTCAAAGTGTTTGGTTGCTGTCATCTATCCTAGCAAAACTGTGAGCATATAGCTTTCGAGGACGGCGCGCCTGCCGGCACTCCAGTTACTGGGCCGCGTGCCCCGCTAGCCACAGGCGGGAGTCGCTAGCCTGGTGCGCAGCAGCGAGGATGTTTGCGCGAAACCACGATGATGCTGTTCACGTGTCGAAGGGGTTGCGAACACGGCTCGGTTAGGCTGCAAAATGTTTCATATAGTGGTTAGCTGTACGATGAAGGGGGCCCGCCTACAAAGAGAAATGAAAAACAGATTGACATGTCAGTAAATTAATATTACAAAATATTCAAACTACTTACTTTGGGGCATCTGGAGAGTACTGACCATTGACAAACACAACGTAATCGTCGTGGATAGTAACATCATAGTTCAACGAGTTGTTGTGGGCTCTAGAACATGGGTCATAACTGTACTTGTCGTTAACGTTGACATTAGCGACTTCATCACGTACCTTGGTTCCAAATGCTTTACCTTGGTAATCGTAATAAGTTGGGGGATATTGAATGTACTTTGCATAAGGGATGCACTCGTCTTCAGGGTACCACAGGTAAGCATAATCTTCATCAAAGACATAACTTAAACCTTGGAAAAGACCGTGTTCGGTACCGGTAGTGAATCTTCCAATTTCAATTTTCTCCAGAGTTTCTAAATCAATTAAATATCCAGTCCATGTATTCTTACCAGCAGCCGCGTCGAATTGGGTTCTTAAGATTTCGGTAGTGTAGTTGTGGTTAAATTTCCATGGGTATTCAAGAGCACAAGAAACACCTCCATCAGATGCAGGACCATCAGCACCATAATGACAATTTGGATGATCAGTGGTGGCACCTTTACCAAAAACACTGTAAGTCAAGTGGTTTGGCTGTTTGGCACGAGGCTGGAATCCAATGTAACTGACTTCACCGTTTTCGAAAAAGGCCTCGTTGGCGTAATAGTATCCTTCAAAGGCACCAGCAACAACGTTAGCTTGATCCACCATTCTAACATATTTACCACTTGGGGCATCGTACCACACAGCTGGGGCACCAGCAGATACTGAGTTAATACCTAAAGCAGCTAAAGCAATCACTAAACCAAATTTCATTTTTAATTCTGTCTTTTCAATCTACAAGTTGCTGCAGATGGACCCCAATTTATACAAATATTTTGAAGTTATACGACAACCACTGGCATGATTCTTGAACAAATAAACCTACTAGTAAAATGCTGAAAGTGTAATAGTATGAGCCGAAATTCGACACAATACGGATATTTTTATCCTAGCCCCTAAAAATGTAATTGACAAATATAATTCTTATTGATTTATGAGAGAAAACTCGATAAATCATAAATTGTCACAAAATAATTGCCAAATTTTCTTGGCGCAAATGCATCATAAGCATGTAGCTCTCGAAGAGGGAAAAGAAGGGTCCGGCTAGAATTGCAGGTTTGAAAAAGGTTCCCTCACCTGAGACAATCGTAGAGATTTTTTTCTGATGCCCAATCTAAATAAACGTTCTCCCTAGTATTTCAGTACTTTCTGGGTGAGAAAATACCAGGACAGATATTCCCTGCTTTACTGGGTATTGGCATTTTCGTAACTTGTGACAACTTGTTTATTCATGGCTTCCTTTCCCCGTACTTTTTTCCACTTTCGCTAGCCTAGTCCTTGCGCTGCAGCGTTCGTACACCACTTACTTGGCATCCTGTGCGGAAGCATTTCGGAGAGTTTCTGGTCCGGATGTTTGCATAAGACACAATTGGCATTTTTATACCGGTTCGCCTCTTAAATGACTTTAAATTAGTCTGATTATCAGTTTCATTCTGACGTGGGCCAAGCTCAGAGAACGCCTCCGATCAATATTATCCAACTATGTTGGGGTTGCAATTTGAGTAAATGTAGAAACATCTACATGTGCAAGATGATTGCAATTAGAAGCGGATTGGTGCAGAGGAGACAGTCAATTAAAGAGGTGGCCTGCTAAACACTTGAGGGGATTGCTGAGCAAACATTCATATTGATTATGTGCCTCTAATTTTTCAAAATAATTCTCACTTTTCTGAAATTCATTTTGATATTAGAAGACGAATCAGTAATATTTTATTACTGTTAATATTGGGTGCATATTGGTATGACATGTTTTCACATTTTACGTTTTCTTTCAATTCAACAGAAAAATGTATCAGGCAAAACCTCAAGCGAAATTCGATTATCTGACAGTTGATGAAATAAAACCCTTAAACTGCAGAAGATATCTTATTGAATTTTGAATTTTTCTTAATGGTATGTACTTTAATAAATAAGATCGTAATTCTGTCTATGGCCCGAAAATCTTCTCAGCTAACATATGGGATAAAGTTTGATTGCCCTTCTAGATTTTAAGGAATCTTAAAAGACCTGTTTAAACCTTCTCTGGTTCGCAGGTGACGTCTTCGGGCCAGAACTTAATTTTATTATCTTGGCATTCGCAACACATGCTTAATTGGTATGCTCCAAATATTTATTGGAAAAGTTACTTCGAAATTACATTGAGACAGAATGACATTTATCAAATAATAGGAATTAAATACAATGTTTAAGATATATCGGATTCAACTATCGGTTGGTCTTATTATAATTGGACAACCCTCTATACCTTTTCAAGTAATGACTTTTGTTGAAAAATAGACTTGATAATGGTCTACGCTCGAGAATTCCCAATTTTGGACATGTACATAGCCTAGTTACCGATCATTTATTCTATCCATAAGAATTTCCTGTCAGAATAAGAACCTCTGTAGTATCAGACTACTTTATTCAAAATCAAATACAATGATCCAAATTACACTATCGTGACACGAACAACGGACTTTACCTCATGCTAGTCTATACTCAGCGATATATTGTTGGCCACGCTCTCATACATTGCTCCTATTACGAATTTCAGTTCGTGGAAGCAACGAAGTAACAATCCTTCAAATTGAAATATGTAACCCACTTCTTATTTAGTCCTCATGTATGAATTCCTTTTCTCCAAACTACCTGTTTTAAACTTAATTTTGTGTATTCGATTAGAAACAGTTGAATCGAAGTACATACTATATATAATAAAAAATGGGACTTAATTTTAACTCCTATATGTCACCGTTTGAATAGGTTAGAGTGTGCCAAAGTTCACTTCATCCGCTAAAAAAAATTGAGAATATAAGAATTCCAATTTTGCCGGATTGTTTCACTCTGAATATCGAAAGTACAATAACAGAATAGATCAAACGAATTCTTAATTCGCAGTACAAGAATTTACGCTCCCAACTCGATTTAGCATCTTAGATCTTTGGTTTTCAACCTAATGAAGTGCATCAAAACTGATGAATGTCAGTTTCGGTGGTATACCTTCTGTTAGCAACACTAATTGTCTTGTCTTCAATATCAAAAATTGTGAAAGCATTAGCGATGAAAGGTGCTCCAAATACATTAACAGAAGGATCGGGGCTTACCGCGAACAATAATGCTCCCTTATTCTCATAATAATAACATATGTTCCGCAATAAAACTTCGATATTTGCATCTCCGAAGTGAAATATCAACTTTTGATCATCATCAAGATTACAGTCGGGGTACGAAATATAATTTCCATTTCCTTCCCACGTAGATCCTGGAAGTGAGCTTTGTATACCCTTCAACACATCCTCTTGTAGCACGATACCTTGATTACCAGTATCAAATGTAGCAGGTTCATTCTCAAAGTATACTTCTCCGTTTGGCGTTCTAATTCCTCCTGTGATAATGTTCCATGAGCCTTCTTCTGGGGTTGTAAGATTATTCTTTACAAGTGGTCCTTGAAACTTCGCTTCATCATAACCCCCAAAAGTCACTTGTCCCTGCCCAAAAATGACTGCATCATAATCAAACCACAACGAAAAGGCTTTTCTATTGATAAGGCCTTCTTCTTTCAGAACTGTAATATAACCTGGTCCAAATTGATTTTCTAAAAAATGAGCACCAAACATACCTGTAGGCTGTTCTTTGTCTGTAGACACGAAGTATGTAAAATTGACCCGAGGACCATCAGAAATTTGAATATAATCATTGATGATTTCTCCAGTTCCAATGTTAAACCAAGCTTGTGTAAATGATTCACCAGTGTCAATTAAAGTCGTGGAAGCTTTATAGTCGTACCATTTCAGGAAGAAACTGTAACTTCCTTGTCAAAAATAACAAGTTCCTCGGCTCTCTGACTTCCAGCAGTTAGCCAGACACCTAAATACCCATATGGGGTTGTCTCTAATCCACTCTCTGAGTTATCTCTCTTTATTGTGATAGGCAAAGAGTGGTATTTATTTTGAACAGCAAGTCCGTGTACTGCAACAGCTAGCACTAATGTATTTAATACGTTTTTAATAAACATTTTTTGGCTGAATAATGAATCCTAAGGCAATATTGCAGCTATTTATAATCCTGGCACTAATTATGCGAAGATATACTGAAATTTGATTTAATTTGACTGAGCTCATTTTGATATATCTAGTAAACTACTACCAATTTCAATGTGATCTAAATTATTAAGTTCCGATATTTTTTCTGAATAAGAAGGCTCAGCACAATCTCGCAATAACTTGATGAAATCAGCCTTTTTCGTCATATATTTTTTAATGAGTTTCTGAATCGATTTGATAGAAATATGTGTATTTGGTCTACTGTATAGATGTTTCCAAACATGTTTCAATTTAAAAGGTAGATAGTCTTGGTGTAGTTCTTTGCTCTCTTTTTTATGAAGTACTAGGCAATATTCATGTTCAAATTTGCTTGATTACCAAACTTTAATTAGATTACGTTTTTTATCTTTTTGTGTGAAGTGCAACCTTTGGGGCATGAAATCCAGCGCCGGGCGCCTTAACCTTATTAAATTGACATATTGTGAGCATTCTCACTCTGAGATTTCCAATCCTAAAGCTTCGGAAATCGAGAGCTTTTCTACAGTTCCAATTCTGAAACTGGTAAAAAATGACTTTCACATAAAGAGAAGTATTATTGAAAAATAGAATGTAAAGATATCAAAAGTCTCTTTGCATTCAGGTAAGAATATCTGTGTAGTAGCGCAATTGGATTTATCGAATGACTATCCAGCACGATCTAGCCAAATCTACTGGTTATCGTGTTAGATAATGTGAAGTTTTCTAGTAGAGTGCTCGGAAGTCCTCCAAATTTGATGATTGCAAAGTGAGTTCGGTCGCGATCTACAGAGGTAATTCAAAAAGCTGATGGAAAGCTGTATTAATATCAAACTAGTCTCAGAGTATACCAATGGGATTTTTTCTTGCTGACACATTGTAATCTATCAAGTTTACTTCTCTTTATTGTGATAGGCAAAGAGTGGTATTTCTTTTGAACAGCAAGCCCGTGTACGGCAACAGCTAGCACTAATGTATATAATACGTTTTTAATAAACATTTAATGAAAACTTAAGTCAATTGCAAAACGCAGAATATGAACTACTTCAATACTTAAAACCTTTTCTAAATGAATATATTTCCTAATTTATAGGCCCTTTTATCGACTGCTCAGCCAATTGCGAATCTGTCAAATTTCAAACTCCCGATTTCAATCTTTCTTGCAACATAGTAATGAAATTGTGTTAATTAACGCCTTGATTATATCATTTAAATTTCTTTTTTCGCAATAATTAGCTTATTTTCTAAGGATATTCATCAGTTCGGTAAGCAGTACAAGGTTTCCAAACGTAACATACCACTTATATGCACCTATAACATACCTCTCCGGATTGAAATTAGTATATACGAATAGGGGGCGTTAGGATCAATTTATCCACCGATGGAACGTTTTTAAACTCAAATTCGCTCGAATATTTTAACTCTATTAATAGTAATCTCTGCTTCCCAAACGCTCAATTGACATATTATCAGACGTAGCAAGTCAAATTTACGCTGCCGTAGCACAAACAAAATATTTTAGAGAAATGAAATAAATGCCGCTATTACTTTACTTATAAGCATACTTAAAATCTCACAAAGTGGATATTGCCGTCCGAGTTAGAGTTACATAATCTATCCAGTAATAGCACGTCAAGATCTCTATTGAAAATTACAGTTTACCACCACCATCAAAAAAAGAAATAGCTTTTGAAAATTGCAACCTGCCTCGGATTCAATAGCATATGGATTACTTGACTTATATAGTCACAGTACTCTGATTTCTTGATAAGCGATTACTGAACTACTATATTAAAATTTCCATAACCTTGCTGTATTAACTCAACTAGACTAATTCACTTTTATCTGTCTTATTCTTATCCCTACACCTTTATATCTTTATTTTAATCTAATATTTCAGTAGTTTAACAATTTTCCCCCTAAATATTCCTTTTCAGATTCTTCTACGGTTTAATTTGAAAAGAACAATTTAAAATATATGTAGAGTCAAATCATAACTTCAAGTCAAAAAGGAAACCGATCCTGTTGAAATTAAATAACAATTTGAACGAAGTGAATTATTCGAATGAATTCGGTCTGATGAGTTCAAAATATAGGATTATACTACTTTTGAACTTACCTGCATTATTTTCCGGGTAGTTAGCATAAATGTGGAGGTAAAAGGAAGTTAGGAATAGAATTTTTAATATGATAGACATGTTGGCAGTTTTTACATGTCATCTTACCTTCGATGATTTGAGTCTCTATTAACAATGTATGCAAATCTTTCAAAACAGCCTGACTATCTTCCATTATAGGGTCTAAATCTTCAGGTTTGGTTGGAGGTAAGGAATCATTTCCAAGGTCTCTAGCAACTTGGATTATAGCGTTCCACTCTAATCTTTCCAACATATGACTTATAAACTCGGGTTTGTATTCAGATTCTTCTTGAACAAGTTGGCATTCTTCATATTTTAAAGGGAATGCCTCTGGAGAGTTTTGGCATCCCTTGACTGCACATGTGACGAAATTGGTGGTCAAAAACTTCATAGTAGTTACACCTCGATTGAACAGTTGATCTCGTTGTAATGGGCATCTCATAGAAAATTTTAGGGTGTGGTCACGTGGAGGTTCAGGGCAGAGATGGGGGTGATGGAGGAACGGGAAAGTCCTTTAGGGGATTCGATAATATGTAAATGGTAAACTGTATGGTAGAGTATTTGGTTACTGTTATTTGGCGTCTGACTTTGATGCATACCGGTGTTTGCATTTGAGAGATATGGCGATGTGAAAGGTACGAGATACATAGACTAGTCAGATAAAGCAAAAGAACAAGAAATTAAACATCCAGGATTATGTATCAAGCAAAGAAGTTGAAGAAAGGAAATCTCGATACAGATAACTAATTGTAAGCCTTGTTGTGTACTTACTTGATTTCTTGGCTTCGAGAAGTACCTTTCATATTTTTGTTTAGGCTGCGAAAAATTAAAGCATGAATATAATAGGAAAATTCCGGTTTATCTATAGGATCCATAATCAGTTTTGCTTTAAATGGGAATGTTCCTAGTATCTTCTTGTGTATATTGTAGTAAAGTACTTTGTCTTTCTGGGCATAATAAAATGCTTTTGTTGCTGAATTCAAAAAAGCATTTGTAAATCGTCCGTGAAAAGACAGATTTATCCAGAAACTCGGACACGGAAAAATGGAACTGCCGTATGAATTGAACCGGTTTCTTAACCAGCTTACAATTCTGCCCGGGATGTTCCTGGGCTATCTCAACTGAGTTTCGACCACCCCTGCCACCAGTCCAACCATCTCTGAACGGTTCGCGACTGTACAAAAACGGTGTGCGCACGCCGCCCACTCACCGGTGGCAACGAATTTAATCAATTCAAAGACATACAGTACAAAGACGAGAACGATAACACACAATCATGTCATTACAAAAGCTTACCGCCGAGTTATACCAAATATTTGAATCTGAAAACTACGCACAGTGCTTGAAATTACTTGCCCCAGTAAAAATCGAGTTAATCAAGCACAATCTTCTCGTACCATTACCATCCAATACCAGCACCAAGGACCAAATCAATGACTTGAAAATAGCTCAGAGGATCCTTGAAATTGGTGCCTTATCTTCGTTGCTCACCAACAATTACCAAGCATTTGAAAATTACTTTTCCCAACTAAGACCCTTCTATTCCAGCCACAAGATTTACAACAAACAGGAAAACATCAACACCGATAGCACCAAGATCATATCATTGTACTTGGTGTACTTATTATCACAGGGATTAATTTCCAAGTTCCACATTGAGTTGGAGACTATCTACAATTCTGACCAGTATAACACTGAGAAAGACAAGTACTTGGGATTTCCTATTAATTTAGAAAGAAACCTTATGGAAGGTAACTATATTAAGATCTGGAAGCTTTTAAGAGAGGAAAAGAGTTTACCATGCAAGGAATACAACCATTTCATAGATACATTGATCAACGCCTTGCGGTTTGAAATATCCAAGTCATTGGAAAAGACCTATGATTCTATTCCTATCAGCAATTGCAAGAACTTATTGTACTTCCCACAAGAACAATCCGATAGTGTGTTTGAAAAAACGTTAACGGAGCAGTTTGAGATTGAAAATTGGAGAATTGAAGGCGGAGTTATCTATTTCAAGAAAAACGACATCGACGCTGAACAAGTCGATGTTTCCAACACCGTGGTCAATGTTTTGAAGTATGCGGAGCAAATCGAATCTATTATTTAAGCAATTATTCTAGAGACGTATAGAAGCCGTTGTAGGCAAGATCCAAATCGGTCAAGAACGCCTCAGTATCTGGCTGGGACAACTCCAGATCGTCGCTCAAATTGTTGAGTTTAATCAACCAGTTGACTAGTTTGGATTTTCCTTGGAACTCGATGATCTTATGGCTACCACTTTCGATCAAGTCGTTAAGGTTGACCACCAAGTCACTCAATAATGGATGTAATTGATCTTTGGTTTTATAGTTCAATTTCAATGCATCCATACAAGTTATGAAGTTGCCGGTGATTTCAGCAATCATTTTTCCTGTAGAACTTACGCCCGTAGATGTAGAAGTTGCTGATAATTCAGGATGACTGGAGCTTTCGACCTGAGTACTCAAGTGCTCAATTGTGGCGGGAATGCCAGCCTGAAGTCGCTTGACCGCCAAAGGACAATGAAGATCGAATTTGGTGCAGAGAAGAGTTAAAAAGTTGGAGAAATCAGGCACTAACCCCGATCCAAGAAGCTTATTGATGAACTCAAAAATAGCAGGATCATCGATAAAGCCCTTTAGTATGATCTGGTACTGGTTTATAAGTCTATAAGTGGTGGAAGTGTACTTTTCCTTGCTAGTTATGTAGTCCTTGAGGAAGGAGTTTTCGAGCATTTCTAGGGTTGGGAGAATCGAATATATTTCTGACAAGGATGAATATACATTTTTATGCAAAGTTGACTTTATTAGCGATGATTTGGTGACCTCCTGGTGGTACTTTATATGACTGCTGGAAGGAGTGAAGGAAGTTGTGGATGTGGGTGCATAACAAGGAGGAGAATTGATGTCAGACATGATTCCAGATGGATACTCAGGAACTATTGAAGATGACAGATAACACTAGAAGTGGTGTATATGCTTCTATTAGAAGTAATGGAGGATATTAACGTATAAATTGGCTGTGATTAGTGAGGCATTCGCTTGTGACTGCGACAGTGGAGAAAATCTACCGAGAGACCTAGTGAAAATCTACCGAGAGCTCACAAAAATATAGTACGAGCTAGGGAGGGCGATATTTAGTGGGGGTTAGCGAGCGTTCATGAGCAAAGTTGGAGCACTTTAATTGAAACCTCCCTCAAAATTTCCATTACACCTTCTATTCAGCGACGATGCTGGATGTCTCTCGATTGTCTAATCCAACTTACAAAAATTGGCCAACAGTTTGCATTTATCCACCGACTGTTCCCCAGTTTTGCTTGTAATTCTACAATAATTCTACAATAATTCTACAACAGGCACACAGAGACCCTGCCAAATAACGGAATTTCCCCTTCTTTGTTCTATGTTCATAATTCATTCAGTCAATATACTGTACTAATGTCTTGCCCTTCTTTCCAAACGCTTGCTCGCTATATCCCAACCGCACCCAATCCTTCATATTATGCCTGTATATTATTGGTGGAGGATTGAACCGATTCATAACTTCTACCATGGTGTCGTAGCTGGCATTGTTGACTAACTGATGGATGTTGTGCTTGCCAAACTTATTTCGAGCCATTTCACACTCTCGCATTATCCACAGCAAGAGATAGTCGCTACTGACTCGATCATAGGGGCTCACGGTGATGGGGAGCCGAATGTCTAGATCCTTGGCATGGTTCATTTTGGTTTTAAAGATGACTTCGTACCGCAACGAAAAGAGTCTGCCTAAGCTAGAAAATCCCTGCATATGTGTCAAGGGGATTCCTTCGTCAAGCTCGTCAATAACCTTGTTTTTGGATATGTTTATTGATTGTATTAGTTGTGTCTGGTCCTCCTCGTACTGATGTTGTTCTTTATAGTACTTTTCTTGTACGTCGCTGAAATTACTGCTGAAGAGCTGGAGGTAATCGTTTTCCACCGGGAACTGTATCTGGAACTCAGTGCTAAGACCCTGGGTGTTGAGCATACTGTCGTCGCCAGTAAACTCCTTGCTTTTGGTGAAGATCTTATACTCTTTGCGAGGAGGTAAACCTCCTTCGTGGCACTCAAGAATCTCCTTGATCTGGAGCGTGAGCTTGTTAAGTCTCATGTTCTTTTTTACCTTGTTGTGGAGAAAGTTTGCCAGCACTTTTGAGTACAATACAAAATCATCTCGAGGTCCTACCGAAGATACAGGCAATGATAAATCCACCATGATCTGCCGATCTGCCAGGATTTGCGACTCGACAATTGGCTCGTTGAACTGTCGGTATAACGGTAGTGTGTCGTAGAGTTTGATGGCTATGGGGAAGCTTTCTGTATAGGTGAGCTCTGAGTCATAGGCATCGCCACACGAGATATTGACACAGAGGAAATGGGTGGTGGACGCGCTCCAATGAGGAAACAGACCTGATGCAGTTATGTCTTTGGGTAGTGGGATCAATACTGGGATGTCTAGTCCTAGCAATACCTTATGAAACTCTCCCATGGGAGGACGGTACACGAACGGGTCTTCGTACAACTTGTACTCTCTCTGGGTATCATTGGAACCAATAGTCGAAGGAACCGACACTTTCTGAACCGTCCGGAGCTCTATTCCCACTGATCGTACTTTAAATGGGTTTCCTGCCACTGGCCGGATCTCCACCACTGTTTCTATACGAGGCTGTGTGTTAGTAGATGTGGGCAACGAAACCGGTCTCACAGGCACTTACTATACTTCGCGGCACGCCAGGACATCCCTGTACGACACTAGAGCCCGAGGCTCGAAGACTGGCAGTCACACAGGGCGCTACTTTGGGCGGCGTCATGCTTAGTCTCCACCGTCTGGTGGTTGTTGTCAGTAAATTATGATCGGCTCGGTAGCGCTTGCACGTGATGCCTGTGTCGCCAGGTCACAAGAGTCGAGCTAGAGGAGTCCGGGAATGATGGAGTATTTGAGGCAGAAGCCGGGGAAGTTGGCGGCGTAGTAGTGGTGGGTGTCTCGAGAGCTGATGGCCAAGTTGACCAGCACAAACACGAGACAAGCTACGAAACACGCCGGTACCCATGGCGATGATTCCGAGGTCCCAAGCGAAACCACAGCGAGGATCACGTAGAGCTGGATTTCGTTCCAGTAGTGCGGTGACGATACCGAGGAGAAGTTCGGGAGCGAGTACTTTTTTAGCGACGCCAAATGCTGGTGGTTACAGTGCTGGCGGTAGGACACCACCAAAAACGCAGCCACTAGCGAGACGTCCACCGGCGTCAAGGATATTTGCACGGGCCCCCGCGGCGCCAGGGCTAGCAAGGCGGTGGCGCACGTGACTGAGACCAAGGTGTAGTGATTGATTCCGACGAGGTAGTGGAGGATGTTTATAGCGGACTTGGGGGAAAACTTGGACACGTATAGACACTCGTAAGAGCGCCTTAGACCCTGGAACCAGAGAAGATAGTGTATGATTTTGGCATTCTTGTAGGCAACAGGGTAGGACGGATGCGAGGCATTGACAGGTCTGAGCAGGTCTGCGGCCTGTATAAAGGCACAGTAGACGAATAGTGCGTAGTAGAAGTGGGAGAAGCAAGCTTTTGGTACGGTAAGACTAAAGAGCCAATTGATTAGACTTTTGAACCATGAATTGGAAGGAGATTGGACATTGGATACGTTTTTGCCGTACAACAAAAGCGAATTGAACGGAGTGTAGCCTTTGACGACCAAGATCGCCAGTGTCGACGCCACATACACTCCAAACACCGCCTGTAGTACCAAATCCATGTTGATGTGATGAGCAGATCAAGTTCGGATCGAAAAGAATTGAAATGTAATTGGACACGTGAGCGATTGGGAGCCCCGGGGAGCGGCAGCCAACACCCGCAGCCCGATAAGCCAAGACCTGGAACCATCGCGTAGTCCTGCCTTGCTAAGAGGAGATGAATCGGTAGGATGTGTCATGGAGAATGAGTAGGAGAGCAAATAAGTCGGAACTTGTGTAGTACAAGAACTGGGAGTCACAAGGATTGAAAGTGAATTGACTGACAGAAACGGCTGCGAAATCCAAATATTATAATGTGGAGTAAGGTGTGCGCTGGGTAATATTGAATTGCCTGGACCCTGAGGTTTCTTCTTGGTAGACGTAGTGCTCGGATTAAATTATACAAACTTGACACGATTGTAGTACCAAGGACATTATTGACTAACTATAGATGCAAAATACGACACTAGCTGTACTACCAGTGCATTGCACACTAACCAGGATTATTCGCCCTATTACAGTAAAATACCCATTTGACTTCAATGTTTCCCCTTCTCCCTTCACTTACTGCCTTCCGCTATCCTTCACTTACCCTTCTGCTCTCTCCCCATCACCCCATCCACCTGTTCTCTTGTGCTCGTCCTCGAACTCTGCTCCCTTATCACCCTCGAGGAATGAGTCAGCGGTGCGGTTCCGGCGCGTTGCGGGCCCGGATCTGGCCCCCGGATCTCCCTGCCTGAGTCACAAATTTTTCAGCGTTTTCTATAAAACTCTCCAACTTACTCTTCATCTTTGATAACGTCAACAACATGTGTGGTATCTTTGCAGCTTATAGACAGCCAGAAGTGGAACAGTTCAAGGCCAAAGCCTTACAAAACTCAAAAAGAATCAGACACCGTGGTCCAGACTGGTCCGGTAACGTCATCCAGAACAGTACCATCTTGTGCCATGAAAGATTGGCTATTGTTGGCTTAGATTCAGGTGCCCAACCTATCACCTCGCCAGACGGCAACTTCACCTTGACCGTCAATGGTGAAATCTACAACCACATCAACTTGAGACAAGAATTCTCGTCGTATCCTTACAAATCATTATCTGACTGTGAACCCATCATTCCTGTGTTCCAGAAGTACGACGTCGATGCTCCAAAGTACTTGGACGGTATGTTTGCGTGGGTGTTGTATGACAAGGCTAACGACAGAATTGTTGCCGCTAGAGACCCTATCGGAATCACCACCTTGTACTTGGGTAAAAGCTCAAAGTCTCCTCAAACCAGATACTTTGCATCTGAACTCAAGTCTTTAATAGACGAGTGTGACGAAATCACCGCCTTTCCTCCTGGTCATGTCTACGATTCTAACACCGATAAGATCGTCAGATACTTCACTCCTACCTGGTGGGACGGTTCCAAGGTTCCTCAAACCAAGGTCGACTACAAGACCGTCAGAGAACTGTTGGAGTTGGCTGTCAGAAAGAGATTGATGGCAGAAGTTCCTTACGGTGTATTGTTGTCCGGTGGCTTGGACTCTTCCTTAATCGCCGCCATTGCTTCACGTGAAGCCAAACGTATCTCCATTAACAAGGCAGGTGTCGATGCCAACAAAGAGTTGTCGGGAATCGACGCTTCAGGCTCCTTACACTCTTCGGGATGGAACCAAATCCACTCTTTTGCCATTGGTTTACCCAATGCTCCTGATTTGATTGCTGCCGAGAAAGTGGCTCACTTCATTGGTACCATTCATCATTCTCATACATTCACCTTGGACGAAGGTTTGGACGCTTTGGACGATGTGATTTACCACTTGGAGACTTACGATGTCACCACCATCAGAGCCTCCACTCCAATGTACTTGTTGTCGAGAAAAATCAAGGCCCAAGGTGTCAAGATGGTGTTATCTGGTGAAGGTTCCGACGAGATCTTTGGAGGTTACTTGTACTTTGCCAATGCTCCTTCTGCCAACGAATTCCACGAAGAGTGTGTAAAGAGAGTCAAGAACTTGCACTACGCCGACTGTTTAAGAGCCAACAAGAGTACTATGGCCTGGGGTTTGGAAGCCAGAGTTCCATTCTTGGACAAGGGTTTCTTGGAAGTGTGTATGAACATCAACCCAGAAGACAAGTTGATCAACTCGGCTGAAGGTAAGATTGAAAAGTACATCTTGAGAAAAGCCTTCGATACTTCGGATGATCCATCTGTCGAACCTTACTTGCCACAAGAGATCTTGTGGAGACAAAAGGAACAGTTTTCTGATGGGGTTGGGTATTCGTGGATCGATGGTTTGAAGGATGCTGCTGAGCTTGCGGTTACTGACGAACAGTTGAAGAACCCTAAGCCTGAATGGGGCGATGATATCCCTACCACCAAAGAAGCCTACTGGTACAGATGCAAGTTTGACCAGATGTTTGGTGGCTCCAAGGCTGCAGGTAGCACTGTGATGAGATGGGTCCCTAAGGCTGAATGGGGATGTCATGCTGATCCTTCAGGAAGATATGCTACTACCCATGAACACAAGGTTTAGTTTAACCCAGCGGAATGTTAAGTATTATATAAATAGATGGTATGGTAGTGACTGTAATTAGTATCATTCAATATTAATAGAAGACAATGATGTATATTATCAAGAGGCTGTAGTGAAAAGTAACGAATGATCTGATTAATGTTTCAAGCACGGTTCATGGTTCTATTTTACAGCTGTAAAGGTGATACCATCTTGTGTGTTTAATCTCGGATCTGAAGCTACTGATATTAAGGTTGAATTAAATTAACCTTGTATTAGCTTACACCTGGGCTTTGCCTCCATTGATTTCTACCTAAACCAGTTAATTAATAATTATCAAAACCAGAGTTGAAAACTAACTATGGAGAGCCAATGTTATTTGTGAACGACAGGTGCATCTTTAGTCAAATTAACGAGGACTCTGTTAAAAGTTTATATTATTTTTATCTAATAGGACCTGATACTAAATAGAATAGTTCAATGTACATACATCACCGCTCTTGATAGTGTGATATTTTGTTTGCTGCAATAGTATCACACTGCTAACTACCAATCAACTAAAGTTTGTTTCTTTAATACTAATCAGAATAGCTGGCATGGCATAGACCAATGCTATCTATTAAAAACCTTTGACCATTTTCCAATTAATTATGATTCGTTATTTTCGTATTGCTATTATAACTCTAAGAACTTAAGTAATTCTTGGTGATCTCTTTCGTACCAACTGCTGTTGATTTTGATGTTGTCCAATGCCTGGAGGAATCCTCTTTCAAATCCATGTGTATCCTTACCTTTGAAGAATTCGGTAATTTCGTCAAATTTCTCGGTGGACTGGTAGTTAGCCAAGGTGGTCTTGATGAATCTATCAAGTACGACCATATTGGAGGACAAGTTCTTGTAGATCTCGGCATAATTAGCTGATACAAATTGCCAAAGTTGGTTCTTGGTGGTACGGTTTTGCGATAATGGCACGGCCAAGAAGTGAGTGTTCATACTTTGAACCTTTTCGGTGTCATTTATCAATGAAACGATTTCTTTGGCCAACTCAGGGTTGGTGACTTTACCTAAAGATCCAAGAGTTATTTCAGCAGAATCGAGCGACGAGGGGTCGGTGACTTCCTTCAAAATAAAGTCGTATTGTTCACGAGAGAATTCTGATGAAGATACAATAGAATTAAAGACGAAAGATCTCAAAGCAGCATCACCGACCTTACCTTCTTTGACCCATTGGTTGAACAATTCCAAAGCGTAATCTTGCACATCTTTAATGGCAAGAGTCGAAGAGTGGCTCAAGATGTCCTTTCTCAACTTGATAGCGACGAAATCAGTCTTGTCAACATCCCCAGCTCTCAATTGCCTGATAATCTTGGATGCCTTGTCTTGATAAATAGATTTCTTGAAGCGGATCAAGCCTGCGGTCAACTTGTCGTCGCCTTCGACGGAAAAGGCCTTTAACAATTGGTTGAGTCTAACACCCAACTCTAACCAAGTAACGTAGTCATCATCCAACTCAGGAGTTTCGGCAATGGTCTTAATCAACTTTAATAACGAGGTGGACGAACTACTTCCGGCCACAGCAATGGCAGCGACATCAGCGATCAACCCTACACGGTCTTTGGAGGACATTTTCTTGATGTATGGTAAGATGTTCTTTTCCAATATCTGGCTAGAATAATTGACACGGTAAGCACTGGCGGTGTTCTTGTTCAACTTGAAGAAATCATTAGACAAGGGGAAGTTGTCGATCACCAAAGTTTCTGATTCGAAAGAGTCGACGGAGATTTCACGCAAGGACGTGGAATCGGTGGAGATGTTCAACGGAATCCACCATTTGGTGTCATTTTCTTCGGGCTTAACGTCACCACCATTCAAGAAACGGGATTGGTTCAATACCAAGCTGTTGGAGCCTTCATCTATGTTCACGTTGACAATTGGGTAACCCACTTTTTTGATCCAGGATTCCATAAGTTGGCCCAATGGCTTTCCTGAAACGTCACTGATAGCTCCCCATAAGTCAGAAGAGGTAGCATTGCCGAACTTGTTTGCGTTCAAGTACTTGGCTACACCTTTAAGGAAGATGTCGGTACCCAAGTAGTTGGAAATCATCAAGATGACAGAAGCACCTTTCAAATAGGAAATGGCATCAAACAACTGATCAATATCCAACGCATCGATTACAGGAACTTCTATAGGATGGGAGTTTCTCAATCCATCAAGAGTAAGTGCTTGCTGAACTGCATCCGAAATGAACCCGCTGAACACGTCCCATTGAGGGAATAAGTAATCAACGGCATAGAAACCCACCCAGGTAGCAAAACCCTCATTGAGCCATAATTCGTCCCACCATTTCATGGTGACCAAATTGCCAAACCATTGATGGGCCAACTCGTGAGCAATGACGTAGGCTACTTTCTGTTTGTAGGCCGGATCCGAGTTCTCTTCCGAGAACAACAAGGCGGTAGATCTGTAGGTGATAAGTCCCCAGTTTTCCATGGCGTTGTGGGAAAATGAGTGCACAGCAATCAAGTCCAACTTCGGAAGAGGATACTTAACTTCAAACACCTTGGAGAAGTAATCCAAGATCTTTGGGGTAATTTCCGAAGCCAATTGGGCATCCTTGAGGTATCCACCTTTGGTGGTGTAGATTCTGACTGGAATAGGCTTGTTGTTGACTTTTGTTTCGGAGGTGAAGGATTCGATGTACTCAAAATCACCACAGGCCCAAGCCAATAAGTAGGTGGACATGATGGGGGTGGTTTCAAAAACGACGTGCTTCACGCCTTTACCATCCACCGCAGTTTCACTGACTACAGGGGTGTTACTTAAAGCGGTCCAGTCGTCTCTGACGAGAAGGTCAAGGGTGAAGGTGGCCTTCTCGTTGGGTTCATCAAAGCAAGGAAACGCTCTTCTGGCATCGGTTGCTTCAAATTGGGTGGAAACCATTTCCTTTTCTTCGCCATTGTCGAGGTATGAAGACTTGTAGAAACCAGCCATGTTTGTCTGGATCACACCGTCGTATTCAACGATAGCCTTGACAGTGGGCTCGGAGATGGGGGCCGAGAGTTTGGCAACAAAGAACTCCTTTTCCTTGAAGTTTTCAATGTCAACCACGGAGATTTTATCTTCAGAACCGTCTTCGGTCTGAATGGTCACCTTACGAATGGTCAAATCACGATAGTTCAAGTGCAATTCGTTGGTCTCTTCATGGACTTTCAAGTGCAACACTGCGCGGCCCTTGAACGAGTTTTGAACGAGATCTATATCGGAGATGGAGACATCATAGTGATGTGGTTTCAAATTATGAGGCAACGTTTCATAGTAAGGTTTTTCTTCGGTCTTTGGTAGCTTTGCACAACACATCTTGGTAAAGAAAGAATGAGAAATTAAAATTCCCTACTGGCCCAAAATTTAGCGACAATAAATTTGGCAGTTCTGACCATTTGGCGCAGATGGGAAGCCGCACAGCGCATGGATCCAACGGCAGTGGCAACAACAAGCGGGCGGAAACAGCAGTAGAGGCAATGGAAGAAGACGGAAATACCCCACGAGCACAAGGGGAGAGATGAGAGCTGTGCTGGATAGAAGAGATGTACCGGCTAGAAAGTGAACAAGGCTTGTATGCGGGGAGACCGTTGGAACGGTTAGTGCGATGGTGAGTAGCCAACGGTTGGAGATGAAGTTTACGATGGGAAGAAACATGGATGAAAGGGGAGCGTAAGGATATGGCGAGTTCAGCCGAAAACAAGCTGCTACGTGCATAGGTGCTTGATGAACCCGCTGCTCTCCTAGGTACGGCGCACCTCTGGCCGGTCGCAGCACCGTTGGGCTGATCTCTCAGCTTTCGCAGTCGTTGGCCGTAGCGGTCTTGGGCAAAATTCGCAGTAACTTTCCAGTAATTGATGTTTCTGTGAGCTTCGCATTAACTTTCCTCGCTCTCTCGACTCATGGCTGTCTAGTGCTAGCCTACTGGCCGAACCCTACCCCGAGCAATCGTTTTCTTATTCTGCTTAAGCTGTATCCGTCATACTTGCAACCCAACGTATAAGCCGGTGGTCTCCATCAGTTATTTCCTTCTTTCCTACTCGTAGCTCGTAATATTACATGTATTTTTTCTACATATGGTACACTAGTTTCTGCGTTTACCCTTGTTTTTGAACTTCTTGTTGACCTTGGACTTGTTGAACTTCTTCTTGCCATCTCCCAAACTCTTGTCAACCAATCCGATTTCACGTGCCAAGCTGGTGCCAAGCTCGACCCCGAACTTTTCAACTCTGGCCAAATCCTTTTGTGCAGCCTCAGCACCTGCTTCGTCACCAAACTTCTGGGCTCTTTGAACCTTTTTCTTCAACAATTCAACGGCCAATTGCTTTCTTTCATCGGCACTCAATACCTTTGGCTCTTCTTTTGCTTCAGGTTGAATCACAGTAAGGTCGCCATTTTCTTCTAAATTTTCTTTTTTTTCTCCTTCAGCTGGTGCCTCGGTGCTCTGGATGCTCTCTGAAGTCTTCTCTTCAACCTTGGCTGATTCGGTGCCGTTGTTTTCACCTTCAATAGCAAGTAATTCGTCTTGTCCCGAGCCGTCGGCTTCAACAAGTCTCTGCACTAAGTCGGCTTTTTTACCATCAGTAGACAAGCCTTTGCTCTTCAATACCTCCTTCAATTGGGCTACGGTTTGTGTAGCGTAGTCACTCATCTTTGCTCTAAGGCGGTATTTCGGTAGTTGTCGTTGCTTTGAGTTGTTGATGGACGTGTCGCTCACGTGGGGATAGTGAAAAATCGCACGTGATGTGCCTTCGCCGGCTCCACTGTTTGCCACAGATGGACTGCTATTGCGCCTGGAAACCGTTCTACACCCTGTCTGAAAACGTTCCATGCCATTGGAAGTTACATAGAGGCTAATAAATTCTTTTCTTGTAGAGCTTGGGTGCACAATACCAATATCTCTTATTTAAAACATCTCTGATTGCATATCAGCAATTAAAGACCGGAGTACTGGTAACCTTGATGTCAAGAACAAATACAATAAGGATCAATGCAAAGTTCAAGACTATTATAATCGAAACGTTCAACCTTTTTACTGGATAAGTGTTTTTCATCAAGTAAATCTGGACCTGGAAGTATCGAATAAGACCAAATATCATGGTCAACTCCAATAGAACCACCAATAAGTGGCTATTGGTCTTTCAAATCATAAGATTACTCTTGTTTGGTCCGAGTTTCGAAGCTCCAAGCTTCTTTCCTCTCATCTATAAAACACGATCATAGTAATTCCTACAAGCAAAAAGGTCAATGCGATCCTAACCCAACTTAAAAAGGTCAGTTCGTTTGCCACCATTGCGTCAGTATTGATCCAATTACATTAACCACCTTACTTACATGATCAAGGGCCTCAGAACCTTAATTTGCAATCGATACGTTTTCCTGGAATAAGTCGACAAATGTAAATTGCTCAGGAGATCTGGCTGCTTATGCTTTTTCTACCGAATATTTTGGCTTGAACAAAGTACGCCGCACATCCTTAGGTCCTCCGCCGCCTCTGTCCTTCTTGGGACGTCTACTCCTCGATCGTTTCCCCATTGCCCCGTACTTTGATTATTAGTAACGTCTGTCAAACGTGCATGGGACACTACCTTCTATGCATAACGATATATCAAAATAACCGAAAGATGTTTTTTAACGTGAGGATTTACGAGGTATCAAAATAAACGAGATGTGATTATTAACATGATTTTTTATTAATACTTATCAGTACAGTATATAGCTTATAAAAATACAACCAAGAAAGGAACAGTTTAAAAATATAACGGATTAGAAAATCCAGAATTGAAACCAAGCATGGACCCCATTACTCCAACATATCGTCGTCTTCGTCTTGTTCTCCCACAAAAGTCAACACCAGACCATTTTCGACTCTAAGCCAAACGTTCAATTGTTCGTATTCGGTGATACAATCGTCAAATTGTTCAATGGTGTAGCCTCTCGCAATGGCCTTTTCTCTCATTTCGTCCATATTAACTGGCTTGGCATAGTTCGAACCGTCACCTTGACTGTGCTTTCTAATTATACTGTAGATCTTGGACGTGGTACTCTCGTCTTCCACAGGTCTTTCGTTGTCGGCATGCAACGACGATTTGGACACCTGGATCAATCTCAAAGCCTCGTCCACATCTTCAAACGTAACAATGTTGTCGAATCTCAATCTGGCCGAAGCCTGGGACATTCTGAGAATACCCAATAATGTTCTCGGAGTGATGTGACTGAACTTCTTCTTGGAGTCTTCATTTCTGTGTGATTCCTTTCTCATATTGATATACTGCTGTACAACATAGTCACCCACATCTTTTGGAACCGTTGGTCTGAAAGATCTGGCTTTGGACACATATTCTCGGATAGTGGACGAGTCCAAAGGCTCAAAGTCCATCACTGGTTGCTTGTTGTGCATATGGACGTAGGTGACATGGGATGCCAATTTTTCGTCGTGTTCTACTGACGATTCATCCAAAATCAAGTACATCACATCGAATCTCGACATCAATGCGGCAGGCAAGTTGATGTTCTCATGGGGCGACAAACGGGGGTTGTAACGTCCGTATAGCGGATTGGCTGCAGCCAAAATGGAAGTTCTGGCATTCAAGGTGGTGGTGATTCCGGCCTTGGAGATGGAAATGGTCTGTTGTTCCATGACTTCATGGATGGCAGTTCTGTCGGTTTCGTCCATCTTGTCAAACTCATCGATACAACAGATACCGTTATCTGCCAAAACCAACGCACCACCTTCCAACACCATCTCGTCGGTGATTGGATCTCTCATCACGGCTGCAGTCAAACCCACTCCCGAAGAACCTCTACCGGTGGTGTAGATGGATCTGGGTGCAATTTTTCCAATGGCCTTTAACAACTGCGACTTGGCTACACCAGGATCTCCCATGAGACACACATTGATGTCACCCCTGATCTTCAACCCATCCCCTATCTCTTTGGTGACACCTCCGCACAACAATAACAACAAGATTTTCTTGATATCCAAGTGTCCAAAGATTTCTGGCGCAATCGACTTGGCCAACTTGTTGTACACATCACCTTCGTCTTTCAATTTCTTTATCTTGACCTCTGCATCTGCAGAGATCTGGCTCGAATCGTACTGTTTTTTGTGCTGTTTAATGTACTGGGCCTCCAAGTACGTTTCAGTCAATAAACCGGCTTTGAGAGCACGGAACCCAGTGTAAGGAGACGGCATAAAAATCCCCGAGATGTCCACTGTATCACCAGGATTCAACGATCTCACCAAGTCTCCGTTGACATGGATGGTAAGTGACCGAGGAATATGGCCCACTGGCACCTGGTTGCTTAATTCCTGGATCTTAACTTCCTGGAAACTGGAGAACTTGGACGCACGCGTCGACATGAACAACTGACCCTTGTTGTTGTCGGTTTTGCACGCAGGAGCGGTACATTCTGACAACGGAGTGAACACCTTGGAGTTGACTTCTTGGAACAATTCGTACCCACACTTGTCACAGGTGTACGCATTGACAAGCACACTTGGCTTGACATCGGAAACACGGGTCACAATCCCCTGGACCGTAATGAAGTTGCCGACATGGCCTCCTCGGATTTCACGGACACTCAACGTCTTGTTGTTGGTGGACAACGGCTTGAAGTAGAGGCAGTATCTGCGGGTCAATTTGGACGGGAAAAGATTCTCCGAGTCATCCACCGGTGCTTGGGAGTCTCCTTGGGTGTTGGAGTTCTCAAACCCGTCTCTCAAGTTGTTGTACTCTTCCACGTGCTCCTGGTGTAATCTTAAGTTTCTGAGCTTTCTCTGATGCAAAATGACGTCCAAAACATCGTCTTTGTAGCTGATTTCCTTGGTAGCTTCGGGAACAAGCTCATCGATCACTGAACTGAACAATTCGGTGTAGCGGTGAGTGTTTTTCAAGATGGCAGAGATCAACTGCTTGGATGAGTCCACAGACTGCGACGATACACCACTGGCAAAATTGTTTTGCTGGTATCTGTTCAAATCATCCAATTCGATGTAGATGGTGCTGACGTCACGATTGGCAACCTTTTGAAGAAGTTGCAAGTACTTGAAGCCGGCGACTGGCTCGCCAAACTCGTCAGTGTCCATGGCATCAGTAGTGGATTCCTTGTAGGAAGAGAGGAAATCTTTGATGGTATTTTTGATTTCCCCATAGTTTATGTTCATCTGAATCGATGGTAACACCGTGGTTGCCGACATCTTGATGGTTTGATAGGAGTAGAGTGATGGTCAATCGAAGTGAAACTTTTTGACGCGTCCAACAATTAGCCCGAATGGGAAGTCACGTGTATCATCAGCCAGCGACGCGTGATAACAAGACGAGAGGCAGTAGAGGAATAGAAGGCAAGTAAAGGTGCAGAAATGAGAAGAGTATAAATACTAAGTGGAATCACTAGTACAATATGCCTTGAAGCTGGACGTTTTTAGGGTAACAAATTTAGTAACATAGGCGGCTTTTTGTGAATTTTGTGTGTAAATTGTCAAAATACAGACAAGTATATATTGATATAGGCGACTAGGTTGGAAGAAGACTGTGTTTATGAGGTAAGGCTTTCAGAGTTTAATGACATTCAAATCTTCACAACCATTCCATAGTTCCATTAATTACAAAGTGCTGGACTGCAGATGTTGGAGTTTTGTAGTTTCTTTTGTGTACATAGTCGCATGACATCACAGAATTGACAAGCCCATGTTAAAATTGAAATCTATGTGAGTATCCGTTCTGTACGTCATGTAAGTTGATGCTATTGCACTATTTTGCAACACTTTGCGCAACGCTTTTTTTACGCTGGGGCCGAGCAAACATTGACATCTGCCAATATTGAACAGGTGCAAATGTATTGCAAAATGGTGAGTACTAGCTAGTTCGTCAGCTCGGCCCGAGAGCACATTGGACTAGTATGGTATATATAAAATGGGCAGTACTATAATAATTCATTAAAAAAGACACTCCTTTATTGGGTTTTTTTGATGAATATATTCGATTTCATTCCTATTTTAAATGTGAATTAACTGAAGTTAATAGAAAAGTAGAATAAGGTTTGTAGGACTAAGAAAGTCGCTGTTTCAAATTATCCACAAGGCTGTTGTTTTATAAAGTGCACCTTCTCGTCTGTTAGATTGGTTGGAAATTGGAATAATGTAGAATACCGAACTTAATTCGAGGAAGTTAGTTAGAGATTTTTAATTTGACACGCAGTAGTGAATGAATGTACGACAATACATGGGTTCATTCAAGTAGTATACAATCTTTCCAAAAATGCCCCAACGATAGAAATTAGATCAATTCGAAGATTGGAGTGAAGTGAAATTCCCAGCAAGTCTTCAAATCCAGTATACGCTTAAGGTTCCATGACCAAAAACTAAGTTAATCGCTAAATCAATTGAACAACTTTAAATCAGACTTCATACAAATAGGAAAATTAATACAATCATAGAGTAGCAACTACATTTTTTAAATTAACAAAAGTGCTTTATTAATATACTATTGTACTGAAAGAGGGGGTTGATGTAACAAACAAGTTTAAGCCTTGATAGCAAATCTTCTTTGTGGGTAAGCGATTCTTTGCTTTCTGGCCTTTTCAGTTTCCTTGGATCTTTCTTCCTTGGTCAAAGCTCTTCTGATAGCTCTGGTCTTCTTGGCTCTTAAGTCCTTTGGTTGGTATTTCTTACCAGCGTAGAATTCTTTGACAGATTCTCTTTGGTTCAAGTTAATGATAGTTAAAACTCTAGCAATATCCTTTCTGACAGTGTGGATCTTTGGCAAAGATGGCTTTTGCAATTTTTGGACCTTCAAGTTAGCTAATTCCTTCTTGAGTTCAACTAATTGACTTTGCAATTGTTCCTTAGACTTGGTACGTAATTCAAAAGCTTTAACAGCGGTCTATTTAAGTTAGTAATGATCTTGAAATATTGTTTGATAAGAAGAAGAAGAAGAAGTATAACAACACATGAACAGTCCTGATGAAACATGGAGACTACTGGAGTAAAGGTGTGGGATAATAAAAGATGGGGTCAAGAGATGACCTGCGACCTAGATTTCTATAATTTCAAACATTCAACATTGAAGGATATATTTGGATCGTATGATAAATCTCTTGTTTGAATATTCTGCCTTGGAATGGTGGGAAGTAGATTTTTCATGTCATCTGGATAAACTTTTCAGTCAAGATAAAGTCGTCATTTGATGATGGTTGGTCAGACGTTTTAAACTCAGTACCTTTCTTCAGTCCACTTGAACCATCGCGTGTTCTTGTATGGTATCTTCTCTTCCATTTTGTCACATACCATTTTAACTGTGATGAACTATTGGTTATAGAATTATAAAAGAAGTTCGCTGTAAATGTTTGATATAATGAAAATTTTTTTTGCTCACCACAGAATAATTTCACCTCGCACGACTGTCTCGGTAGCGGTGAGAGTCAACGGCGGGCGCTCACTATGACGGTGATGTGGGCCAAAGTGTAAAATGAACAAACTGCAGTTTGTGCCCGGGTGCGGCGTGCGACAATATTTCCTGATGAAGTATCCGACATGGACCTACTACGACGAGTACCACACGCGCATGTCACGCGTGAAAGGTGATGTTGAGGGCTAAAGCCCCATGGCTAAACTAATTTCCCTTCCGCATCAAAGTCAGCCTGCAGATCCGTAGATCAGGGTTGTTTGAGAGTAATTACGGTATAGTATAATTTTGATTAAGTTCTAGAGGCAATTTTTTTTCAGTTCAATGTGAATTTTGCATTCATGAACAGTCTGAGGTATTCGATTCACTCCGACTATGTCAACAATTGGGCGTACATAACAGTTTTATGTTGGAGATGGTGTTTTTGACAGTCGGCCTCGGCGGGTCACGAGACTTGGGGATCAACCTCATGGCTCACAAGCGTTTACATCAATCTCTGGCATAATTGTGTTATCTTCACATTGGGTTAGTAGGGTTTGGTCCCACGCGTCTACAATTAATGTACATTTAAAATTATAGTATACTGCATCAATTAGGCGAACAATTTTAAGGTTGGTAGATCAAATCTACTGATAACAACCTAGTAAACTTCAAAAGCAACAAAACAAACTTGTAAGGTGTGGGGAAAATAAAAAGGAAGATAAATACTATACTTAGATAATAATAGAACTGTAATAAAGAGGACAAGTAAAGTGGTTTTGTAAAAAACTATCAAATATCAAAATAACACCAAGAATATTAATAATGGTATTAATGGTTGAAAAAAAGAAAAAATAAATAAAGATGAAAGCCGGATCGATAACAGTTGAACCGATAAGTTTTAGAGAGTATAATTGATCAGATGTAAAATAATAATCGCAGATAAATTTGATTTGATTGATTCATTGAATTGATTCGGAAACTCCCACACCTCTAGATTATGGGATGGGGAATTTTATATTTAAATTGTATGCTAATACTAACACCTTTGTATTGAAATGCTGTTTAATATTCAAAAACATAAGGAAAAAGGGGGAGGGGGATAGGAGTTGGAGGGGGCAAAAAACGTCGGGGTTCTTTTTTGTATGGTTTTGGGTCAAGGAATAAGAATATTTAATGAGATTAAGAAGAATTCTTCAAGTTGGTTGATAACCATTCCAAACCTTCATACAAACCATCACCAGTAGTAGCACAAGTAGCTTGGATGTACCAAGGTCTTTGACGAATAGAATGTAAACCTAATTTTTCAGTTATTTCGGCGGCATTCATAGCATTTGGCAAATCTTGCTTGTTAGCAAAGACTAAAAGCAAAGCATCTCTCAATTCATCTTCATTCAACATTTGTTGTAATTCTTCACGAGCCTCAGCAATACGATCTCTATCGTTGGAGTCAACAACGAAGATAATACCTTGGGTATTTTGGAAGTAGTATCTCCATAATGGACGGATCTTGTCTTGTCCACCGACATCCCATACGGTAAACGAAATGTTCTTATACTCAACGGTTTCAACATTGAAACCAATGGTTGGAATTGTAGTAACAATTTCACCTAATTTTAATTTATACAATATAGTGGTTTTACCAGCAGCATCTAATCCAACCATCAAGATTCTCATTTCTTTGTTACCAAAGAGGTTGCTAAATAATTTTGAAAATGATAAACCCATTTTGATTTGTTAGCTTGTTACAGGTGGTGTTTTTTTAAAGTGTTGGTTTGTTGATTCGTGGTGTTGTTTTTGTTGAATTCCCTTTTTAATCACTTACGTTAATGCTTTCAACTGTTTCAAGCTACTAAACGTTAGATATATAATTGATTGATTGATTCAATTGATTAAAGAAAAGAAAAGACCTTACACTTATAATAACAACAAATCAAAAAATCGATTCAACGACAAAAATGTATCAACGAAAATTTTTATGCGCACACGCTCTTTTTTTGTATTGTACTTAATTTAGGGACAAACGTGATCCTCGTACGGCGATAAGAGTGGGTGTTGGCCAGTTTGTACTGACTACAGTTGTTGCAAAAGAGGTCTGTACCGGCTACTGGCATCTAAGACGTACTTTAAGCAAGTTTTTTTCTGGTATTAGGATCATTGCTGTCAGATTAACGGCTAGGTTAGAGATATCGGTGAAGAGGAGGGGGGGGACACCGATTTCAGTTACGGGCAAAATTAAGGCGTTGCGTGTTCTTTTTGTGGGTGCGAATCACGATAGCAAAATAGTCGCGTACACAATTTAACTAAACTAAGACTGTGGGAAGATATTCAAAGGGGATTTATTGTACCGCTTGGAAGAGTGCAGATTAGGGTAGAGTGAGATTCTAATTAGCTGGTAGAGATGGTTTGTGTAGCAAGCTCCGGGGATGGCATTTATTTTCCTACGTTGAATTTGCAATTGGAAAACTGTTGTAGAGCACGAATAAAGACGGCATAATTGACATCCTTGTTGTCCTGTTCCCAATAGATTTCGGTTAATCTGATATGCCATGGAGGGTAGTCCTGTAGATCAAGGTACGGACCAAAACTGATCAACAAGTCGGGCTCGGGTCCTACCAATTCAATCAACTCTTCGTCAATCAACTCGACACTAATGTCATTAACTGAAAGCTCCTTATTAATTGCCAACTCACTCATTGTCTTGGTTAGTTCAACAATGGTTGGTTTGCCGTCCACCCTGGAAAGTAAGGTGATTTCAAGCGTGACTGGTTCGTGCGAGCTATTTTCAATGTTGCTGGTGATTATATTTTTATGGGGGATCCTGATGGAATATGAAGGAATCGAATCGGTTCCAAAATAATTGGCCAAATTCTTCGTTAAGTATCGTTTCAAAACAGGAAGATAACTCTCGTGATTCTTGACAAGCAAACCATTATATTCATATATTATTAGACTAGGAATACCGGCCGAAATGGTCCATGCGGATAATTCGCTGATCAGGTTGATAAGTCCATCAATACCGCCATTTTCGTCATCCTCATCTTTCAAATCCAATATGCATGAAAGATTCTTGGGAATCTTGGTCAATTTGTTGACATCGTCGCGGATCAACTGGGGCGACTTGCTAGGATAATATGCTAATGTTAAGTATTTTAAAATCAATCTTCGGAAGACAAATTGCAAGTTTTGATATATCGATAATACAAAAAATATTTGCAATAAGATGGAATGATTAATTATGAATATTATCCCACTGATTAAATTGGGTGGCAAGTAATTATTATTTTCTTGATTTGCTCCAAATAAAATTTTAATGAGACTAATGGTCACCTCAGGTATGGTTTTGCCCTTGACGTGAGACACACTTTGGACACTTTGGCTCGGGGTTTCCAACACCACGTGAGGCGCCGGTCTGGCCATTATCCTATCCGCTTTGCGCTTCTGTACTTCTACTGGCATCACGAGCGGCTACCACAACTCTGAGTTACACTGGCCCAAATTGGTTTGGTCAAGTGTGCGATAGTTACAGCCATCGCGTGCTCCGAGTCACGTTCGCGGGGAGGGGGCTCGGTTGGGGATAGCGCAGGAAACCACCGGTGCGGCGAGTGAATTTGGCACACAGGGCAATATCCGCGGAGTCCACCACACGAAAGTGCGTGTAGCCACTTATCTTGGGCACTAATAATACCACCTACAATACACGATCTTGAGTGTAGGAAAGCAATGGTTCGCGTTCGATGCGGTTACATTGCCACCTTGGCCCATCCCCCACTCTCCCCTCGCCTGTACCCCGCTAGCCTGGGCACGGTCTGGTCTACCCTTGCTAGCACAAAGTCTTCTCCCTCCCCCGGAAAATGAACCCATTTTAATGATACTCCAGTAAATAGTCTCGTACAGCCACTTGGCCGCCGTTACACCGAAAAAAAAAAAGATTGTCCCACAACACACGCATGGGCCCAAATTATACATAAGGTTTGATCAATAGAATTTGCAACGATCTGGTTTGATCTCAAATGATCGTTCAACTACTTAGCGAATAACTTACTTGATGGCTCATAACTTCATGCTCGAATCTTGTCTCGGGTTACCACCAGCCTCCCTAAACGGTAGGCGGCGTCATGACGAATTTCCTGGCTAATTTCCCTCAACCGCTCGCTATTTTTCTCCCCAATCTCTCCTCGACTGAGACATCCGCCCGCCGTTCTAATCTCCTGACTTACCCCACGCACCGGCGCATTTCTTTTTTTTCCTCTTTCCTCAACCGAATCGATATTGAGAATTTAACTCTAAATTAGTGCTACTTCACAAAGTAAAGCATTTAACATAGTGGTACTATTAGCGCAATAGGAAACACTTTTCGTTGTATCAAGACTAGTTCACCAGACACTTGTGTATCTCATCTGACCATATCCATCCTTCGGATATCTACATTTCAGTTTGATTTCTACACTTATCGACAACTTTTTTTTGACTACATCGACACCTCATTTGAACTTACCTCGCAAGTTACCATAAAAGGTATTATTAAATACAAGTCCAAAACACCGTTCAACGCACGTATCAGTCCAATACTGCCCCTTGATATTCCACAATACACCGAGTTCTATGAGTAAGCGTTGTTAACACATTTTATTAATTCAAGATCGCCTATATTCAACCTTCATACAATGTTTTGGCAGGTTCTAGAAGGAGCATTATACGATAATACTGTCGAAGAAGAGTATTATCGTAAGATTCGACAGAAATCTTCTTCAAATTCGGCCATTATAGTGGGTCTAGTTTCAGCCATGGGTGGGTTCTTATATGGATACGATACGGGACTCATCAACGATATCCTCGAGATGAACTACGTGACCCAAACGTTCCCTGGCAACGGCCATGCATTCACAACCCACGAAAGAGCTCTTATCACCGCCATTTTGTCCTTGGGTACGTTCGTGGGGGCGCTTGTGGCGCCTTTGATTTCCGATAACTTCGGTAGAAAACCATCCATTATATTGTCAGCAGCAATAATCTTTAACGTTGGCAATGTTCTCCAAGTCATAACTACTGCCGTTCCATTATTGTGCGCTGGAAGAGCCATATCGGGGTTGGCTGTAGGTATACTTTCGGCCATTGTACCGTTGTACCAAGCCGAAGCATCTCCCAAATGGGTCAGAGGCTCGGTTGTTTTCACCTATCAGTGGGCCATAACGTGGGGTCTTCTCATTGCCAGCGCCGTCTGTCAAGGTACAAGAAAGATCGACAACACCGGTTCTTACCGAATCCCCGTAGGCTTGCAATTCTTATGGGCGTTGATTTTAGCCATGGGAATGTTATTTTTGCCTGAATCTCCCAGATACTTTGTGCTCAAGGATAATGTGCCAAAGGCTTTGGAGAGTTTGGCCAAATTACGGAGACTTCCTGCTGACGATCCCGATTTGATCGAGGAGTTGGTGGAGATAAAAGCCAACTACGACTATGAAATGTCTTTTGGTAAAACAACTCTAATTGACTGTTTCAGAAGTGGCGGTGGTAGACACAAGCAAGGTCTCAGAATGATGACTGGAATAGGTGTACATGCCTTTCAACAGTGTACCGGGATCAATTTCATTTTCTACTACGGAGTCAACTTTTTTGCCAACTCTGGCCTCAAGAACTATTATATCATGTCGTTTGTCACCTATTTGGTCAATATGATATTCACAATCCCAGGAATGATCATGGTTGATATTGTAGGTAGACGGCCCCTCATGATCTGGGGAGGTGTGGGCATGTCGGTGTCCAACATCATTGTGGCGATAGTCGGGGTTGCAATCAACAGCAGAGAAGTGTCTTCAATCCTATCGATTGTGTTTTCGTGTATATTTATTGCCTTCTATGCTGGAACGTGGGGTGGTGTAGTGTGGGCCATTGCGTCCGATATCTACGGTATAAGTATTCGTCAAAAGGCGGTTTCCGTGACTGCTGCCACCAACTGGCTAGTCAATTTCATATTTGCCTATATCACCCCGTACTTGATTGATACTGGCAAACACACTGCAGCTTTGGGTAGTAAGATTTTCTTCATTTGGGGAGGCTTGAATGCAGTTGGAGTAATCTTCAGTTATTTCTACGTCTACGAAACCAAGGGCTTGAAATTAGAAGAGGTCGATTTCATGTACGTCAATTGTTCTAGTGCCAGAGCCTCGACTAGTTTCAAGTCCGGAAAGATTGATTACAGTGAGATAGATCAAAACTACTTGGCCCCAACCGATACTTACGATCATATTGTACATCCATACCATCCTGGCCCAGGAAACGAGTTTGGCAATGGGTCAGACTCTGATACTGAGCATGACAACAACAACGATACAGCACATCCAGTTATATGCGGTAATATTTCATCGTCAGCCCCATCTGATGATTCCAAGGAAACAAACGAAAAACAGTTATCTTCATCACAGATTACATGCATAGATAGATCACCTTCAAGTAACAATGAAGAGACGGCCATGACCGAAATCAACGGAAACGTGATTGTCCATCCAAAGATTGAACATTCATCTTCCAGTTTAACCAATAATAACAAACAACCTATCACAATAGTACCATTCAATAATAATTTAATACCGTCATCTTCTTCATCATCAGGAGATCATTCGGACCACGAACTACCCCATACTTCATCTACTATCTCCCCATCATCAGTAGCATCTACTTTTCATCAAACAAATGATTATCAAATCTACTTGGACAATCTTAAAAAAGAATATCCAGTTTCTGGAAGCAGCATTGTAAACGGAACTTCAACGATTCATCTTAGTAGATCAAACAGTCGCGGTGTGGGCACATCTCATGATTTGCACACAGAAAACTCTCGGAAACCGTCCACAAGCGGAATGAGTTCAGGTTCAACACGGACCAATACAGGTATTGTAAGTACTGAGCCAGCCATGACCATAATAGCCACGCCGTTCTTTGATCAGCCACCCAGTGATTCTGATTCTCTGGTTGATGACGATGATGATGAAGAAGAAGATTAATATTATGTGATTCAGAAACCATGGTCATATCACCACCACCACCAGTAGTTAAAAATAAGCACTCTTTTTTTGCATCCAAAGACCAAAAAATTACAATTTCAATTCATATACAACTATATGGGATCGAAAATAGGTACATGCTCCACAGTACATAATAACAAAAGAGGTAGCTGTGTACCTATCGATTCTTGTAAATAGATAGTTTAATTTAATGGCAAGTTTTACGGGATAGAAGCATCGGGTTCAGCCGTGCTGTAGAAGCTGCCGAACGAGAGCCCGACACGTGACACTTGGAGTGACCATTATCGGTTGGCCCCATTGATAAATACGGTGGCGGAGAAGTAGTACGAGAGAACAAGGAAACGATGCTGGAACTATTGCCGGAGATTATCCGAAGCGGCAAAACCGAACAGGCTATTTTAATTATTACAGAGAACCCCAAACTCATTCATGTTAAGGACGACGACGGAAGAACTCCGCTCCATTGGGCGTGTTCTTCGTCAGACACCAGATTAGTCGATTGTATTTTGAAGTACGATATCGACTTAGAAGAATGTTTGGATTTAAGTGGGTGGAACCCGTTACATATTGCAGCAGCAGTGGGATCTAAAGAAATCGTTGAAAAATTACTCGTTAAAGAGATTGACATTGACAGTGAAACGCCCACTGGTGTAACAGCCTTACACTATGCAGTCAGCAAAAACAACTACCAATTGGTCGAATATTTAGTTGAACATAAAAGTTCATGTAGAAAGAAGGATAAGAGGGGGTGGACGGTATTACATCGGGCAGCAAGTATCGGGTCACAGCCAATCATAAAACTTGTAGCAAGCAAAACCAACTTAAATGCCAAGGATAATAACGGGTGGACTGCCATGCATCATGCTCTTGCTGAAGGACACGGTGATATTGCTATTTTACTAGTAAATCTCGGTGCTGATCCAACTATTGTTGATAATGATGGGAAAGAGCCTGTACAAGTTAGTGTTGATGAGAATGTGGCCAACTATTTCAGAAAGGAAGTGGCACCTGATGGAAAGCCAATCAAAAGTATATAACAATGTAGTCGCAAAAAAATAATATTTAAAAATCGATGACAATCTTCGGAAATGTACGGCTTGTCAAGGGGGAAGGAGGTAGAGGAGAAGGAAGGAGGGTGTGTGGCGGCTACGGAGATTTGAAATTTGCAGACACCTTTAAGCGCAAGAATGACCGACGTTGTCAATTGAATTTGACGGGTCTATATGCGACTAAGTTAAGTTTGATTAGTGAGTTTTCCATCCCTAGAGTCTAACTCAACTAAGGGGGGAGGGGGGTCACAAAACATCGCAGGAGAGTACAGGTTAATTGATAGATTTTCGTTAGACCCAATATAGTTTCCTAAAACGAACACACCGAGCAACGTAATTAAACCCGTTTGAGCCTAAATGATGATTAAATTATTCTCATCTGGGGTAGTTAGCAACCCTGGTGTACTGGATTTTTCATGATACGACAATCTTAATATTCCGGTATTCTTCGGGATGCGTGTGATTGCGCCGTCACTGTCTGCCCTTCGGCTTGGCCCAGCAGGGAGAGAATAATTACGTCAATAGCCCCCAGTTGCTCACGTGACGCTGTCATGCAGCAAGAGACTGGGAGTGATGCAGCAGCCGGCATGCGCACACGTGACGTATCCCGAACAAGCCGATTCCCAAACAGGCTTGCTTCGGTGACGCCACGCACAACTGTTGCTGTTTCAGCCGAACCGGCCATAAACAAGCATGACCATTGCCCGATTAGGATCTCGCAGAACACCATAATACACACACAAAGGAAGCACAATCCTACAAGCAAGGTGAAGTCTGATGACTTTATTATTATTGTGGTTGTTTATGGAAAGCACACCATGACAAGGAACATTGAATAATAATTTTCCCCTTGTGTTTAATATAATTGAAATTCATAAATTTCTGTAATAATATAAAATTGAGGGCCCTGCCGGGTTTTAAGTCTCGTTCCATTAATTTATTCTTCAATCGTCTAATAGTCGTGCTGCATCCCAATTAGTAATAAGCCAAAACAAGCTTGTTTGCTTCTATAGAATATTAAATTATTATATATCCCGTTACAATCCTCCTCAATTTCAAGGATCTAAAAACTTTTGATCAATATCAATATTTATTAAACTAATTCAATCATAATGTTGGCTATCGGTGATTCCATTTTACGTATAGTAAACTTCCTCCTCCTTGTTATCGCATTGGGTTTAACTGGTTCCCTTGCTGCAACCACCGTCGACCATGGCAATCCTCAAGTTAACTTTGCAGTCTTTGCTGCTGCCTTTGGTATCTTGACATCATCCATATATGGTGTTGCAGCTTACTTCATTGCTGCTCTTGCATGGCCTGTTCTCCTCGCTGTGTTTGACTTCCTCAACCTTGTCTTCACCTTTGCTGGTGCCACCGCCATTGCAGCAAACATCCACGCTCACTCATGTGGTAACCACGAATACGTGGAAAACAACTCCATTGCTCAAGGTAAAACTGGAAGATGTAGAAAGGCTCAAGCTTCCGTTGCTTTCCTTTACATCTCCTTCTTTATCTTTTTAGCATCAGCTATTTTCTCGTTTATTGGTATTACCAAGGGTGGATTGTTTGGTTCTTCTTCAAGATCTGCTCCAAGAGTTGGTGTTCCATCCATGTCTCAAGTCTAAATCTTCCGACAAAAAAAATTGTACTAAAATTCATGGACTGAACTTTAATAATTATTACTACCCCCTCCCATCTACACGCTTCGTGTCAATTTACCCTTCTATATATTTCTAATTGTTGTATATGTTTTAATATTGTTACAAAAAAAAATTAAAAAAAAAAACCGTGTTGTAGATATAGAAATTTCAGTCAATACATAATGTCAAGCATCGAAAATGCCTCTTGAAATTAGCCATTAATTGAATAATTTGATCAACAATAATTGATGATCGAAGTTCTTTCAAATTTTCTACAGTAATGGGCCTATTTTTCCTATCGCGTTTGGTATTTTTTTTACTCACAATAACAACGCCCAGCCGGCAAATCTCGCATACAAACAAATGCAATCTTGACAATACTTCCGATTAACCCATGCTAGTTAGGTATGGTCGTCTAAATGAACTCCAACTACCGACTATTAAACTTCATATGGTCGACCCACTTTCTCAGAAAAAAGCATGTTTGTAAAGCCACATGGGGAAATATCTGATACGATGTGGGGAGGGGGAGGCGTTCCAATAGCAATTGGCTCGCGGCAGAATTGCGCAGAAGATTTTTCATTATCGCAGCAATGTTAGGAAACGCAACAGTTTGCCGCTTTGCCTGCTTGTTCGTATAGATTGCTAGCCTTGTGCTTCTGGGCTGTCAGTTGTTTTTCTGTTGCTGTCTTTGTCTCGTCCTGCAGCACCGATTGTCAGTTATGAGTGTTTGTATCTCTATTGGTCTGGCTACGATGCACTCAACTTCGCTAGACAGACATGACTGCGAACCTCCGCGGTCGGGCAAAGTGACGTCGCCAGCCGGACCAACTGACGTAGAATGTTCGCTGCGTTTTATTATATTAGACCTTTCGCTGGGGCCATCCACCAATTTTCAGCATGAAATATCCATGGAAAGTTCATCTAATTTATCGCCTCTAAGTGTTTAATTACAATAGTTTTATCCATCTCGATTAGATTATTAGCATTTTTAGTTTCTTTGGGTTTTTTCTCCGATTTCGTCTAAAATTCTTCGTTTTGAAATTTCTTCTATTTTTTTGCACTTTTCAACAATATCTTGTCAATTAATTATATGGTGTTTTGATTACCTCATATAATTGCCTATTTCTATCATTCTCCTGTACGGGTTGTGTTTACTCATATTCTATTATCTACATCTGTTTTCTTCTATTCCTTTATTGCTAGTTACTTCTATCCTATTTGTTCTTTCTCATCTTCTTTTCCCTCTCATATTGGTTCTTTTCGGCACCCTCTACCGTCGAAATAGAATTGACAATGTTGGCCATCTTCTTGTGATAACTATCATACATATCCTTCTTTTCTTTGATTTGTTCTCTCGCGACAAACTTGGATTCTTGTCTGATATCCTTGAGAGCTTCCTTTCTTTCCTTCTTCAATTGAGTTCTGACCTTGTTCATTTCTTGTCTTTCTCTATTGTTGTCATAGGATTTCTTATCTGGGTTAAAGTTTTCTTCAAACTTAGGAGCAAAGGTAGCAATTGCCAATGCTTTGTGATGTTGTAATGCTAATGGTCGTCTATCAAGTGTGGCGTTTCTGTTGAGCTTGACAAGTTTGTTCAAAAGACCGGTAAACATACTTGATGCATCATACTTGATTAAATGTTTAAGAATTACAATAAATGGTTGACTGATTTCAACCAATGTGCTTTTGTCCCTCCAGGTATTAATGGCCTTGTCCACGAGTCCGACCAACCTTCTCAAAATCTTGTATCTGAATTCTACAGTTGGCTTTTCTTTCACAAGATCCGACACTTGAATAATCTCGTCGCTATCAAACAGCTGGAATTTGGTAGTTTTGTTAAGATTGAGGTTGGTTTCGATGATTTTACTGGTAGATGTCAACAATCTAATTGATTCTGAGCCGATTTTGGTTGGTTCTGGAACCAATAAGAGTAATGATTTTTCCAAGAAATTGATCACTTCCGGAATATATCTGTGGGCGATCTTTTGGTAATTCAACAAGGTGTCAGAAATGTACGTACCCTGGGCTATTCTTTGCATAGATAACTTGGATTGGTATGCCAATGTAGAAAGGGTTTCATTCATCAAAATCACTGTTGGGGTGACGATCAAATGGTAATGATCCGAAGTAGAAAAGAGGTAGCCAATAAGAGTGAAAAATACCAAATCTCTCTTGAGAACTACACCGTTGTTCTCGGTTATCCGTTCTTGAATGTGCTCGATTTCTTCTCTCACGCTTTGCACCAAAACTTCGTTGTACTTCTCTGCTAACTTCTTGATAATCTTGGCCGTTTTCTCCACCAATCCTTGTGGAACTTGTTCATCGTTGGATATTTGGAGTAAATGCTGGAATAAAATACTAACAAAGGTGTTCATTTTCTCCTTGTTGCCCTGAGCCAAGTTTGGCTGGTATAATTCGATGATTTTGGAGATGTATGAGGGATGTTTGTCACTGTCAATGCCTGAAAGACTGGCCGAAAATTCTTCAACTGTTGAAGGCATAGATACCTGTGTTTTCTTGGTAGGCAACTTGCGTCCGAACCCCGAATCTGTGCCGCTTTCCTGGTCGTTCTCTTCATCCTCATCGAGTTCTTCTTCGTCTTCGTCCCCAGATTCTTTGATGGCAAATCCTTCCTCTTCCTCCTCATCACTTCCTGCCCAGAATCCATCGTCCAAATCATCTCCATCGGCTTCTCTGTCTAGATCAACTCCGTTCATTCTGTTCATTCTGGCGGTTTCTAATTTCTTCATTCTGTCATCGTGCTCTTTACGCAACTCTTCGTCCGTCTTGGTTCTATCAGCAGGTGCTGCTCTCCTGTCATATGTCAATTCCCTGACCTTGTTGTCATACTCGATTTCATCTTCATTCTTGGTGGAAAACTGGGGTTTGGGTGCCGATGGGACCCCTCTCATTTGTTCCATAACGTCTCCAAACTCGTCATCTAAATCCAATATATTTTCCTGAGTTTTTTGAAACTCCTGTTGTCTTTGTTTCTTGTAGAACTTGGACTTGGCCATCACTTCCTTCATCACTTCTGCCTTGGTCTTTTTCCTTACTGGACCTTCGTCTTCATCCACTTGATCTTCGTCAATGTATCTGGTTTTGGATCCACCTAATTCACCTTCATCATCATTGTCACTTAAACTAATGGCTTTTCCCGAATGAGTCAACGTGAATCCTCCATCGTCTTCATCGTCGTCTTCGTCTTCGCTACCAAGGGAAAACGCATTCTTCTTCTTGGCACCTTGCCTTTCACGGGTAAATCTCTCCAACATCTTTTCTTCAGCACTTAAGTTCTTGTTATTTTCTCCGAATCTTCTATCAACCAATCCTCCGGTCTTTCCATGCTGTTTCTTCTCTAAATCATACTGACTTTTCATGGAATTCTGAACGGTGGAATGGCTTCTGGTGGCATCATTGTGTTGTTTGGAGCCCATCTTTACAAATTTACCACCTTGTATAATGGATATGTCATGTTTGGTACGGTTTACTCTTTGGTCAAACTGATTAAACTCGTCTCTAATTCCATCAATCACCTTTTGACGATCATTACGACGTGTATCGTGGGGAGTCTTGGACTTTTGGTTCTTTTTTTTACTGTTGGTTTGACCAATCAAACCTTTAGCCTTCAAAGAAGCCTTGAGTGCTTTTAACTGTGATCCAGCCATCTTACTCTTGTTCTTCTACCTAGTTCAAACTGATACTCTACTGAAGTCTTCTCATCAGCCTGAAAAAATGAATTCATCGTGCGGCGCACCCATCTTGCCTATTTGGGATGAATATAACCAGATCGTTGCCATTTGAGTTTGATATGCTCCACGCGGACTACATGTGCCTGGAGTACTTCATAAATAGGCCGAATCAGCAGGAGTTCTAATCGAAACTCTTTTGTAACGAAAGCTTCTTAGTTGATATTTCAGCGGAATGTATTGTGTAAATCTCATTTTCGCAGCCAGTTGAAGATTATCATAATAATTCTGGCGATTCGTTTCAACCATCTTCTCACTGAAAGGTCTCTCTATATGATCAGTTTCACTACAAAGGTCCCAAAACTTAATATTAGAGCAGTTTCTATATTAATTCTTAATCTATATTAATTTCTTATAAATAATTACTGACTAGTGCAATTACGCTCTATTTATATCCTGCTTGTAGAATTGGTTCAACATTCCCAACACCCCCGACTTCTTACCACGACTGGTTTCTTCGGTTCTATCCAGTTCGTCAAACTTATAATTGATATTGTATGTAGACTCACTCAAGCTTTGACTAAGTTGATCTTTATTCTGGTACACCAACGAAGGCGACGGATCAAACTGTGATTGGACCGCCCCAATATTTCCAGTAGCAAACAGAGGAGGGTTTCTTTTGGGAACAACTTGTGCAGGACGTGGATTAGACTGCTGAATTCGGGCATTTGCGTTGGTTCCCCCATAACTTTCAAGAAAATACATGTATGATTTAATCATCTTTTCATCCTGATAGTAGTCATTATTTAAACCTGTATCGCTTTCATTGGCATCGCTCGAGTCTGAAGCGTGGTCTGACACCTCGGAATCGCTCAATTTGACCTTGCCAGGAGGAGCACTGCCGATGTTGTCAAGCTCGATATCTGCGGTTTTTGGATTCGACTTTCTTGATCTAATAACAGGAGAGCGCGACCTCTTGCTCTTGGGCTTACGCTTCTTTTCACTTCTTCTACTCTTGGGCTTGCTCTTATTCAAATCGTACATCATGTTCTTGTCCTTTTCTTCGAAATTGAACATTGCGTAATAACAAACATAGCCCAAACCATCCACATGAATCGAAAAATCTCTAAAGAAATCAATAATTCCACTTGAATTGTTGGAGACTTTGAACCAAAGTATAAACGGTGTCAAGATCAAACTCAAGATTTCATTCAAGATTATAACAATCTTCAAACTGTATAGATCACAAAATTCGTTTTTGACTCCCAAAGTATGAAGTCTTCCATGCCACGAACTTGGCAAATAATGGGTAAACTGCGACACATATCTTAAACTAGCTTCTGGGTCATAAACGAATGAAAGACTGTTAGAATTGGCGTTCTCAGACGTATTGATGGCTGCATTTGGAGAATCGAGCGATGTCGAGGTAACGGCCCAAAGTGTACCAAAAAAACTGATATAAAACAAACTGGACTTGCCTTCTGTGATTTCAAACGACCAAAAACTGTGTTCCTCGTCCTCGAACCAAAGACCCATAATAACCAAAATAGCCATGATTGCTCCCAGAACAAAGTTTATCAAGTACATAATGTTGACCACGAGAAACGGTCTCGGAAACTGGTTGATGTAGGTGTTTGCAGGCCCAATGGATAAGTGAAGTCTTTTGATGAAGAAATGAGGAAGTTCGTTGAATTCACGAAGTTTCCAGTGAGCGAATGGCGTGAACTGCCTGAGTCCAAGAAGTGAAGACGGGTTTGATTTATACTCGTTAAAGTACCTGAAGAAGTATAGCAACACAAAATAAATCACAATAAACGGACTTAGAATCAAGTTGATAATGGCAGCCATTTTGAACCTGGAATTGAGTTCACGCAGCAACTGGTTTCGATTGTGTTCCTTCAAGATATTTGGATTGATTTGTCCATCTTGATTGAAAACAAAGTTGTTGATGCATAGCTTCAAATTCCACTCCAACGTCTTTGTGAGAACTGCCTTGGAATTGACCAAAGGGATCGGCTTAAACGGAATATTCAACGACAAGTCAAGTACTTCCTTGTTGATAAGCGCAATCATGTAGTTTTCTTTACGCATGATTCGGTTGGCTATGTCGTGAGCATTAAGACGGACCTTGGAGCTCAAATCGTTGATTCCACGGTTATCATTAGCGTGATAGCCCCGTTCTCCACTGGGTTCGTTGGTTGAAGTAAGGATATTGTAGTCTTTGAGTAGCATTAGTCTTTCCACTATGGTTTTCCAAGAAATAGTCATCAACTCGCTGTCGTTGTCCAAACCAATTAGGTGCTGATAGAAGTTCCGAATTTCTCGAAGCTTATAGTTATAGTCAAAGTAGAGTTGGATGGTTCTTAAAACAATGTAACCCGAAAACCCCAATAATAAAAATTTGACCGGCAAAGGAACTTCACTGATGATGAAGTTGGGTATTATTAGATCCAGGAGAGTGGTTTGTGACTCTGAGCGGAAGTGATCATGGAATAGTTGGTAATTGATACCCCATTTAAGAAATATGGAGAATGACAAAATGAAGATGAGAATTAGTAGATCCACCGAACGGGTCAACACGATATTTTGAAGTCCTTTACCGCGATAGTAGTAATATATATCACTGAGAAACTCGTCCATGTTTGTGATATTGGCCCAGAGATAGAGTGCCCGTTCCTTGGGAGGAATGACAAGCTTCTGGTATCGTTTGCCTTTGAATGGTGGTGTAGGAGCCTTGTTTTTTCTGAAACTAGCACCTTTATCTATTGGCAAGGCCTCTAGATCTGGTGGTTCATTGTACAACGGAAGAGACTCATTTTTCTTGTAAAACAAGTCTCTAGGATTGGGAAGATTAAACTTCAATCGACGAGAAGAAGATGGACCAGCCACCAAACTAGCAAGAGGCTCGCTTTCTTCGGCATCATCGTTGTAGAATGGTTGGTTGGTGTTCCAATTGATGCTTCCAGCAGGAATGTTTGCCACTTCCAGCGTGTCTTTTATACCTGTAGGGGCGTTTTTACGTCGTGGTTTCACGGTGGAATCCAGTATGGATGGCGAAGGTGACAGCGAAAGGTCCAGATCGGATTCAGAATCTAGCAATGTGTTATTGTTCACTGCTGGAATCGAGGGCATTGTGCTTTTATTTAACAAAAGATCGTCATCTCCGTCTGCATGGTCCTGTATCATGGACTCTTCGTCATGGGGAGGCTGCTGGCTGAGAGCAATGCTATCCAGCTCGGGGTCATAATACTGGTAGTTTTCGTGCAATTGGTTGTAAACAGAGTGTAGTCCAAACACTCTGGACAAGAAAGTGTCATTGTTGGACTCACTAGGAGGATTGTAGCTGGACATGCCGTGGCTACGATGGAAGACGTCTTTATCTGTTTATCATGTTTGGAGTGACTGGGATCACATGGGCTTCCACGCGCGACACGTCACGTGCACAAGACTCATGTGATATTGGCATGATCCAGGGTCGCGAAGTGGCAACGGTGCGCCCGGCGAGGGGCTTTGCGAGGGATTGAGCAGGCACGTAGCGAGCGTGGTATTGGTGTGGGGAGGCGGCAGCGGAGACAGGGAGGCGCGCATGGTGACGAAAACGGCGCGCATCGCCATCTGGCCCGAGACCTAACGGGCACAGGTAAGCCCTACCGAGAAAATCAATCGCAGCCGAAAAGAATAAGGTGAGGCGGGATAGGATCTATCTCACAATAGAAAAAGAAGCTCAAAAGCAATAGCTCGATAAAACCCCACCTGGGTAGTCAGAATAAGATTAGTGATTTATCGTTAATTATCCCGTTAGCTACTTGAACCTCCCCTCTCACCTGTTTTTCCTGTTCCTGTTCCTGTTCCTCTTTCCTCTTTCCTCCTTACTCCCCCTCCTTACGAAACTAAGTTTTTTTTTTCCCTCTCCCCCCTCCTTTGACTCCCCCTCAAGCTAATTGGCCCCCCCTCCCCCACAGCTTAAGTCATGACATCAATAAGCTATTAAAAATGCGGGGTGATTGTTGCACAAAAAACTCCCCTCCTTTCCTCATTTGGACCTCCACAACAGGCTAAGACTGTCCATAACCAAATGAGAACCGAAACGATTTTGATTAAAAAGACGAGTCCATCCTTTTTACTGAACCAAGCTTCCGAAATTTGGTAGATTGTTTATATCATATTTTTTTTTGTCAGTCAAGTTAGATTTGCTTATACTTAAATCATCAAAAGCACCCACCCCAAGGTCACAAGATTTGACCTGGTAGTTATTATATTTATCCAGTACCAACCAACCCCACTCCAAACATTTTATCATATACCACAGTTAAGAAAGGAGACATGTCAGACCATCAGTTTCTAGGCACTGTTAGTACACCACCTACTTCTACGTCGCCTACATTTATACCAGATGGCCAAGACCCCGAGTCCCCCACACAAACTAACTACGGCTCGAAAACTCCCTCCGGCAACCCGCGCATTTACAACTGTAAGCAATGTAATAGGGCATTCACCAGGGAGGAGCATCTTACCAGACACACGTTGTCGACACACAACAAACTTAAACCGTTTATGTGTGGAATATGTCAGAGACCGTTTTCAAGAAGAGACTTATTACTAAGGCATGCAAAAAATTTGCATCAAGGTTCGGAATTGGCTGTTAGTAGAATAAGAAAACTGTACCGGCGGAACGAAGCGTCAGGATCGGGCTCACCGCATTTGGATGATGACGATGGCGAGAGTAATGACGATGGAACCGTGGTTTTAGACTATAATTCCAAGCACAGTGCGTCTACTTCGTCGTCTCCTACTAGTAGACGAAGTATAGACAACTCTGACATAATGAATGGTGGGATAGGCATTGGCATAGGTGCTGGTGTTGATGTCGAGTCGCAGCAAATGCGCGCTATTTCCAGTTCCACCGCGGGGGGTGTTGCGGGTTCTGCTCCCAGCGCCAATTCCTCCGCCAACCCCACCGCGAGCTCCGGGGGAATGTCCAATGGAATCTCCAACTCCATGTTGGAGGACGAGTCGTTTATTGCCGCAGGAACCTTGACTACGCTGCCCAAAGGAGGGTACGATACCCCGGAAAAGAAACGGATGAAGATGTCGGTCAATATGCTTGTAAGCTAGCGCTCCTGCCACTGTAGCAATCTAATGAATGTCATGCCTAATCGATTCTCGCTAGAGATTTCGCCATAACCCTGTAGTCTCGCTAAATGATTTTCGCAAACCTCACTAATTTATCCAAACCTAATTCAAGGTCTTTAATACTAGGAGTTGCGGCCGCATTAGTTCAATTAAAAGTCAATACCATTGCTCTCTCCTTCTCACTTCTCCATCTATATCCTTTTGCTGACTTTGACTCTGCCATTCTCTACTACCAGTCTGATTATCTTTTTGCTTAATTGACCATCATTTTCGAACCGCGAAATTCAACCTTCACCAATCATGTCTTCTGGCGTAGGGGTGCCCCAGTTCCAGTATAGAGTTTCAAATTACGACTGGTATGTCGTTGTGACGTCCACTGGAAGACACTTCTACTTTGACTCTCGATCAAAAAAGTCGTACTGGCAATTGAGCGATGTACAGCCCAAATTTACTGGGGACTGGCATCTCTTTTTAGAGAGCATCGAGCACGATGAGGTGAGCTTGCTAGTAGCTAAAGCACACGGGTTAAGCTTGGGAGATAAAAAGAAAGAACCCGTTAATAAAAAAAACAAGGCTAAATCTGAAGATACTAAAAAATCCGACTTGCCTGAAAATAAAGAGCTACATGATGCTGTAGTGGCCAACGATAGCCATGATGTCTACGACGAAGCTAAGTCGGACCATGATGATAATAACGAAGATCTCAGTCCGCAAGAGGACGAAAATGATATAGATGTACAGGCCAGAAATGAGTTTATCACCAATATGCTTTCAGAAGAAGGGTTTATGCCCCAAGCAGTTGTCTCTGGATACTCTTCCAGCGAAGAAGAGGGTGACGAGGACAATGAAAAACCTGAGAATAACATATTAGATGATGGAAGTGTCGATATAGAAGAAAGTGAGGATCAAGAAGTGAATAACGAGGGCTTGGATCTTTCGCCTTCTGATGTCTTACCCGAAGACAAGACGGCATTCGAGTCACTATTGGACGCCCACTGCGACCAATTTTCGATATACGACCCATGGTCCATAGTGCAAGAGCAATTGATGGAACAGCTTGTTCAATGCCCTGATTATTACTCTTTGGGTGCCAAAAATCTAGAAGCCATATTTTACGAATGGGCTGAATCAGAAATGGGACTGGGATCGGAGCTTTCTATACCGCCAATTCTTCAATTCTATCACTTTTTACAAGACTTCAAGTCAGATATAAAGAAACTATACTATGAGGAATTTATCATTCGGCATCTAGATAAAGTTAAGTCTATAAATCTAAGCAAAAGAGAGAAGGAAGATGCGTATAGAAAGTTCAAAGTGATGATAACCGACTTTTCGGCCTATGAACGAAAAACCAAAAAGTTAAAATCCTATGATCCCCAAGTTAACCTCAAAAAGGCTTCATTAGAACAGTTTTTGCAGCTGTCAAATGTCCAGCCACTTGAGCCCAGTCAACTAAACCAAATCTTGAATACTCAAGCAAGTTCGTTTGAAAAATGGGTTAAGTTACTTGAAATGAGCCAGGTGCCTACAAAAGTTAGTTTCGATTGTCAGAATTTTATTGTAGGAGACGAGAAACGACTAGAATGCTATAGTAATATAAAGTAGCCATTGCAAATAAACGCATTAAAGTAATTCTATTGACTGTCAAAGGTAGCTGAAAGGTACAACATGCTCACCTATTCTATGTTTTACAAATAGGTTTTATCCAGATCGTTTGAATGGCATTTGCACCCATATATTTTCGGCCTCTTCCTCCTCGCTAACACTCGCTCTTTTCGCTGCATGTTCTCGCTAGCCTCACTATTTCTCGTGATTCCTCACTACTTTTTCTCCAATTGTCGCTATTAAGTCGCACTAAGGCCCTCGATTCTTCCCCAGCTTTTATGTCAACTCGTCTTCCCATCATGAACAGAAGGGTAGTGGTTACAGGCTTAGGTATGGTTACTCCTCTTGGAGTAGGTGTCAATACTACATGGCGCAACATTCTTGCAGGAAAAAGTGGTCTTGTGGCTACAAATACCTTGCCAGATTATCAAAACGGCTGGCAAGACATTCCTTGTAAGGTGATTGGAAAAGTTCCGCAAGGCTCCATCGAGGATGGAAAATGGACCTTCGAAGACCACTTTTCGGCAGCTGAAGGCCGTAGATTGGCCTTATTTTCTCAGTACGGGTTGGTTGCTTCCAAGGAAGCGCTTGGCGATGCTGGTTTCAATACCGAGTCTTTAAATCGGGTCGATAAACACCAATTCGGTGTCGCTGTAGGTAGTGGAATTGGTTCGTTCCATGATATTCACGAGAATTCAACCGGATTCAATGAAAAGGGCTACAAGAAAGTCCAACCGCTATTTATACCCAAACTCTTGACTAATATGGCTGCCGGAAACATCTCGATAAAGTACGGTTTGAAAGGGCCATTACATACAGTCTCAACAGCCTGTGCTACTGGGCTTCATGCTGTAGGAGATGCGTATAATTTCATCAAAAATGACTATGCCAAGGTGATGGTTTGTGGGGGTACAGAATCTTCAATTCATCCGTTGGCATTGGCAGGCTTTGCCCGGGCCAGATCCGTTGTAACTGATTATAACGAAGATCCTCAAGCCGCTAGTCGTCCTTTTGATGGCTCAAGAAACGGGTTTGTATTGAGTGAAGGCTGTGGAATCATGATCTTAGAGGACTTGGAGCATGCTAAACAACGAGGAGTTAAAGATTCCGATATATATGCCGAAATTAAAGGTTACGGATTATCGGGTGATGCCCATCACATAACTGCGCCTATCGAAAGTGGAGATGGAGCTTATAGATCGATGAAAATGGCAGTGGATCGTAGTGGCTTGACTCCTGATTGTATTGATTATGTCAATGCCCATGCTACTTCGACAGTTCTTGGAGATCGTGCCGAGAATAATGCTATTCATGAATTATTTGATTCTCAAACTCGTTTCAATCAGCTTTCTGTTTCATCTACCAAGTCTTCCATTGGCCATTTGTTGGGTGCAGCGGGTGCTGTTGAATCCATATTCACTATAAAGGCCCTTAAAGATTCGATGGTTCCTCCAACCATTAACTTGGAAAACGTTGGTGGCCATTCTTCGGACGACATGGCCAAGTTTGAAAAATTCGATTATACTCCCAACCTAAGTAAATCGAAACCTCTCAACTATGCCTTGTGCAACTCGTTTGGATTTGGGGGTGTAAATAGTTCAGTTTGCTTTGGCAAATACCCTGAATCGACTTCGTAGTCACAAATCAAAATAAACTTCGTTAAAAGTTTTATTCACTAAATAATGTATATAAATAAATAATTAAATCATTCCTCATCACTATCAATTTTGAACTGATCGTCAGTTTCAATATTATCAAGCTCTATGTTCAGTTCATTGTCATTACCTAGTCTAGCGTACCGGCTTTGGTTTCCTCCAAACCTTCTTCTGAATGCTTGGACTAATCTTGATGATTTTTGTTTAACATTCGATAACAAAATCTTTCTTCCATTACTTCCTACCATCAACCAGCATATAAACCCAAGCAACAAAATAAATATAAAAATACCATGCCAACGATGTGGTTCAATGTACCAGACCAGCTCGTGCTTGGGAGCAGAATTGGCATTTTCATATTCATAATAGTGGTATCTTTCATCCTCTCGCGGCTTAACAAACTGCGGACGAGGTGAAATTCCATACTGTTCGGCTCCAAAATGGAAGACTCCCGAGGATGTTACATGGTAGAATCCAGTACGTTTAAGACTTGACTTCGAATCGCCTTGAGCATTTGTGAAATTATTATACGCCTGGATGTATTCATCATTGGCATAAAGAACAGCTCGACCCAACGTCCATGAGAAAGTGGATCCTTCAATCTCCTCTACCAATTGAAGAGATTTAAATTGTTGGTTCTTGTTGGGATTTTCATCAATTCCGAATCGAGGAAACCCAAGGCCCAAGTGTAGGAAATTCAAGATCCAAGATGATTTGAAACACAACTCTGCCAATTCGGATTCTTCAAGTCGATTTTTTTCTTTCTTGGCTATGTTAAGGCTAAGCAAGGAGCTAAATGATGTAGAGCATACCTTCGACGTTTCTTCGTAAATCAATTTGTAGTCGTATTCATCCGATCCATCTAGTCTGTGTGATTCCTTATCTTCATTGAATTCCTGGTCTTGATGGTCTTTGGAATTCCTTTTCAAGTCTTTCTCATATGACAATAGGGAGGTGATAGCATCCCAGTAACCACTAACCCCGATAAAATGGTTGACTTCAAAGTCAAATGCCGGTATTTTGTCATTAAGCAAACATGAACTGACTTTGTTTTCTTCGTCATATTGTTTACAATTCTTGTTATCACCAGTTTCTGACAAGTAAGGATTGTTCAGAAAAACCGGAAATATCAGTTTCATGCATTCTTTGAAGTCACTTTTTCCGGTGAAGTGAAATGAAACTTCATTCACGACCTCTGAAGCTAAATAACCCAAAGGAAGACATGGATCAGGGATAGGAGACCGTATCTTGGAATAGGAGCCGTTTTCTTCAACTATGTTGTTTTCTTTTTTATACTTGTCAATCAACGAAGAAAGGTACTTGATGTGAGCGCGATACATACCAAACCCAAGATAGGAACCAGAATACAAACTATAGTCGGTACTGACCGGTATATCATACTTATCTTGTTCGTCATGGGTGGCTAACTCTCCAAGACTCAATTGAAACAAATTGTTTGGATGTTCAAAGATTTCCGACGAGTTCGGTTGGAAAACCACCTGTGTTGAAGCTCCTCCCATGTCTAATAAGCCATAGGTCGAATGGCCCTTTCCATGCTTGTGCTTTTCAGGAAAATCGAGAGCTCCGTTCATATAATTAATAGCCAACCATCCATAAATACCTTCCATGTCCCCATCCAACACATTTATATGAGTTGAACATTCGGGTAAATAAAAGTCGGAATTACTGGTGATATAAGTGCAGATGCTATCTAGGATTTCGTGTTGTTCTGTTGGAGTCAATAGTCTCATGCCTGCGGTGGAATGTAAAAAAATGGGAGTTCTTGAATGCTGGGATTTGGGAATCACCGAACTTGCTAATTGCAAGAGAGAACGGACGTGGTGTTTTCCTATTTTCTGAGGACTCTTGTTGAATGAAGAAATTCCTGGCTTGATCTTACGATGCCATTTTTTTTTAGATTTAACCACGGGGTATTTGGCTAGATGTGATTTGGAATCATCCTTGTCACCGGTTTCTTTGTTATCTCCTTTATCTTCATCTCCTTTTTCATCTCCACTATCATCATTTTCTTTATCATCAAGTTCATTATTATCAACATTACCGTCATTTCTCAAATCAATGGTTCCCGCATCAATTTCAAATTTTTTTAAAAGTTTAGGTTTCAGTTGAAAATCGTAGTTGTGTTTCAATGCATACTCCGGATTGATCCAGTTGTAAACGAACACCCTTGAACCCTTCGATCCAGCATCAATGACTACGATATAATCATACGGGATTTTCTCATCTTTATCCAAGTAAAGTGGACCGGCTTTAATCTCAGGTTTCTTGTTCTTGCGTGATTCAGAACTCCCCATTCTCCTTGATTCCACCCGCTAGCTCTTTGACGTCCTTCAATATCTCTCAATGCGCTGTAAATAAATCCAAAACGAGTGCACGTGTCGTGGCATGTCAAATTGATGTAGTAAAAATTGCAACCATCTAAAAAGTAGCAGCGTCAAGTTGAGGAGGAAAATCAGTTAAGGCGACAATTTTAAGTAGGTCTTATGATCCTTGCCACTCAGTACACCCAGCATACCCAGATAAGCAATTCAGACCTAAGAGGAAGATAAACATTTTGTAATTGAGATTAAAGATCTTGCAATTGAGAAATTGAACTTGGCGGTAAAGAAAAAAACATTTTGTTGAACTAAAATTGGATAAATTTAGTCAGAACGAGACAAGAAGTTTCGCAAGACCACTTCGACGAGAAAAACTATTGAGGGGAATTACAATTTACAAGTTAGAAAAGGAGATAACGGATACGTCTAGTCGCAAAGAGGATTCAATATGGAGCTACATGCGTGCAGGACAATTCCTGGCATTCAAGGGTTTGCTTTTTTGACGCAAGCGAGATAGTTCAAATCTCTTACTTGTTATCATCACCTTGTATTGTTTCGACAAGAACAATACGATTGTCCGGCCAAATCAACAAGGTTTGTTAACAAGAAGAGATTTTTAGTTGGCGGGAAAAGCCACTTTAGTAGCTTGGCGACCTTAGTTGTTGGCAGTCCGGGTTGTATTTGAGGCTTGGGAGAGAGTAGGCCGTAAATGTAGAAGCAACAAACCACATTGAACTCAACACATATTTTTAATATGAGCGAAAATAATTAGTGGGGCTAGGAAAAGAGATGAGCGGGCGGCGACGAGAAATTAAGAAAATGAATCCGGTGGACACCGGATTTTTCGGATGCACACAGGAACCCAGTGCCATAGCAGGCTCTAGCGCAAATTAAATATGCATGTAGAAATGGATATAACCGTACGATTCGATGCAAGTTCCTTAGATGCATGAATTAATGTTAATGCAATGTCCATGTAATGTCAACGCAAGTCTTCGCACGCAAGGTCCAAAGTGAGGTACAGCGAAAACTCCGCGACGAAACTATTCTTGACCGCCCAGTCGTACGTCCTCAACTGCTACGCTATAAAGAGATGGCCTCTTTGCTTTCTACTAATGCCTGATATTTAAACAATTCATATTTTGTTGGGCAAATGATCTGCACTATTGTTTGTTTGATCTATTGTGTAGATTAATTGTAGAGTCGCTTCTTAGATAATTCTCTAGATTTATTCTTCTGAGCGCAATGCTTGAGAACTGTAATCACAATACATCCGAAGTAGTACAAGTATTAATGAATAAGTATCTTACTGAATTGGCTATATCATTTGCGCAACAAAGAACCAAACGCTAGTTTCCAATCAAAGTCCTTTGTTGAATTGAAAAAAAATTTTATAGTGATTAGCGGTGTCCGTAATTTAGAATAGAACTAAGGTGGTTGTAACCTGGAAGTCTGTGCTCCGCGGTCGCCTCCAGGCAACTTCTGAAGGTTACGTTTTGCACCACGGCATCGGATTTCTGCACATTTGAACACTTTGTTGGTGCATTTGGCTTGTTTAGAAGAATGTATCTGTAACTAATGGTTTTCAACTTATAGGTTACACAATTGTCTATTATTATTTAGCTGGAAAGCTAATTACCACCTAGTTTAAGGTGGAATTGATTTATCTCCATAGTTCCTAATCAATTCTTATCCAAGTGCTCTACATGAACCGTTTATGTACGCAATTCATAATTTCACTGATTGTCGATCACTGTCGTAAATTTTGGAGAATATTTGCATTCACCTTACACAACTGCCAACCGAAACGGCTAGTCTATTACTCAAATTGAAATATACTAATTTGAGATATTGTCGCAACTAATAGATACTCATGTTTTGCACCCAAAAAAATTGTGATCGGTGCAATTATCGAGACTTGTATACCTCCAGAGAAAGGACGATTGGTTACAGGTTCTGGCACAAAGATTCGATTTCAAAAAGGAATCATCTTGAAATCACAATAATTATTCCTCGACTTTATTTCTCCCACGATTTGCTTTTTTTGAATCTTCAATCAATAAATTATGCCTTCTTGGTTTCGGTGGCCCACTCTACATCTCATTAAATTACTTAAATATTTGATTTAATAACTAAAAGACAAACAGATCTATGAAATAAAGAATGGCGTGGGATTCATAAAAGGAATTCGTTAATGGAGAAAATCATTTACATTATAATGCATTTTTCTTTTTGCTTTACCTCAGGGTTTTGAATCTTTTCAATTTCTCCAAGTAAAGATTCAAAAGCATTTTCTATGTTTAAATTATCTTTGACCGAAGTCTCAACAAATTTACAATTGAAAGATTCGGCTAATTCTCTACCCTCACTGGTTTCGACTTGCCTTTGATAATTTAAATCCGATTTGTTCCCGATCAAGATTATAGGAATGTCATCGGAACCTATTGAATTAAGAATTTTGTCTCTTATGATTTCAATCAATTCAAACGATTGACGTGAAGTAACTGAATAAACTAACAAATAGCCGTGATTACCGATCAAGTGTTTTTCATTCATCATACTGAATTCATCTTGACCAGCGGTGTCTAAGATTTCTATATCATAGTCTTGATTATTATATTTAAATGATTTGCTAAAATGGTTTTCAATAGTTGGATAATAAGACTCGTCAAATAAATTATCAACAAATCTGACTATCATAGAAGATTTCCCAACAGAACGAGAGCCAACCACAGCCACTTTTCGAGCTTTAACCATGTTACCAACTTATGAATAATATATATTTAAAAAAAATTAGTTGTAGCAAGTGATAATTTGAAATTTTGGTAGCAATTAAATGTACCTTGATAAATTTTATGCAATGAGTATGATGGATATGACGTGAATCTGATAAGATAAAACGGTTGTATACTAAAACCGATGCTATTTACCAAGATAATGTCACGATAGTTTCAAAAGTGACAGATGATAAGGTTCAGAAGCGAAGCTGATAACGAACAGCAGATGGCAAGATTTCCGGAGTGATAGATGGTGAGAAAAAAAAACGTATGGACGGTCGGAGCGGCATCGGCAAGCGAGACGAGATGAAGTGATGAGGCTGGCACGACGGTGCAACCGCGGGTGTAATTTAAGGCATGGGCGGACTCAGTAAAGGAAGGCGGACCGGTTGCAGGATGGTGCTAGGGAGAGACACTAAACGGATCACGTTAGGCAGAGCTAGCCTGCCGGATGAGAGATTCGAAACTAGGGAGACATCCGAAAAAAATACTTGGTGACCAGGGAGAATGCCGACAAGTGCGACCGATACTAGGGAGACAACCAAGAAAAAAAACTCGAGAGCCGGCGAGGCGGATAGTAGGTGGATCGCTTAATTTGCACGACAAGGGGGCGTAGCGATGACTTTTTTTTTCATAGATATAATAGATCGTTTGTCATGCACGATGCTCGTCAGTCAAATTTTGTTACGCAGTTGTTAAAGGTGGTGATTGTTATGTAAGTAAGTCCATATTGGCAGCTTGGGTAATTGTCTTAATTTCTTGTTTCCTAGTAGTACTCATTTTCAGCTATGCGGTACAGTCTTAACTAGCATTCGGCGTTTCAATTTAGCGCGTCTGTTCACTTATCATCTGCAAGCCGAATATGGGCTCACATTTTGCTTTGGTGTTCGTGCTCTCCCAGCTTGACTTCCAATGCTGCTGATAAAGCGTCATCGAATGAGACTATACTGCAGAAAGAAAAGGCTAGTGAAAAGATGTATACTGCAGAAAGAAAAGGCTAGTGAAAAGATGCGATTTTGCATGGCAACTTTAGCGCATCATACCTAACTTGACACCATTCCGCTCTCGGCAAAAATGCGATTGAAGTATTTCATTTGACATTCCCCTGTCGTGTCGTGGACCGTACTATCCAGATTTTTCTTTTCTTTAGTATTCATGCAGCCTGCAAACCCTGCAACCTAGATTGCCGTGGGTTTCGTGGCGTCACCGTACTTTGCGTCGAGGCTGCATCGGCAAATATCCCCCCCTACTAAAAGCTGCATCCGTTGTCCTGACACCATTCTGATCTCTCGCTTATCCTTTTCATGGTTTGAATTTCTCCTCTTCCATCATTTCTACCTTAAAATCCCCGCTCGGTGACTGTGAAATTACCATTTCAATCTAATCTCATTAGCCTCGTGCCAACAATAGAGAATCCTCTTCGGGAAAACAACTAGGTAAAACTTTAAAAAAAAAGCCATCCCAGTCGAATCGGTATCGACCTATTGTTTCTTGAAAACAGCATTTACAATTGCTCCGAAATTTCAGTTTTTTTTTTCCGTATTCCATATTTCCTGACCTCTTCAAATTTCACACAATCAATTCGAGGGTAATTTTATTTTATTATCTTACTATACAATTGACGCTTAACCTGCAGTAAGATTCAGATTGTTCGGTGCGTAGATGTCATGGTCAATTTTACTACTTGAATTTAAATCAATCACAATGCAATGCAATGCACGTGATCACACGATACCAGGCCTGCCCCCAATTAGGTTTCCGTTCCTGGCCTAAGTTTCCCTAGCAAGGCAAAGTAACGTCTACATTCATGCATTAGTAAGGTACAATTAGGGAAAATATTAATTCGCGTTTTTGAAGTATACAATACAAACACTATTTGGATAATACTACAGTAGGAACAATGGATATGTCCTGGTGAATAGATTCTATGAAGCCACCTCATCGATATCAGACAAACACTATGGTAACGAATTAAATTAATGGTCTTGAATTGTTTTATTTTAATAATTAAAATGTAGGTTGGAGCTTTCTTTGTATGTCTATTTTATTAAATTGTACACTGAGATTTTAGATCCTCCTGGACTGGTTTCATTTGTATTGATGGGGTAATGGCCTGTACTTGAACTGGAATGATCTCCTGTACCATTCTGTTCTGGGTCTCTTGATTGATCGTTGGAAGGCAGCTGTTCTTCGTCATCATCCTGCTCATGCTCATGCTCAAGCTCGTGGTCATGCTCATTTTCATCGTCAATATCCGGGTGCAAATCCAAGCTTGTGTCTCGTCTTTTTTTGTTGCCTAAACCATTCAATTTTTCATATCCTAAGCAGACTTTTTTGGATCTTTCACAGTTGAAGCATGTAGGTTTGCGTTCATCACATTTGATTCTGCGTTTACGACACGTAAGGCATCCGGTTCGAGTTCTTCTCTTGATAATTCTTCTCTTGTTGATCAATGCATTATTCTCTTCGTACATTCCAGATGACATGGGCATACCTACACCCACCATGGTCAAGCCGTTATCCATCGCTTGAGTAAGGTGGGGAGGAATTCCTGGATGGTAATATCCTGGCGGTGGCTGTGAACGACCCGCATTTACACGGGTAGGCATTCCCTGTTGTGGGGGCATCTGACCACCTGGCATTTGGCCAATTTGGTACATGTAAGGCTGCTGTGGGGGTCCGTGTGGAGGACCTTGCGCGTACATTTCTTGATGTATCACTTCACCCTGGTGTGGCGGGAGTATCTGGTGGGGAGGGTGCGGTCCTTGAGGGCCATGCAGACCCTGTGGACCATGCTGGTACAAAGGAGCCACTGGATAGTAGTAGGGGAATCCAGGCGGTGGTGGATTCATTTCGTTAGGTGGAAGTGGTGGTTGAGACTGGGAATATTGCAAACCATCAGGATACAGATACGATGGATGGCCCGACGTTGGCGACGTTCCTTGGCTCTGACTTGGGTGGGGGTACTGTGGTACCGGTGGCAAGTTTGCATGACTGGCTACCGCAGTGGCAGGGGCTGGATGTGACTGCTTGTTTAATGATGGGGACGGGATGTTAATTTGATTGGATGAAGGTTCACGAGAAAGAGGATCGATGGATGACGAAGTAGACACCCTTTGATTAAGCTGGTAATTGCCATTGACCGGAGCTTGGTTAGGATAATGAGAATGATTGAAGTAGTCTAGCCCCTGATTTATTTGGCCGGGTGCTGACAACGCACCACTTTTGTGAGTAATGTGGGCGGGCACGTTATGCTGAACGTGTTGTTGTAGTTGTTGTTGTGGATGAAGAGTTGGTTGTTGAGGTGGGGGTGGCGGTTGCACTTGTTCTGATTGTTGAGGTTGTTGTTGTTGTTGTTGTTGTGGTCGTGGCGGGAATTGAAGAGGTTGAGGTTGCAATGTCTGGCCCTGGTTATATGTTATGGATGGTTCTGTGAGTCTTCGCAAAGGAGGTGCCGGTAATGACACCAGGCTGCGGGAAGACGATGCATAGTTGTACTTGGTAGGGAATGACAGTGCAGACGCGATACGCGGTATGGTGGATGGTGATCTTGGCGACGTAGACTTCGCTTTGGATGGCGGTTCTGCCGGATTAGATGGCGGCGAGTTTTCGGTCTTGGACGTGTTGATCATCAATTCCGACACTGAAGGTAGTTGAGTCATTCTTAGTCATACGTTAAGTCTTTTTGTAGTTTATGATTGTCAACGGGAGACGCTGCAGTTAGATTAAGTACAATTAGCAAATTCGGTAGATAAGTGAATAAATCCACAAGATACGCTGATATACGAAAAGTTGTTTTTGTAGACAGACTTCTTGTAGTAAACGTCGGGGTCAGTAAAAATTAAACTTGTACTTCGACGGTGGGGGGGAGTGTAAGGTGATGGAGGTATTGATGAATCGATGGAAAAGTGGTCTGGTTCGCTTTGCTGGGTATTTAAAACTATCTATTCAAAAGTATTTTTCTAATATTTGAGTATCTACCAATTCAACACTTTTTATGAGCCACTTCTAATTTAATAATTAATTCAATAATTTAATAATTTAATAATTTGTTTTTACCTTATTTTTCCTTGCCGGATATATCACCATATATTTATCGATTTATAAATTTAAACAGCCGTAGGCGCCTGCGACTTCCTACCCGACCCGGCCACCAGAAAACTGGTTAAACTTGTTCTTTGCTTCTGTTACTTCTCTCCTTTGTTCCTTTTGTGCGCATGTTTGTAGATTGATTAATTATTTTTTTGCCTCACGTGAGGGTTTCTTGAGATACTTCTCATGCACTCAGTCTAAATAATAAAGATTCATCTAAATCGCTTGGAAAAAATACCGGGCTTCAGAGTTAAAAAACTTACCGGGTTTCAGTAGTTCGAAATGGTTGGGTCAAGTGAAATTGCTTCACCCAATAAATTTCTGAAGTCGGTCCATTTCAATTTGACATACTGTGGCCATACACGGCTTGAAACAGCACCCTGCACACCCACGCTCTGGGCTGCAAGCTCATTTGTGCTGGTGCGTTTCTGTGAAAAAAAAAGTTTACATAGTGACAAATGCAGTTCCAACATGCATGCAGTTCGGCACGTAACCAATTAATTGTTCGAACCATACACTTCTTATTAGATGCAATTTTGTTCTTTTCGCGCAGTAGCGCAAATATTCAATTCTAACCGACATGCAACAACTCGCCCATTTTGTGGTTATTTTTGCCACTGTATTAGCCTAGATATTATCGTACAATCGATACTTTAGTATTACCGCTATGCAGCAAAAAAATTTTCCTCTCATAGATTAAGATTTTCCATATACAGTTGCAGATTCCCTCTATTTGGGGGAATCTTAATACATACAATATTTTATACTACCCTTACTATAATCAACTCTTACTTCTAAACCTAAATCCTTTAATAGTTTGATTTCTTGTTAAATTCTACACTTACTTTTTTTTTCTGTTGACGCTTGTTTGGATTCGGCGTTATCGCATTTCTCACAATATATACTTTACATTTAATTGTCACTTTGTACTGGTTACGTTTTTCAAACTACCTTTGTAATCATGATCCTCTTGTCTTTTGTGGGATCATCCCTCACGAGAAAACTCACACGGTTAAACTTGCTAATTTTTATAGAAAAAAAAATCCAAAATCTCACTCGGAACATTAAGTGCACTTTTTTAAAATTTAAAAAATATAGATTTTTGTGTTGGGATCTCGTACCTGAATACATACAAAAAAATCCTCCACCTCCCAACAATCTAAATTACTCTCCACCAAAACTTCCCAAATTCGGAAATTCCGCGCATAAGGGACAGACTTAAGCAAGAGAAGGGATGGGGTGATCTTTTGTGTTTCACCAATTGTATGCCTCCTCAAGCTGTCTCTTTCCCTCTCTACCTTTTCCCCCACCGATTACTCCAACAATTTTCTTCAAGGGTCTATTGCGTTCCTGAAGAAAAGTTTCTATTAAATTTCTAGTTATTACTTTTAGAGGCACAAGCTATTTTTTTCAAGTCTAATGGAATTCATTTTTCATTTATAGAGCCAACTTTCTTATTATTTTAAATACAGTAGTTAGACATAAAGGAGATTAAATCGTACATATGATTCTCTTCAATATGTAGTCTTTATACCATGCAAAGTCTATGAAAATTAAAAGGTTCTATCCAATTTAATAAAACTTAATTTTGCCCCCACTTATCGCCACACAATCTGCGGTATCTGGTGGTCCGAAGTTTAAAGTAGCAAGGCTGTACAATCCTCTTTATTTTTCTAGTTTAGCAGTTGCTTGAAATGTGTAATGTGTTTGAGAGTCGTAGGTCATTTCTTTGTACATGCAAATCCTTTTTCGACAAGACTACCTTCATAACCAATAACGACATATTTCCATAAATTACTCGCAAATACACAAATTACCACCTAATTAATATTCAACATTTTTTGGAATACGTGGTAACTCCGTGTCAATTCTAGTAGGAATGTAAAAAAATTTCTAACCTGTAATAGCGGATATGCATGAATTGATATTTTTAAGTTTCAATTCATGCTTGAATTTCTTGTACCCTTCTCGTTTGCTGGCTTTTAACGCATCTCTTCTTCGTTAATACTTCGGTGTAAAAATGCTACGAAATATAATTGTAGCTTGCGGAATAACCGGAATAGCCTACATTCTTCAAATAGCTAGCTTTCAAAATCCTTTTTGACAACTGTCAATGAGGTGTTCAGCTATTGTGTCGAAATCATATCTAGTCTTGGTGCAATACAACGCCTCGAAATGTATTATATGTAGCTGTATAATCCAAGTCACCTATACGAAACGGAAAACATTCATACTTCGGGAAAATCCCGGTATAACTTGTCCCCTGACTTCTCGCAATATGCGGGAATTCGACATTAATGCTTTTTTTTTTGGAAATGTGTAAAATTATATTTGATATTATTTGCAAGCGAATTTAGTTGTGAACCAAAAAATATTTTTTAAATTGAATGATCAACTAAAAGTTTCTTTTACATCAAAAATGTTTTAAAGTTTATCAAGGTGAAATTAGCCTATGCTCAAATGAGTAATTAAGTTAGATATCCATCCAAACAATCGAAGTCAATTGACGACTAAATAAATTCGACGTTACTTGTCTTGTCGATCGCCAGCGCATTTAAGTCCTTTTTTTCGTGAGGCTTTTTTTCCTTTATACCCAGATACGGATCTACTGTTGAACTAAATTTAGTTCGCACATGTTCATCAACGAAAGAGACTAGAGGTAGTGCATTATGCGTAGCGCTTTAAGTTACCCACTTGCGGGGCGACAGACCAACTTATTTTAGTGGAACAAATTTATTCCTCACGCTTTTACAGGTTGCATTACTCTGTTCCTTCATTAAAGTCACTAAATGCAATATTGTTTCCAGTCGTCCTTATCCGTCCCCTAAAATCTCTAAATTTGCACATTACGATCAGGAATGACCTCGCTAACAGCTGAACGTGAAGATTCAAAAAAGCGTAATATGCTTTACGTAGTTACAAAATATTAAGTATCGTTTACGGATAGACTAAAATTAATTTTGAAATAAGATTCTATGATAGGTTAGTATAAATAGAGAGAAAAGAAGACTTCACAACATTAATCCATTTTTTCAAATTCGACGAAAAAGAAAAAGAAATCGATTACACGTAAAGATTATCAGGAGATTAACTATTTATTGTTGTTGTAAATCTAGATAAGCTAAAATGACACTGAAGTCACAAATGAAATAGTGTCTAACTTCTGTAGCCATAGACGGTAATTTCAGTTACAGCTATTATTATGCATCAATCTTGTCATCTCTTTCCGATTATTCGTCCGGGGTTATTTCGGCACACCCGTTAATCGCACTGGCTTCGTTAGTTTAGCGCAACTCGTTAAGCCATTTATCTCACGGTAATAACTTTAAATTGTTCCAATTATCTCCGATTACATGTAGATACCCCACTTATAATTAATGCTAGTAAAAACAAAAAAACTTTTTTTTTTTTTGAAGCAACTACGAGATTCGGGCTCACATTCGCATTCACATTCATTTACATCGAAATTCGTTCGTCTATGTAGGGATTGCCCGCCTAAACTTTGATGCTGATAAAATCCAGCACGTAAACGCCCTTGCAAGTTTCACGTCAAACCATCAATAAGCGTGGTACATCATGACATTTTAAAAAAGACACTAGTCGCAAGATCCACATGCATCAAATAGCTTATTCTCCACTTTTGAAGGATTCACCCCTCCTCGGCTTTATTGAATATTTCGGCGCAAACTTCGTTTGGTAGCCGGATTTAAAACTACTAACTTTTATGGATAATCAGGCCATGGATAACAATCATGATCAATCAATACATTAATTTAAATTACTAATATTTTATCGGCATCCCGTGCAAATTAAGCTTGGGCATGTTCCTCGGCTCGAGCAGAATAACCCTTAAAATTCTAAATTGCATTTGACTTTTACAAGTCAAGAAAGCTACAGCAGTTTGTACAATTTCTAGAGAAATCTAACCGAAAGCTTCAATATTCCATTATCATATCACATGCCAATCCACGTGAGAAAATTTGAGGGAGAAGCTTTGCAGAATTGGAAGATGGTAGCTATAAATGTGAGAGCCACTACAAATGTGAAAGCAGCCGATAGCACGATAGCCAGAGGTAAGAGAATTTGCACGGCTGAGCTACAGAATCTGGAGATAAGTTCGCACAATTGTTATGCCTACAGCAAATTGGCCGTAACTCGTGGAATTAAAGCGTCCACGCACGTGATTTTTCACTAGTGCGATGAGCTATATTGTAAAAAGGAGATGAGATATAAGTAGGGAGCAGAGTAATCAGATGTCGGACAGTGAAGAAGAGTTTGATATTACTAAGAACCTCGCGTTGGTAGGTAACGTCAGCGATAGTGAGAGCGAAGCTTCTGCAGACGAAAATGAAGAGATTAAAGATGTGATCTCCAGTGACGAAGAACAGGAAGAGGAAGCACAACCTAAGAAAAAGAAGCAAAAGACTAAAACCACTTCCAAAACTCAAGATAATGCATTTCCATCTATGGAGTTATCCGATAATGAAGACGAGGATGACGGAAACAAACTTGATTCCAAGGACCTCTCAGCCTATTTTACTAGCAATAACCCACTCGCAAAGAAGGCCAAGGCTGGATCATTTGCTTCATTTGGGTTCTCCAAGCTATTGTTGAGCAATATTTCCAAAAAAGGATACCGTCAACCCACTCCGATCCAACGTAAAACCATTCCTATGGTCATGGAAGGTAGAGATGTCGTTGGTATGGCCAGAACTGGTTCCGGTAAGACCGCTGCCTTTACTCTTCCAGTGGTTGAAAAACTAAAGGTCCACAGTGCTAAAGTAGGTGTAAGAGCCATTATCTTGTCACCTTCGAGAGAATTGGCTTTACAAACTTTCAAACAAGTCAAAGAATTTAGTAGAGGCTCGGATCTTCGTTCTATTGTATTAATTGGTGGAGAATCCCTTGAAGAACAATTCTCGTCCGTCATGTCCAATCCGGACATTATTGTGGCTACTCCTGGTAGATTTTTGCATTTGCAAGTAGAAATGAAGTTGGATTTGAAGACTGTCGAATACATTGTCTTTGATGAAGCCGATAGATTATTTGAAATGGGTTTCGCCGAACAGTTGAACGAATTATTAGCTGCTTTACCTCCACAGAGGCAATCCCTTTTGTTTTCTGCCACCTTACCAAGATCTTTGGTTGATTTTGCCAAAGCTGGATTGACCAGTCCAGTTTTAGTGAGGTTGGATGCCGAAGCCAAAATTTCTGACGAGTTGCAAATGGCATTTATGTCATGTAAAAAGAACGAAAAGGAAGCATATCTCTTGTATCTTTTGCAAGAAGTAATCAAGTTGCCATTGGGAAGTCCGGAGCAGCTCAAAAAGCTTCATGCCATGGAAAAACGAAGCAACGAAGAAGATGAAGAAAACGAGGCTGAAGCAGAGGACGGTAAGAAACAACGGTTCAAGTTTAAAAAGGAAAGACTTCCACCGGCTAATGTTCTTCCTTCAGAAAAGTCCACCATCGTATTCGTTCCTACTAAGCACCATGTAGAATACATCACCACTTTATTGAAGGATGCTGGCTATTTAGTATCTTATATTTACGGTACATTGGACCAGCATGCCAGAAAAAACCAGTTGTACCAGTTTAGAATAGGGTTGACTTCACTTTTAGTGGTTACTGATGTGGCAGCTAGAGGTATCGATATTCCTATTTTGGCCAACGTGATTAATTTCTCATTGCCTGCTTCCACCAAGATCTTTATCCATAGAGTTGGTAGAACAGCTAGAAACGGTAACAAGGGTTGGGCGTACTCAATTCTTAACGAAAAGGAGTTGCCATACTTGTTGGATCTTGAATTATTTTTGGGTAAAAAAGTGTTGTTAACTTCGATGCACGAAGAAAGAGTTCGGATTCTAAAGGAGAGACAGCCTGATGCAGAACTTCCAAAGGTTTCGTATACTGACAGATTGGTGGTTGGATCCATTCCGAGACTAGACACCGAAACTTTCCAGGAATTGTACGAAAATTTACTCCGTAATAACTACGATCTTGGAGTTATCAAGGATGTGTCCATCAAAGGTGAAAAGTTATACTATCGTACTAGACAGGCTGCTTCCCAAGAATCTTTGAAAAGATGCAAAGAGATAAAGGACACCGGTTCCTGGGATGACCAGCATCTCTTGTTTGGGCCTAATTTGGAAAAGGAAAAGCAGAAGTTCTTGGACAAGCTTCACAATCGTCACGTCAAGGAAACAGTATTTGAATTCAACAAAAAGGGCCACGACAAAGATGAAAATAGTATGGTTGAATTTATGAACAAGAGAAGAAAACAATTGGCTCCAATCCAACGTAGGGCCCGTGAACGTAGAGAGTTACTCGACAAAGAAAGAATTGCCGGATTAACTCATGGTATTGAAAATGAGATTTTCAAGGCCAAAGACGGAGAGATTGGTTACTCAAACCAAGTGAATGAAGAAGAACTTCAAGATGCGTTCGAAGATGGTGATGAAATTATAAGTAAAAAGAAGCAAGACAGAAAGAACAGTTATAGAGACCCTGAATTTTTCATGAGTCATTATGCTCCTGCCTCGTCCATCCAAGATAAACAATTGTCTATCACTTCCTCATTTGCCAACGATGCTCATAATGCTACGTTTGACTTGGAAAACGACGAACGGATGCAAAACAAACAAGTGATGAGATGGGACAAAAAGAAGGGTAAGTACATCAATTCTCAGTCCACTGACAAAAAGTACATCATTGGTGAAAGTGGAAACAAGATTCCTGCTACCTATAGATCAGGAAGGTTCGATGAATGGAGAAAGCAAAGAAATATTGCGCCTACAAAGGTTGGATCTTTTGAAAACAAAGACTCCGATAAAAACGACCGTAGATTCAAGCATAAAAGGACAGAAACACCTAAATTGCCTGATAAGTTCAGAGATGATTTTCATAAGCAAAAGAAGAAGGTTGAAAAGGCCATGGATTCTGGTTTGAGAGTCAAGGGTTATAATAAACCTGGTCAAAGACAAGAAATCAGATCCACTGAAGATATCCGTAAATCCAGAAACCAAAAGGAGAAGCGGAAAGAGAAGAATGCTCGTCCAACAAAGCGTAGAAGATAGAGGAAGAATATGCATTATCGTAATCAGACCAAGTAATTGAATGTAAAGATTAGTATTAGCTTATGAAAAGTATTTCGTAGTTTGTATATTTGTCCGCAAATAGTTTATCCGAGACGTCAATTTGATGTAATTCTCGCTTAGCATCGGTGCGGCTGCATTTGGCTTAAGAATAGAGACAAGAGACTAGACTTGACCAGTAGTAGAGTTATCTACAAGAGACTAGAATAAGCAGCGCAGTAGAAGTATTGAACATGTAATTCGAATGGATATCTTAATTGAAGAAGTTCATGCTTTTCCAGCTGGGATTACCAATAACTCATTCAACATATGTTATTATGGCGAATTATAAGTTTGAGCTGTAGAGGTCCTCAAGATATCTAGTGTGCACAACAGAATAAAACATTGATTGTATCCTGCTGTGCTACTTATGGTCTCCTCTCACAGAGGAGGATCCAATATGTTTCGGCATACAAGATGATCTCTTTCAGGAATTGCTGTGGTATCATAGCCGTAGAAACTGCTCGAGTGTGTCAATGACTGAAAATAGCAAGCGATGTGAAGTGAATTATTACTCTGGGATCGAAACTTATATTGACCAGTAAGTACACGGTACACCGAGCAGTAGAGTTCAGAAAACACATTTCCAACGATTAGAGAGACATAGGAATCGTCAGGAACAAAGTCCCTGGCACTCTTTAAATATCCTTGCTCTTATCTGTATGGTTAGTCTAGTTATTTGAAAGTGGGAGTTATTTGGTCAATTTAACTAGACACTGGATCCACTTGAATATGCCAATAAACAGAAGTTGTTGGTATACAAATGTGAGGCTGAAGCATACCTTTACCAGATATCTTGAACCCAGATCTTTGCTCATTTTGCACCCAAATCTGAACACTATTCGCATGATAATAACGGCAGATAATAGGATGTTATATAGGTTCACTTGATTTACTTGTTGCTTTTTCCTTATTGGATCTACATATTTTAATAGATAACTTAGAAACTTTTATACAGACTACGTAGCTACTTCAGACTTAGCGGTCTCTTCTTCCACCTCCACCACCACCTCTGCTATAAGGATGGTAACCTCTGTCACCTCCTCTTTCTCTGTCCCTGTCTCTTCCACCACCACCTCTTCTTCTTCTTCCTCCTCCTTGGTTTCCGCCTCCATTTCCGCCAGATGGTCCGGATGGAGGTGCTCTTCTAGGTCCCTTGGGCAAATTGTTTCTTCTACCATCACGGTGGGGATTTTTGTCATAATCCCTGCCATTGTCCCAGCCGTTATTTCTGCCACTGTCGTATTCTCTAGGACCTCTTGGTGCTTGAGGACGACTATCTTGACCTTGACCTTGACCTTGACCTTGACCTTGACCTTGACCTTGACCTTGACCTTGACTTTGACCTTGGCTCTGACCTTGACCTTGGTCTTGTTCACGAGAATTATAGTTGTTATCATCGAAGGCCTGTTGTTGGGGATTCAATGGTTGGTCAGGCTTTTCTGCTCCTTCTCCAGAATCAGCAGCATCACCAGCTCCGGCTCCTTCAGGAACTTGTCCCAGAGCTACTTGTTGCTGGTAAAGATACCATTGTTGCATTCTTTGCCAATAGTCCTGCATTATTTCAGGAGACATGTTCATGGCTTGGCCATAAGCTGCCATTTGCTGTGGTTGTGGCTGCTGTTGCTGCTGAGGATACTGAACCTGTCCATACTGGTTACCGTACGCAGCATAGTTGTTATATTGGTTTTGTTGCTGAGACAGTTGTTGGTTCTGGTTCTGCTGATGTTGACCTCTGGGCTCGGCTCTCTTGACTTCCATGGTTTTTCCTTTCAAAGTCAAGTACTTGTTGACCGTCACTCTATCTACAGCATCGGGAGAGTCGTATGTGATAAATCCAAACCCTCTTGATCTACCAGTATCTTTGTCAATCATCAATTGAGCATCGATAATACTACCAAATTGGGAAAAGAAGTCGTTGAAATCCTTTTCGTTGACCATAGGATCGATTCCTCCCACGAAAATCTTACCCACTTTATCCTGTTCATCACGAGCAATGGCTCTTTTGGGGTCAATAAGTTTTCCGTCCAAAATATGGTCGGTTTTGATCACTTCGTCCACTGATTTGGGGTCTTTGAACGTCAAGAACCCAAATCCACGAGATTTTCCGGTGTTGTTGTCTCTCATGATGGTGTGGTCGAGAATATCCCCAAACTTGGAAAAATACGAAACCAAGCCTTCTTCAGAAGTGTCCCAATTAAGACCTCCAATGAACATTTTCCCGCTTTCCTTACCAACACTCGATGGTTGGTGGATCACTGGGGCTTGTTGAGCATATTCAGTACCGGCCGAAGCACCGTAATACAGACTTTGTGGCTGTTGGAACTGTGGAGCTCCAGGCATGGATGGCATTCCCATACCCTGAATTTGTGGAATTTGAGGCACCTGTGGTGCACCTGTGTACTGAGGTTGTGCTTGAACGCCACTATCACCATAGTCTTGCTGGACTGGAGGTGGGGGAGGTGGTGGAGCTGAAACTGGTTGTTGGGCATCAGAATGTACCTCATTCAGTTTGGAATCAATTGGAGCACTTTCATTAGAAGTGGCAGCCAAATCTTTGGATTCGGTTTGTTTTTCTTCAGGTTCATCGCCGCTAGAATTGTTAGCATGTGGTTATTCATTGTATCAAGCAAATGGTAATACGCACTAGATATCTTCGAAGAGAGCTTCATCTTCATCAAACGTGGACATTTTTGGGGAAACTAATCTAATACGGGCCTTTTAGGGCGGGGTTTTCTAAAACTAATTTAAAATCTATAGTTTATTGAATGTTATACCTTATAAAACTAAACAAATACTATGTAGATACGATTTTCAACATCAACGGTGAGGATGAGCTGGCGGGACATCGGCAGTATTTATAGTGGCGCAAGTTACCCGGACAAGGCTAGCAAGGAAGTGTTTGGGGATGCAGCTGGGGATGCAATTGGGGATAGAGCAGGCGTGGTAGGACGGAAGAGGGAGCCGTATCTACGAGTGCTGGGTGGCTAAGATAGCTAGATCAGCGCGAGGCTGGTTGTGGTTGTCCTGTAGTGGTGTGATTGCTCTACGCTTCGCCTCGATATATTTGCTCCAGCGAGACATTTTCATTTGTTCCAGTGAAACCAGCCGCGAAGCTACAAGGTTTCAGAATTGTACCAGTTCACAGTAAGGGAAGATGAGGACACACAGTGCAGTATCAGTCCAGATCCATTCAGAATGGTAACGGGCTGACTCTTCTTAAACCTCGATCTATCGTCATTTTCTCTGCCACAGCCTTCTCGCTGTGTACTCTTTTGTCATTGCCATCTATTTTCATTATTTTCGCATCATCACCTCGCTAGTTCATATTATTCTTGTCTCTACTTGCCTCTTAACGGTCTGTTCCATCCCATTTGCCAATAGTTTTTAACTGCATTGCCGTATAATTGTTTTCTATTATCTGTTCTTCACTTCTTCACTCCTTCACTCTAGCCACCTTATCTTTCACTATTTACTCCACTTTTCTACTTGTACTTCCTCCACATTCGCACTCATTCGATGATTTTTCACTTCAAACTCATCGCCATCTCTGCTCTGCAATGAAAGACTACTTGATATACTTTGCCCAGGCTTATCCAAACTTCAGGCAAGCTGAGCTCGAATCCCTTGCTGAAATGCAAGGGATTAGCTTTGATATGAGCCACCACGATGAACAAAACCCGTTCATTATAATACAACTTGAAAACGACGATCAAGCTAGAAGAATTATGCAAAGGTCAATTTTAGGTAGAGGAATTTACGAATTATGGGGTCAAGGTCAAAATTTGCATGAGCTTCAACAAGATGTAGTCAAACGGTCTTCTGACAAATTCGCCGACTACTTGCACGATTCATTCAAATTCGATTTCATAGGCTATATGGGTTCGAGAAGCAGTACCACCAAACGTCAGATGATTGAATCATTTTCATTTTTAGGTTTTGAGGGTCCGATCAGAATGAAAAATCCCGACCAAACTTTTACAATTTTGGAAGAATACCATGTTAACGGCAGAGATAAAGCTACTGAACCAACGCGAATGTGGTTTGGAAGACAAATCGTTTTAAGTGCCAGAACGGAAAATATTTTGGACAAGTATGATTTGAAGCGTAGAAAATATATCGGAACTACGTCATTTGATGCCGAATTATCTTTGATCAGCTGTAATATTGCCCAGGTAGACAGTGGAAACCTTATATATGATCCGTTTGCTGGAACAGGCTCTTTTCTTGTCGCAGCTGCCAACTATGGAGGTATCCCAATCGGATCAGATATTGACATGAGAACCTTACGGGGTAAAAGCGAGCAGTGCAATATCAAATCCAATTTCAAACAATACGGCACTTCATTGCAATTCGTCGACGTGCTTACCATGGATTTCACCAATAATGCATTCAGATCCAATTTCGGTATAGACACCATTGTTTGTGATCCTCCCTATGGAGTCCGCGAGGGTCTCAAAGTATGCGGGGCAAAGAACCCTGAAAAGGCTGAAGGTAGAGAAAACGTGGTTATAGAGGGCGAAAAGGCTCATTTGAGAAGAGATTTCATCCAACCTAAAAAGCCTTATCAGTTATCGAATTTACTAGATGACTTGTTATTATTCGCAGCAAACAGACTCCCTATTGGTGGTAGATTGGCATTTTGGATGCCAACGGCCAATGACGATTTTGAAATTAATCAGATTCCCCAGCATGAACATCTTGAACTAATTTATAATCTAGAACAAGAGTTCAACAAGTGGTCCCGTAGGCTATTAGTTTATGTCAAACGAGACCTGTCGTATCGTGGCGAGACCTCTAACGGTTTAAAGTCTCAAAACATTCGCGATTTCCGTGATAGGTACTTCAAGGGTTTCAGCGAGCACAGTAAATAGCACAATACAACTTAATAGCCTTCTAACATCCCTTAATTAAAGACTTTGCGCTTGGGCACCAAAAAGCTAAAGTTGTCATATCGCATAGGCTATGCGCTTAGGTAGGTGCAGGCTCAGAATTTGCACCCAATATTAATGCGCTTATGAAAGAGTCTGTTCCGGACAGCAATGGGACGGTGCCAGGGGGACGGGCCCTCTCCATTGATTAATGGTCAATTAAGCTTTAGGATATGCTCCTACGCTTCCTTTTAGGATTGACTTGAAAATATATAAATACCCAGTCAATTCCCTCTATCGTAGCCCGATTCCATATATATCAATCAAAATGACTCCTCCTACTATGTTACAAACTGCTCCTGTGAACACTCAACAATTCTTAAAGGTCGATAAGCCAATCAAGCTTACCTCAGAAGCTGAAAATGCTCAAATCAGTTTCGCTGACTGGGAAAAGTTCAAGTTTGCTCCAATTAGAGAATCTACTGTGTCTCGTGCTATGACCAGACGTTACTTTGCTGATTTGGACAAATACACCGAATCAGATGTCGTTATCGTTGGTGCTGGTTCTGCTGGTTTATCAGCAGCTTATGTTTTAGCAAAAAACAGACCTGAATTGAAAATTGCTATTATCGAAGCTCTGGTTTCACCAGGTGGTGGATGTTGGTTGGGTGGTCAGCTTTTCTCCGCCATGGTTTTGAGAAAACCAGCTCACTTATTCTTGGATGATTTGGAAATCGAATACGAAGACGAAGGTGACTATGTTGTCGTCAAACACGCTGCTTTGTTCATGTCTACTTTGTTGTCTAAAGTATTACAATTCCCAAACATCAAATTGTTCAATGCCACTGCCGTTGAAGATTTAATCACCCGTCGTGACGAATCCAGTGGTGAATTGAGAATTGCCGGGGTTGTCACTAACTGGACCTTGGTCGCTTTAAACCACGACACACAATCTTGTATGGACCCTAACACCATCAATTGTAATGTTGTTTTATCTACAACTGGCCATGACGGTCCATTTGGTGCTTTCAGTGCTAAGAGACTCGAAGAATTAGGTAAGGCCCCGAAAGATGTCACTAGAGGTTTCAGAAACGAACCCGAAGTCCCTGCACAACCATCTGCTGACGGATTTCAACTTGGTGGTATGAGAGGTCTTGACATGAACAAAGCCGAAGATGCTATTGTCAAAGGAACCAGAGAAGTCGTACCTGGATTGGTTATTGCTGGTATGGAATTGGCTGAAGTTGACGGATCCAACAGAATGGGACCTACTTTTGGAGCCATGGCACTTTCGGGAGTCAAGGCTGCTGAGTCTGTCTTGAATGCTTTTGACGTGAGAAAGAAGCAGAACGCCACTGGTTACGGTTCCGTCAGAGTTTAAGTATTTAGTTTAGTTATGTTAATGAAACGATTGCAAAAAAGCGTCACGAGCCCACACTATGTATATGCATGACATGCGACATTTGAATTTTTCATCGCCGCCACGACATCGCGACACCGTGTTGAAGATCAAATTTCCCAGTACTCAACCTAGGAGAAGAACTATATAGCACCTAGCAACAACATGGCCGAATTTCTCAAGTAAGTAACCGCGGCAGATGATAATTCCGAATCAACTAACATATAGGCCAAAAAACACCAATCCCAGGGGCATTCCTGAGGCTCCATTCATAGACAAGGTGGAGGACATTGTCAAGAATCCAGAGGAAGATTTCGAGAACACGATGAAGATGTTTCAAGAACGCTTACAACAATACAAGTACATGGAAGTATCCAAAAGACAACAAGTGGGAGATCTTAACACCAAAATACCCGACATTGAAAAGAATCTTGATTTAATAAAGTATATGAAAGAGAAAAAGGCAGAGGAAAACGACGACGAAGATGATGACGACCCAGACAGCAAACATATCACCACCAACTATGAATTGAACGATACTTTATATACCAAAGCCATCATTGATGTCGAACAATTGAATTCGGTATACCTATGGCTCGGGGCAGATGTCATGTTGGAATATCCATTAGACGAAGCCGTGGATTTATTAAACGAAAGATTAAGAAAGAACAACGAGCAATTGCAATGGGTCAAAGAAGATTTGGAGTTCTTGAAAGAAAACATCACCACCATGGAAGTAAACACTGCCAGACTTTATAATTGGGATGTTGCCAGGAGGAAGAAGGAGACAAAGTAGTTCATTATAGTTCATCATAGTTCGTTATTGTTAATAGATAAGACTACGCCAAACCTCAATGAGATTTTAGAATACAGGTGTAAATATAATGTAGTACTCTTTTTAAGTAATCATCGACCACGTATAACTCAAAAAAAAGGTTACTATTCTTTGGACTCTGAACCCTATATACCGCAGGTTTCAGTGTCTCATTCTTTTGCTCTCATTATATTGGTATTCCAAATGCTTAATCTATTACGTCCTTTTCGCAAAACATAATGTGCCAATTTCAAGAGTGATTTGAACAAGATTGGAGATTATTCCGAATTGAGGCAATCTGGTCAGGTTATGTTACCTTACAACGCAACTTAGAATAGTGGGACTTCTAATTATTGCAGGTAGCAGCTTTTAAATTGGTTTCACGTAGTAACTCAGGACCTGAAGGTATCCAAGAATTGGGTCCCTAACGGCCTCACGGGCGTTTCTGCTCTAATTTGATTCTCTTGGGCTCTATTTTCGTCCACTTCATCATCATCGTTGTTTTCAACCACAACATTAATTTCACCAGTCTCGTTCACAGGTAAGTAAGGACTCCTGAAACTCGAGCCTATACCCGAGATACTAGTTTGGGCATACGTCAAGGGGCCCACATATAACCTAAATGCCCAATATGGAATCAACCACGTTTTACTTCCGGGAAGAAGCTCAAATTCGTGCAATTTGCCAATAAATAATCCCACCAAACACGGTATTATTGACTTGAGACCGTTGTTTAACAAGAATAAGGTATACACCAAATGAATAGCAAAATGATTACTAAGGTTCAATTCCTTGGATCCACCGGAACTTGGCTGTTCTCCTTCATTTATCTCACCTGTTTCGCTGCTCTTAACCGGGTTTGTTAGTAATATAGTGAACAGGTACGATGTGGGGATGAAATTTCCATAACAGACGTACAACGAAGACAAAATACCTATTGGACCTGATCCAACTTCATTAAACAACGTAGACAGATAAGATTGAGAGCCTGGGACCCTAAAGACCACCGATTTTACTAAATATGTCAAGTAATACACCAATATCTGGCCAAAACTCATGAAGATGAAGCACATTAATGCATTGTAGAGCGCAAACACGACAATAACAGACAAGTACTTTCTTGATCCATAGAATCTTTCAAGGTTTTTGAAGTAGAACCACAATAATATCACCAACAAATAGTCGGATTCATTGGTTACAGATGTCTGGTACGTTATTATCCTCCAGAACTGGGAGTATTCAATGATAAATGGATCGAGGGATAGCCGTACGTAGTACTTTAGTTGAAGAATAGAAAGCGTCAAAGCCACCACAGTGGTGACTATGCACACTGACTTGGTGATAGGAGTATTTGTAAAACCTTTAATAGGTGTCAATTGTGCCATTAACGGAAGAGTATGGAGGCAAACTAGCACTGTGCTTATAAGCCAAGTTATGACGCGGTCGGAAAACACGTGACGCGGCCGGAACTGGTTTTAACTGATGGATAGGCCGATCAAAAGACTGTTTGTTGGAGAGTTATTGGGCGCATGGAGTGACTAAGGAGCATATATCATGAATGTATAGGCTTGGATAGAGCTTAGACGTTGTGTTTGGCTGAATATCTGAGTGCTGATGATACTTGCATCGGAGACCGTAAATCAATCCATCACGTGCAAAGTCGGAAATATACCAATCCCAAATTTAGTACCATTTTCCGGTACGCAGCTGTTTGTGTGGACATTATGGCGTACCGCAACGATTATGCTAGATTTGATACTTTACATCGTACTTTGATGTACCTAGGGTGAACTAAAATGATACGGCAACTTTAGATAAGGGCCAGGACCACTCTTGAACAAAATGTCCCTAGATTGGTTTGCAATTTGGGGTAATTGTAGTTATTCTAGGATTCAATGACCTTGCATCACGTTTAAAAACTATCACCAATAATAGCACAGTATAGTTAGTAAAGGAAATGACGAGAAGTATCTGAAGTTAGGAGATAAAACCACTCGTATTCCTTATGTTAACGATGGCTGATCTCGAAGTCCCGAGTCGAGTCTAGACATTGCATTTATCAACAAATATGAATATGGAGAAATATAGATCACGATACCTGCACACATAGTTAAAGCACCCTTTACAAAAGTTTAAAGAAGCAGAAGCTTCAAGCTTCTGAGATTTTTCGCAGCCTATTGTCGTATCGCAGTTTCGGGTCCCCGCTTCCACAAGTTCTAAGTAAATGAAAGCCCAAGTCATTTTTTGCTATGCTCTGGTTAAATTTGTCATTGGTGGTTTTTAATTAGAGTCCCAGATACCACTCAGAGAATTGTGTTGCAAGGATGTTAGTAGAATCTTCCCAGTTAAGCTTACCATTAATTTTAGATCTACAAAAAAAAATACACAATCTACGCTTAGACAGGACGAGTGACGAATCTTAGATCATCCTAGTCTTTTATCTAGCTATATACAACTTTCGAACATTATGCACCTCGCCCAACCAACGCCATGCCCATGCAGTTAATTAACCAAACAAGAAATAGATCCAGACCCGTGTTGTCAGGATCCCGGTACCAAGAGTGTGCTTGCTCTCTTAGCGGTGGGCACACTACACACACTACCCACACTCGTTCAAAACACGTGCCTATCGAACTATCCTCATCATAATTAGGGCTAAAGCCCTCAAAATCCACCACCCGCACCATTTATGGTACACGCACGCACCATGTCTCGTCATCTCCCGCGAAGATTTTTCAATAAATATTTCATATCAACTACACTTCTACTTTATCAACCAAGGATACAGCAAACATGGGTAGAGATCACACTTCCAAACAACACGCCAGATCTGGTCACAGAGAAGCTCCAAAGTCTGACAATGTCTACTTGAAATTGTTAGTCAAGTTGTACGCTTACTTAGCTCGTATGTAATGGATATTATCATGGACTGTCAAGAAGATGGACTTGCACTTGAAGATTTTGTCTTTGGCTAATCGAGAGTATAACCCAATAAAAAAAAGACCGGATATTAATCCGTTGGTTTTTTCTGAATTATCTACAGTCTTGTGCCAGTGAAGATACCGGCAATACAAACTGTAACTGATTTTTGTTAGCTACTTCATGTGGCATACAGTAAATCAAATCAGAACTCTTTACTTTTAAAGTGAAGATGGAACCATTCTGCGAGTGCATTACACCGGGTTCTCAGTGTAAACATGTGCGTCTTCTGAGCAGAAACAAAGTCCTTATACTAACAAAATCTAGGTCGTACTGATGCTCCATTCAACAAGGTCATCTTAAGATCTTTATTCTTATCTAAGATCAACAAGCCACCAGTTTCTGTCTCTAGAATTTCTAGAGCTTTAAAGCAAAAGGGTGCTTCTAACAAGACTATTGTCATTGTCGGTACCGTCACTGATGACAACAGATTATTGGAATTCCCAAAGGCCACTGTTGCTGCTTTGAGATTCACTGCTGGTGCCAGAGCCACCATCTTAAAGGCTGGTGGTGAAGCCATCACTTTGGATCAATTAGCTTTAAGATCTCCAAAGGGTGAAAACACTTTGATTTTGAGAGGTCCAAGAAGCCACAGAGAAGCCGTTAGACACTTCGGTTTCGGTCCTCACAAGAACAAGGCCCCAAGAATCTTATCTAAGGGTAGAAAGTTCGAAAGAGCTAGAGGTAAGAGAAACTCTAGAGGTTTCAAGGTCTAATTAACCTAACTTCACTAATTTGTCGTAATGTATAATATATGAAATAAATTATTACGGTATTCGCCATTGTAATGTAGAAGTGAGATGTGGATCTTACTATAAACTATGCAGATAAGGAAGACTATTTGAAGATGTAATAATCGAAGTGGAAATATTGTTCCCATTAGGAAGAGAGCAATTGCTTACAGCAAATGGTAATACGTTCAGACCAAGGATAAAGATAGGTTGAGCATGGCAAAATGCCGCAGAATTAGTAGTCAGTGACTACATATGCAGCCCCTATCATGATTCCATTCTCAGTTACTCCTACCCATTTTGCACCCAACAGAAACTGCTGCTCGGCCGAAAATGGCTTGCGATCTTCACGTGACCGATCCCTTTAGTCAGTTCCGTAAGCATGACTCCAGACAAGCTGAAATAGGACCGTAAACATGGTTGAAGAGATTGAATATTGCTCAATTGGCGCTGTAGATCGATGCGAGCGGCTAGTGGATCTACCCACATACGTAATATATCGTATAATTTCAATTTTGAGCAAAGGTAGGGTCAGGGATGGGACTGTACGAGAGTTTGAACCTGAGCAGATGGCCCCCGAGTTCTCCTTTGTGCTTAATCATATCAAAGTCGGCCCCAGCTTTAAAGATTTAGTATCATTATCAAGTACATGTATCTATTTCCGTAAATTGTTGGGTCCATTGTTGTTTTCCAGCCTTAGTTTGGTCAGACTGAATCAAATCGACGTGATCTTGGCAACACCCAGATCGTTACAGGAGTTCTCTGATAATAAAACATATCATAGGCAGTTCTTTAAAGAGATGCTCAACAAAAACATGGATGAATGTGTCAAGTCTGAATTGGCAAAAACAAGCTTTAAAAACGCTGTTAATGGCGATCGGTTTTTTAAGTGCCGGTACCATAGCTTTGGCATCCACAACTTTATAACTTACGTAGAATGTGAAACAGGATCCCTTAAAGGCGAAGATTTAGATGCTTTCCCCAACTTGGAGTCTTTGAAGGTTTTGGGAGACGCAATCCGTCAACCATTGCGTGCTGAGAAGCAGCTCCAATTAATGCATCTAAAGCACTTATCGATCAATGCCAACACCTTGATATACTACTCATGTTTCGAGTTTCAATCATTGATCAGGCTCGATTTATTATTGGATTTTGATGATATGGATCCAGCATACGGCTTGGATGCTATTAGGAATATTCTTTTATCCAGCCCTATTCAAGAACTCAATTTCTTCATTGACGTTCCACAGTCCATAGCAATATTAGAGATGGTGCAGGTGATGCAGGCGATGAGCGAAACTACCAATAACCTCAAAAGCTTCAATGTAAGGTTGCTAAATAACTCCAAAGCGATGAGTAACAGTAAAGACAAATGGAAGGTTCTCCAGGATAGAGCCGTTAGTCCTGGCTATGTTCAAATACTAAAACGATTCGAACATTTAGAGAGTATTGTCATGGATAGAGCCATAGTAGAGGTGATTCAGGTAAACGTCGATGAGATTGATGATACTCCTGCTGAGTACATAAAATCTGGACTAAGTTTCACGGTAGTTGACCTAGCCCTGACAGTTGCACATGATAAGAGTTACCATAAGGGTTTGGTGGGTGTTGTACGAGCACTTGGAATAGAAGAGTTTCGTATTCAATATGGAGAAATCGACAATTCCTACAATCATTCTTACGGAATCTTCTGGGATATCATTCAAAAGATTATAGGGCCACACTACTTACCGTATTACAGCGGTCTCAAAAAGGCTTCAATAGAAAATTGCTGGTCAGTTTCAGACGATATGTTTAGAAGACGTTACTTCCTATTGGATCTAGAAAGACTTCCGCCCAATGATATTCAATTAAAGAACAAATTAGCATCTGCATCGGTGTGGGGTAGAACCAAATTTAATTCACCCAGATACAAAAAAAGGGCGGCGTACGACGTGTTCCATCATCCTCAGGAAAAGAACGGCGTGGTCCGTGCTGTGGTTGACATAAAATCAACCTCCGAAGGGATAAATAAGTATTCATCCTCTTTATCTTTTTGGACCGTAGAAACCTCATTAAGTGAACTAGAATATTATTCACTTACCCCGAGACCCAGTGCATTGTTTCAGTGATACCATGGACAGCATACATGAATGAACAAAGCCACGAAAAGAATGGCTGCGAAAAGAGGGGTTGTCACGTGGCAACCATGGCAGGGCCGGTAATGAAAACTTGAAGATAGCCAATAATAAGTGTATAGCGTTCTCTTGGCAGCTTGTAAGTATGAATATCATTAAGTGTTGTAACAAAGAATTATCATCTGAGACAATTGGGATACAACGAGAGCCACAAGATCGATATAGCCTTGTACTCCACAGGGAGATTGTACACTATAGATCAATCACTGTAGTTTCGAACCTGCTTCCACTAGAAACGCTGGTAGACACCCTAAGAGGTGTATTCTAGTATCATACTATACAAGCAAACTCTAGTATCATAAGTACATCCAAGATTCTCGGTATCTCCCAAGGTCGCTCACACGTAAGCGCTTTACTAGGGCTCCAGCCCTAGAACTAATGCGCAGTCATCAGCATCGTGATCCGCTTATGTAACACGCGCACTATCCTCTCCATTACCGTCTCCACTCCCGCCGCACCGCATCCTCCTCCTCACCTGACCGTCGCAGCACCGACGGCAGAAAATTTAATGAAAATAGTTTGAAAAATGTTCCAAGATTCTTTTAGTACCGTTAATAACTAATATAGACAATATGGCCGGTGCATCCGTTAGGTAAGTTTATTGTCAACTGTCGTGGTGGATAGAGAGTACCATGTACTCACCAGATACTTTTTCACTGGAAAATTCCAAGAGTGATTCGGAGGATTTCAAGACTACTGAAGAATTTTTCACGGACAAGAGATGATTGATTTAACCATTCTTTGAACTCTTTACCAAGATTATGATTATTGTATGTCGGCAAAGATTACCGAGAGATAGATTCCATTACTGGGATAACTCTAGTATCATAAGATTATCTATCACAAATATATAAAGCGAACAATTTTACTAACATATTTTTAGAGACGTCCCAGCTCAAGATTTTATCAACGCTTACGCTCAATTCTTGCAAAGACAAGGTAAGTTGGAAGTTCCAGGTTACGTTGACATTGTCAAGACTTCTGCCGGTAATGAATTACCACCACAAGAAGCTGAAACTTGGTTCTACAAGAGAGCTGCTTCAATTGCCAGACACATCTACTTAAGAAAGCAAGTCGGTGTCGGTAAGTTGAACAAGTTATACGGTGGTGCCATCAACAGAGGTTTCAGACCTCACAGACACGCCGACGCTTCTGGTTCTATCAACAGAAAGGCTTTACAATCTTTACAAAAGATTGGTGTCTTGGAAATCTCTCCAAAGGGTGGTAGAAAGATCTCTGAAAATGGTCAAAGAGATTTAGATCGTATTGCCGCTCAAACTTTAGAAGACGACGAATAAATAGTTTAGTTTGGGTTTATGTATGTATAATATGTTTCGTTTATGAAAGGTATATTTAATATTCAGAACACTCTAAATTGTATTCAATCAACGTTGTAGAAACTGTTTTACTAAGCCGTTCTATGTTTCAGTATTCTAGAGGGGAATATTGAAGTGTTTGGAGTTGTCTATTGTTATTTGAAATGAATGATTTATTAATCTCTAATTGGTATAAATCTATTCTAACATTTGAAGAACCGTCGCGGATACTTGTTGTCCTTGTTTCTCTCTCAACAATACTTCAACCTCTTCTTCAAGTCCGATCCACGTCAAAGATACTTGGTCCGGCAATTCAGTGATCCAGATTTGATAAGATTCAACCGTAACACCTTCTGGGAAGGGCAACACTTGGCCCGATCCTTGGGTCAATTCATTTTCTATTAAGTTGAATCCACTTTCAAACGATTCTATACTAAACAAGTATCCTGAAAGTCTAGTGATAAATGCCAAGTCTTCCTTATCGTCAATCTTTCCACCGTAAGTAATCTCCCCAATTAAGTAGCTGATTTGGTCCCACGGAATTAATTCGGGCTTGATATTGGACTTGATAGAGCCGAACACTTTTTGTAGAACCTTGACACCCGATTTAAAATCAGAATCATTAATATCATACTTTTTCTTAAATGAAATAGTGGCAAACCTCAATCTTTCTTGAATTATCGAGTGGAACCAAACCAACAAAAAACATGTGTGTTTGAATTCAGAAGATGTTTGCTTGTTCAATTCATTTGATAACGAATTGAACGTCTCATATACAGCATTCTTCAACCCAGGCTGGTTTTCTTCAATTAACACTTTGGACTTACCAATGAGAGAAGGTGAAATGTTTGATGTCAAGCTGCAAGTCAAGAATATTTTAAAACCAGCATTCCAATTGGTAGACTCCAATTTCCTTTCCAAATATTTCAACCAGTTTGTTGCCATTTGAATATTTTGAATCAACACCCAGTATCCTTTGTTTGACGCGATGCTGATTTCTTTATTGGCAACTTCGATACCTTCTTTTGACCCCATAGAAACAATTACAAGCTTGTGGTTCAAGTCCTTCGCTATCTGTTCAACCTTAAACGTAGCATCATAGCCTTCTGGCGACGCTAATATAATGGGGACGATTTCCTTTTCAAGGCTGTTTCCTGAAACCCAATGGTTGAGATCGTATTTAGAACTATATGCGCCAATACCAGTGAACAAAAACGAAGATAGCTCGCCAAACCCATCCATAAATATATCCTTCTTAACATCTGGATTCGAGTTAAGGGGCTTAATTAAATTGAACATTAATTTAAACGTCTCGTTATCATCATTCATACTCAATAATTTGTCAAGATCATCGATATTATTCGGAGTTTGGCTGTCATATCTTACCAATGCTGCATTAAGAATTGAAACTATAGTATTGGCCTTATTCTCAACAATATCATTGGAGGTGCTCAATTGTGCTAACAAATACTTCCCGACCTGTTGCACTTGGCTTCCTATTTCTCCTTCATAATAACTCAAACTTAAACTCAAGCCAAAAATCACTCTATCCATATAATTCAAAGACAGAGAGAAATTTGAATAAGTCTCTTTATATATCTGCAAGATTAATTCGGGTACACTGGACGAGGAACCGAAATTTCTCAATACCACCAAAAATGTATCTATAAATCCCTTCAATCCAAATTTGTAAAGCTTGTGTAATCCATTCATTTGTTTAATTATATTGAAAATCTTGGAAGAATGTTTAGCCACGTCAAAATACGTGTTTCTTACATTATCAACTGTATCCATTACGGATTCAGACTCCTTTATCTTCAAGTCTATTTCGCTGGACTCAGACTTGAGGTTTTCCAAAGTATCTATTATCAAGTCGTTATCAAGAATTGAACCAATTGCTGAATCGCTGATAGAATTTAAAAGTTCTTCTTCCAAATTGTACAACTTGACTTGGTATTCACTTTGTAAACTTACCAATTCAATTCTCTTTTCTTCAATTTCTGGCTTAAGGTCTTGTAATGTGATGTTCAACACCTTATTCTGCAAGCTTCCACTAGTAATCGTGAAGTTGATTGTTGTGGTCCTAGAGGCAACAAACTGTGACAAGCTAATCTGTGAATCCTTGGTATGTAAAAATAACTTAAATTCCGGCGAATAGTCGATTTCCTGTTCGCCAAATTTAATCATTAATCTTCCTCCATTTCTTTGGATTTCTCTTCTTAAAATCGTATTCAAAATCGGATCGTAAAATTCTGCATCCTGAATTATAATTATTCCGCCAAATCTAATACAGTTTTCAAGTTGTTTAACGAAAGACTCGTTCAAAAAAGACGTCACAATCACTTTTCGGTTAATATTATTTGTTGGGCTCGAATAAGCTTTGTTCAAAACATCAATTATAGATCCTGATGGGTCAATCAAAATAGGAACCTGAGACTTTTTCATTATAGTAAAGTTTTCGATATTTAAATCATCATAGACTAAACCTGATTTTTCCCACTTTAAAACCTCATTACTATTGTTCAAATAATTACTGACGTTGTAACTACTATCAAACAAGATTCCTGAATCTGTCAATTTATTCTTCCACGTTTTCAAGATCAATTCTCTTCCTCTTTGATCATATGAACCTAAATATATCAAAAAGGCTGATGAAAGAATCGAATTGCCAATTAGTTTTTCTCTTTGTTCACTAAACTTCTTTATACTAACCTTCCATCTTTCCCTCTCGGAAGTCAAATTATCAATTAACTTTAGACTTCTACCTACCCTAGTCTCAACAACCCTCATTTCAGTCTTGATATTTTCAGCATCTCTAATCAACGAACTATAATCATCCTTATACCTACTAATACTATCTTCCAATTCTTTGATCATTTGATCAATTGCAACCAACTGAGCTCTTGTCTTCTTGGTCTGTTCTTCAAGCAAGTTAACTTCTTCTCTAAGTGGCCCAATATTTTGCAAGATCCGTGAATAACTCAATTGAGCTTCAACCCATTGAAGCAACGGTCCACAAGCTTTACTGGCTCTGTATACTGTCTCAAAAGTATAATCATCTCTAGAAAGGTATACCTTTTCCATGTACTCTCTTAATTCCACTGATAATTGCTCCTCGTTATTGAAATTTACAATGTTTGTAATGAAATCATCTCTTCTAACAATTAATTGTACGTCTCTCCATGTGCTTACTTCATAGCCAATTAGGATACATACTGATTCCATGGTCATTTTTACTGCTGCAGGTGGGTTGGACATACTTCTTATTTCGGTAAGGTGTTGCTTCTTTATATTTTGAACTCCTCTTTGAGCCTCAATAACAGCTGGTTCTGCCTTGTCAAGATCCTTCATCACTTTAGACCGTCTACGTTCAATCTCAATCTCTTGTTTACCTAACTCATTTTGAGTCTCCACTGAAAATTCCTGTTTTCTCTCAGCTTCATTTTGGTCGGTAAGCATTTTATTCAACATTAATTTGGCCTCTTGATCCTTTGATTTGAGATACTCTTGTTTTTTGGATAAGTCCACCTTCAAATCATTGACTTGTATGACGGTTTCACGAAGTTTGTCAAGTCCATTACTAATATGCCTTTGATTTTCTTCCAATTCGAACTGCTTATTGCCAAATATCTCAATAAAGTTTTCAATCAACGACATAAAATCACTAGGAGTGTTTTGATGAAACAAGGTTGTCTCGTAGTCGATGCTATATCTATGGATAAAAATAAAAGAGTCGACTACCACGTCTCTAAAACCATCAATGTTCTTGTTTATGAATTGGTTAAATGTTCCTGGTATGGTATAATTCGACATATCAAGAGGAACTGTTTCAATAAGTGAAGCTGCAATGTCATATAATGAATCATCCGACCAGTCCCCCATCCAACTCAAAACACATCTGTTAAATAATGCTGGAGAAGATATGACTGTAGGACTGTTTGAACTAGTTCCACCACTAATATTAAATATTACATGCAAATTTTCACTAATCTGTCTAGTAAACCATGAATAAAGCTCTTCATTGGCATCTAACAATAAACCTTGATTGTGAGATTGTTCAACGCACAAGTTCATAAGCGAATTAAAGTCTTCTCCTTCAAACAAACCCGGTATCTCTGCATTTGCTAGCAAGGTGTTCATTCTTTCAATAAATGAAGTTTCTAAAATACTTGATTCATCTATAATGAAACATATTTTGTCTCCTTTGGCACACTTGATTAATAAATCTCTCAAGGTCGAGTCAAATTGTTCAATTCCATAATCCTTTTTAACATTCAATTGAAAGACTTTAAGGCCATTCATCCAAGCGACAAACTTACTCAATGTAGTTTTACCACTTGTTGGAGGGCCGACTAAGATCATATGGCCTTGTGGCTGTCTCAAGACCCTATCTATTCTAAGTGCATGATCTAACAAATCCCCATGTAATACCAAGTCCACCTCAATTTCTTCTTCACTAAATACCCGAAGTCTCTCACTTACGAAATTTCTTAATTCAATCTCTTCAACCGACTCGTATTTCAGAGTCAACCAATTCGAGTAAAGTATTGGCTCTTTAAGTGAAGCTTCTAAGTCTATATTCTGAAAGTACTTAACTGTAATGTCTCTGAACAATTGTTTAGTCCATTTCCTATCAGTATCATCAACAAGTCTGTCGTAAAAGAGTCGGAGCCCTTCGTGAGTCCACAACCTGGCAATTGACAGTAAATCGGAATATTCAGATGCTTTGAGGCCCTCTAAAATACTTCTGGACCATCTTGTCAACTCTCTTGGTGAATAAATGTAGTGGTCTTGAACCTGAGAAGTCAATCTTTCTTTGGTGCTCAAGTAAACTTCTATCGAAGCATCAGTTACAGATTTAGTATATCCTCTCAAATCAGGTGCACATTTCATTACAGCAAGATTGAAAGTTTGATAAATCTGATAAAGGGAATTCTTACCTGGATAATCAACCATAATAACCGATGCATGACGTAAAAATCTATCACTTAATCGATGCCTTCCAGGATCATTTGGAGAATTACAAGCTCCAACAAATTGGATATTGGCTAATGTAACCCATTGTCGGTCTTTGATTCTCCAAAAGCCTTTATGCTCAATCATTTGACGAAGTAGCGAAATAACCCTTTGAGTGCCATACTTATCAATTCCCGGCAAGTTGATCTCGTCACAAAAGACGACCACCCATTTTCCACTTATCGTTGGGGTCAATACTATTCCATTATTGGTCTTCTTATAAGTACAGTGCTGCTCCAAAGATTTCATTAACGACTCGGGGTTGGTATCTTTTGAGAAGTTCAAGGACAAAATGTCCAAGCTTGGAGACTTTCTTAAGGCTTCCAATAAAGTCATTGTCTTACCGGAACCCGGAGGACCGCAAAGCAACAAAGGTTTATGTTCATTCAAGATGGAGTATATTAAGTACTCGTGTCTTATAGTATCTAACGTTGGTACAACTGTGTTTGGATTTGACACATGTTGCGGTTCGAGCTCGATACTTTCAACTTTATGATTCCAATCCTCCCAATCAAAGTCAGGTAATGAAATATCAAAATCAATAATGATTTCCTGTTCGATCTTGTTAATTGAATTGAAGATTTCCAATTTTGAAACTTTGTTAGCGAATTTTTCTCTTTGATTCAATTCACAGTCGCCAGCAAACGCCCATACTAACGATAGCAAAATTGCTTTACCAATGTAGTTCGTGTACTCATCAATAGGGATGTTTCTATTCTCCAAGCAGTACACTATCAATCTCCTACAATACGACTTGACGATTGTAGAAAAAGATTGCAAAGTTCTGTGGATGGTGAATTCCATGATGTGCTCGAGCTTTTGCGCTTCTTCAATCACCTGGTTTAAAACTTCCGAATTGACAAACTTACAAATTTCAGCAGCCAATTCCTGTTGCAATTTTAGAATTTCCGTTTTGTCTGAAGACAATTGCTCGGCAATGTCAAGTGAATTATTTGAGAACTCATGAATAAACAATTTGAACAAATCGCACGGCCGGACCAATGATGAATCAAACCAGATCATACCACATCTACTGATCGTCGCGGGAGTTGTCAATTTAAGGGTATCAACTTCAAAAACTAGTCTAACATTAGGTGGTAATGCTAATCTTTCACCATTAGGTAAGGTTAAAATCTTGTTATCATCGAGAACCGAGTTTAAATTCTCAGCCCATTCAGGATCAACATCACCATCAAATACTATCCAGATTATCTTAGATAATTCACCTCTTAAATTTGACCGAATTTTTCTAAGAATACTAGTGAACAATCCATCAGTCCAGTCACGGGTAACTGGGTCCAATGAACCGTATATTTCAGTTTTGTTCAAAACTTTACAATCGATCACGAATGATGTCTGATCGATATTATCAATTACACTTAAAGAATTGAGAACCAGCTTCCAAATGGTCGATTTACCGGAACCAGATTCACCAACCAACATTATACCATGGTGTGTAGACTGAATCTGATTCAATTGCAAAGCTTTATTAAGCCAGTTTTCATTGCATATTAAGCCATTGTCTTGACAGTATTGTTCAATTTGCAAAACAAAACTGGAATTGTCTTTATTATCATAGCTTATATGTGGAAAGTATTTACCAAGCAACTCATCAAGAACAATTTCATCTGCTTTAATGAGCTTTGGTGAAATAGTTTCTCTAATACTTTGCAATACCAATTTAAATTCCAAGAGTTTGGAATCAGTCGGTTCGTGCGCCATGGATCTTTTAATAATCCCACATCTAACTAAAGTATTCTTTAGGGCTCTCAAACCAAAGTCATAGTGTGATTGTTTCGAAGTTAATTTTTCGATTTCCAAAAAGAAAGGCACAATTACTTTCGCAATTTCCTTTGCCCAAATGAAAGTTTGAGAAGTTAATAAAACCTCCACAATAATTTCTCTATCAGGTTTTTCCATTGAAAATCCTCTGAATAATTTCTTTAAATTCTCAGGCAATTCAAATCTACCAACATACCCGGGATTCATTGTCACAAAGATACCTGTTTCCGGGTGGACATGTATTGACTTCCCAGAAATTTCGATTAGATCTGATGACGATAATCCAACTTCGATGTTTTCGATTTGGGAAGAAACAGCACTTAGAATGTTTTCATCCAATCTATTAAATTCATCAAAACACCCCCAACTACCGACTTTACACAAACCCAAGAATATTCTACCCATAGATTGAAAATCGAATGTATCATCACAGTTGAATACTAAAACCATTTTACCCAAATTATTTCCTAACGCCTTTATAGACTCAGTTTTACCAGTTCCAGCCGGTCCAAAGGGCGAACCTCCTAACTTTTGATCCAATGCTTGGGTCATGGTTAAGAAACACTTATTAATAAGAGGTGTATAGGCTAACTTTTCGGGTATACCTAGATACTCAAGCCCATAAATGAATGTTGAGTTGGCATGTTTAATGGTCAAAGCACTAAGTGGATCGTTCGATGATTGGTCGTAATAAAATTGCTGCTGGATATTCCAAATGAACTCTATCAGATTCTTAGTTTGGGCTTTGGATAATTTTTCAAAGACATCTCTTTGATGTAAAACTTCTATCATCAAATATTGTAGCTTTTGTCTTTCTAAGGTCGAGATATCTTCACCTAGGAGCTCCACTAAGCTGACTAGAAATTGAGAATATTTATCAGCATACACAATGATTTTGCCTTCTTTAATTGCGGTCTCAGTAAACTTAGTGAACGTTATTTGCGACGCAAGCGTAGATACTTGAGCTGGGTAATCAAATACCAAAGATTTCAAGATTTCCTTATTTAAGGCTAGTACTAAATCTTCAAACTTCAAAACTGCTTCTTTAATCAAACTTGACAAGGTCATCTTTACTTCTAGTTCCAATTCCTTCAACCATTCATTCAATCTAGGGAATTTAATTAACGAAACTGGAGTTGAAAGTGTAACTACTTCATCTTGTTCACTCTTGATGGCAATTACGCTTGAGTTTTCACTTTTGAACTCTACACTTGAGATACCGGCAAACATCTTTTTTAAATGGCGGTTGATTCTGCTGATATCCGTCGATCCTCCTCCTATAATCTCAAGCAAGTCTTCATTACCAACAAAGTAAAATCTGGGAAATAATTCTCTTTGTTTCTCAAGATAATCGGTCAACGATTTTCTCACCTTGACCAAACTTTCTAATAGTTTATCCATGATACTTTGAAGGTCTTGGACCTTTAAAATATCGATAACCAAATTGAATTTATAAATACGCTTCAAAGTGCTGGTAAATTCGTATGAAATGTTTGAAAACCTAGTGGATTCAATAGGTAACAAATCTTTGATATCATTGAACTGGTTACCGAAAACCCCATCCAAGTAAACCCACTGTCTTTGAACATCAATCCATGTGTCTAACAATACGTAAAGTTTGTTCAAGGTGTCATCCAACCCAGTAATTTCTTGCTCAAAGTTATTGAAGTAAGGAGAGTTATTAATACTGGATAAAGCACTAATGTCGTTGTTACATTGATCAAATAATTGATTCCAATTCTTGACCAATCTACACTTATTTTCGTAGTTGAACATCTCAAAGGTGATACTAGACCAATCGACCTTTATAGTTTCAAGTTTTTCTTCGATGGCTTGTTCATTGTTAGCTTGGACCAAAATGTTTTTGATTATAGTTTCATTCAATGCAAAGTTTAAGCTCCAGACATCTCCTATTGTCAAGGTTTGATAACTCAACGAAGTCATAGATAATTGAGTTAACAACAAATCCCAATGACGAGATTTCATGGCATCACTTTTCAAATCATTCACGAATGAATGGGTCTTAAGATAACCCTTAATCAAAACCTGAATCTCATCAAAGGCAGAATATTGCCGAATCTTCGAGGGTAGAGATCTTGAGTGATTTAGCAAGTCATCTAATTTACTTCTTAAGTTTCTTGGTTGAATATCATTCCACTTTGTAGCTTTCAAATTTTCCAATTCTTCCCAAAGGATATTAATTGAGGACCAGACCGACTTAAGATCAGAAACCTCATCTAGAACATTCGATAAATCTTGAAGAATATCAACCTCGATATCAAGTAATTTCGAGACATTAATAATCGAAAGTTTATCTTCATGAAGGCTTGAAAACTTCTTCTGAGCTCGATCTAATTGAGCTATAGCGGCAGATGGGTTCAATTTTCCAGAAACTGGCTTTTCAATAGGCCATTGACTAATAGACGAGCTGATCGAATCTCCAATTCTTATTGATTCGACCTTAATCTTTGAAGATATTATTTCGAAATTGTCCTTGATTACAATTTCCTTTCTTTTGAAAAGAGTGGATATGATTGAGATTAAATTTTCAAGTTGCTCCACATAGACCCAATCTCCAAGAAATTTAAACCTTTGCTTAAATAAAAGTACTTGACTTCGTTTAATAACCACTAGCTTCCTCGCCCATTCGCTCATTTCATTCTTATAATTGAGATAATGTTCTAGATTAACAACAAGATTGGAAACATCAAGTTGAAAGTCAAGCTTATATTCTAAAGAATCCTTTGATTTGGTCAAATCACTGTTAAGCTTGATCGTTTCTTCCTGAACCTTCTTGCTAAAGATATTTATTAAATTGGTTTGAAATACTTCGAATTTCAAACTGACCCTGGATTGAACCTTGGCAAAATTTATGATCATTATGTTTCCAAAGATCTGAAAAGTTTCCGATGTATCAAAAGTTAATCTGAGCTCAAGTATCTTACCAATGACTTGCAGCCAATTCGATAAACTTGAACTCAATGGAATGATTTTCTGTAAATCCTCATCAGAATTCAAGTTTAACTCCCACATGTTCTGCAACAATGTCCATTGGTTAAAATACTTTTCTCCCTGACTTAATATAATATCGATTTTCAACAAGATTCTAGAAATGACTAAAGTTAATTTTTCGTTTTGAGATATTAAATTAGTAAATGAATGTTGGTTTGTTGGAGATTTAATGGCATCTTGAGTTTCAATTACTGCTAAAACCTGGTTCAATTTGGAAATACTAATCTGCTTGGTAGAAGATAATGGTGGGGATATCATGAAGGTCTGATCTTGAAATAAAATTGAATGAGAAAGCTCTGGGATTAGGAGAGAGTTATCTTGGTCAGATGCATTTTCGTCAGTTTCATATTCATCATATTCACCTGCAGTTCCAGGAAAATCAATCTTCAAGCTACGATCGAAAAGTTTCAATAGTCTTTCACATTTGAGCACCAATATCTGTCTAACTTCTTCATTAATTATGCCACATAACTCGTCAATTCTTACAAAGTCTTCTAACAACAATTTATTGAATTCGGATTGAATAGACTTAATAATCTCCCGGATCGTCACAAATTCAAACTTGCTGGTGTGTAGTTTGTGATATGCCCCAACCAAAAAATGATCGAATTTACTTAACTTGTTAACCTGCTCATATAATTTATACACGTCAGATTGAAATCGGTTGAGAATATTCAATGATTGAATTTCAATGAGAGGACCGCTTTTGCTATCATTGCCGCTTTCTGCAGTATCATTTAAAGTATTCAAATCGACTGCTTGGGATAAATATGACCAGTCGACAGTAATAAGTTGCCTCAAGCTGTCTTTTATCGATACTTTTTGCTTTTCTATGACAAACCCAAATCTTTGTCCGTAAGATGTTTGGATTAAATCATATTGAAGAATCCTCTTAAAAATGCTTATATGCTCCGACAAACCGATAATGAAAGGGTATAACTTTTCGATCTTACGAAATTGAATAGATATGCTGACTGGAATTTTAAATCCGAGTGAAGTAATCTGGTGAATTTGTTGAGCCATGTCTATTAAGGAGGAGTCATAGTTGACCAATAAGTCGTACGTTTCGTTGGACTTATCGATTATCTTAATCAAGACTCCAGATTTTTCTAGCGATGCCAATTTGGTGCTTAAACCGTCAAGCCAATCGTGAAAGAGTTTTTCAGGGTTTAAGGACTGAATCAAACTAGATACTTCATTATCGATCTTACTGCCAAGGGAGTACTTGTTCCAGTTTGGGCCAAGCAATTTCTGAAGATTACTGAGGTAATAATTGAGTTTGCTGATAATGGATAAGTTCCACAATAATTGATTTGCAATGGACGAAGTCTCAATGGCGGCAATATCTGTTGAATGATTAGTTGAGGAGGCGAACTTAAATCTGTGCAAATCATCAAAAACATCCAAAGCACCAACTTGTTGTTCTCTTGAGTTCAAATTAAGGTCGATTAGTGTTTCAGTTTCCAGATTGGCCATAGATAATATTTTAAGTTTATATTCATCGTTGATAAGCAGGATCAAACTGTTGGTCTGATTCTCTTTATCCGCACTTAAATCCACTTCTTTCAAACTTCGGGTATCAAACGTTGAAAAGATTGATAAGAAGTCCGCGAAACATTCACAGTCATCAAACAAGCCATTAAGTTGTACAATGATTAAGGAGTTGAGTTGCTCGTAAACATTTAAATACGATTTCTCGTTCATTTTCCACATCAAGTTTCCCTGATTTGATAAATCTAATATGTTGTTCGGTATAATAAATTTGTTGTAGGCTTCAGTGAGCTTGTTCGATTCTGTAAAACTATCATTCTTAAAAAACTTTTCGAGTATTGACAATAAGGCTTGATGATTAAGGCGGAACTCTTTCAAGTAGCTCATTCTGTCCTTGAAGTCGGAGTAGTTTACCTGATTTATTTTGATGATGATAAACTTTTCCTGTCTTTTTCTAAGTAATTCTCTAATCAAGTTAACCATGAACTTGATATTTTGATCTATTAAGGATGTAATTTTGACCACTACCGAGTTGTAAACCTCAAGAAACTTTGCAAGATTCGAAGACATAACTGAATAGTTGGACAATATAACCTTAAACTTGTTGGTAATATCGTTTAAGGTCACTTCAATTAATTCAATTGATCTCGCAATGGGAAATGAATTGAGTATTTTCAATTTTGATTTCAAATGATTGAAGAGGTTGATTATGGACAACTCGAATTTATCAAATTCCTCATTAGAAACAGAAATCAATTCGTCGATTGGAGCTTCCTTTAATAATGAGTTGTAAAGTTTAGTGGTGTTCATTTTATCGTTTAAGCCAATATCATTTTGGAAACTTAACGTGATGTGAAATCTTTTGGCTTTGTTCAATACTTCAATAGAAGTCTGCACCTGTGGCGAAGAAATTTGTAGAGTAATTGACACAAGTGCCAGTTCCATAGATTTCCAAAACTGGACTTCTTCGGTCAACGACTCGCCGTCCAATGGATCGTGGTTGAGTCTAGTGATAGATTGGACCTGTTTGATCCAATTGTTGACAATGGTGGTTAATTCATTCAAAAATGAAGTATCGGCGACCAATGCATCGACATAATTATCGTACGAATCATCGTCCAATTGGTGAATTTCAATTAATTTTTGGATATTTGGGTGGACAGAAATTAACAAGTCAGGAATCTGAATTCTCTGCTGAAGGTGTTGCAAGGATAAGGATAGTTCATTAAGTTTTTTCTTTGCCAAATTAATAGACGTCGTGGCGGATGTTGAGTTTTTAGAGCCTTCTTCCACGACATTCGAAGGGTTGGAAGTAATCAAGTCAAAATATGGCGATAAACCAAGGTTGATCAAGGTTCTCAATTTTTCAAACATTTCGTTCGAATCACGAACTTCATCTTTCTGAGCCAGATCATCTTGATTGGAAGAGGAGGAAATAGAATTGATAGGAATGTTGAGAATATTGAGTTGGCTTTTCAACGGCAAATTCGAAGATAAGAGACCTTTAAGTTTGATCAAGATAATCACACTTCTGATGGGCGAAGTGGACGAAAGCTCAATGCCCGTGATATCTTGGTGAATCAGGTACTCATCGTGTTCAAATTGTAGGATGTATAGGGTGTCTGGATTGGAATTGTTTATGAATTTCGAAAATAAATCGGACTTAGGTTGGATCAACAGGAAATCTGAGCCATCTACCAGGATTATATTGTGAATGAACTTGTGAAGTTGGTCGTTGGAGACAAGCGATGTGCTGGGATCGTCAGGTGCTGACATTGTGCGGCCGAGGTCTAAGTTATTCCCCGAGTATTATTGTATTAATGTACTCAATGGGAATGGTGTGGCCAATTTATGCAATCGGAAACACAACGGTAATTATCTATGGGGTAGCCAGTCTTCGATTCAGCTCTGTCTCTGTTATTACGATTTGTTGAATATTTTGATTCGCGTGTTTGGCGCGCGCAGTTTGGATGTTTGGGTGCAAAATGTAGCGTGTATCAAGAAGGCATCTGAATCAGCCTGAGAAGTGGAGTATAAGATGTTGGGAACGAGGGATCCCATCAAGCATTATGCAGCTTTATCCTCCACTTGAGAGTAGAATTAATGGCTTTCCCCGAATCAACCAAGATCCAAGTGCATTGTAAGAAAGGTGGAATTTAGGTTGGAGAAATGAGTAAGAAGCTTTGACAAGCAAGGAAGATAAGAAGCCCGCGCAGAGCGATATGGGTGGATCTCATCAGCAAAAAGATGGTAAGAGGTAATGAGGACAATTAGGTCTACGTTTTGAGACTAGAAGATTTAGTAATATGTTAATAATTGTACTTTTCTGGATTTGCGGTGAATGCGTAGCCTCGGCTATTTATTAGAAGCTAGGCGCGACGATGTCGGGGCGAATTTCATGAAAGCCTCTGGGCAGAAGAACATAGAGCGTTGTTGAATACTTGGTCTGAACGTTCCGTTGCATGTACCAGTGAGTGCGATCGTATAACGATAAAAAAAAAGGGTATCTACAATATCCCCAACTTCTTTAATGGGCCATAGTATTTATTTAAGTATTCTTGGATGTTTTGCACACCGATACAATTTTGTAGGGAGTTTGTTTAAATTTCGCAAACTTAGAGAGCCGGAAAAATAAATGTGTTTCGTGACGCACCAAGTACATAATGAGCTGTAGAATACGCCAAAGGAGTAATTGTGAAGATAGAATCTTTTTAACGTTGAATCAGAGGTTTTAAACAGTTCCTTTGTTGTTGAAGATTCTTACAATTTACCGATTATTGATAACCATATATGGTTATTACAGTTATGAACATCCAAGCTGTGATGACTCTACGTACTTGTCATACCCAGGAAAAACTTAGGTGCCAAGTAGTTCTGGTAATTTCGTGACGATTTGTCGTACCCGTTATATAGTAGAATGGTACTTCACCAACAGTAGAAGCCAGTACCAGCCAGTGCCAGCCAGTACCGGACGGATGAACTAAATAATTTTTTTGGCCGCCTGCGCAATTGTTATTTTTTCTTTCTTTTTTTTTTTTTTTTTTTCGCAGGTCTAAAAAGAAAAATATTGATCTTATATAGAATACTAAAATTTTTTTTGTCTTTCTGTTTGTTTTGAAACGGAACGGAACAAAATACAACTGTCCAATTGCCGATAAGATTGTGGGTTCATGCTAACGTTATAGTAGATAATAATACAACCTTAAATTCTAATTAAGGTTCTAAATATTTCGATATTAAGTAAATGAATTGTAGATTGTAATTCGAAGCAAAAAGAGTATGATGGAAGTTCAAGGATTTAAGAAATATTTTGAAACAATGCACTACAAGACCTCTTCAGGTCCCAACGAGCTAATGTTTGTTTTGATTGAAAACAGTAACAGTGCCGGGAGCAATATTTCGATGCATTGGACATCCCCGCCCACGGCTGAACTGATTATCTCTCGTAACGGACCGCGCATAGAAACTGTTGTCTCCGTTAATTCCGTTCCGTGGCACAAAATCAAATGTAACGGGGGACATTGATGGATCCGAACCGGTTGAATCTTCTAGATAAATCTACGAAGGGAGGCTGTGGTAATGAAATAGCTGCTGCGCCAGTCAAGCAAAAAATAGACAAGCCAAAAAAAAAACTCTCACAAGCGATGACATGTGCCGGACCATCAACGTAGCAGGTACCGCCAGGATCGACCCTTCATTTCGTATTTGCGTACACGTGATCGCCGGCCTATTGGCCAACACCGCTGACTTTGCTTCAAACCACCCCCCCTCCTTTTCTCCGCTTATCGTCGCCTTGGTTTAGCCTTGTGAGTTTCTGTTGTGGATTGAGGGCAACAATTCCATGCAAACCGCAAAGTTATTCCAGGGGTTGGGATTCTCCGCCGTTGGTCCAACCTACACTACTACCCAGATAATGCCCCTTATCAGTCGCAGGCCCCGAATGTATATCCGTCTCTGAAGTTTATTTTGCCTTCATCGGTTCGGATAACGCAAATATTTCAGCCGTAACCCTAATACCGCCACAAAGTGACTCACTGACTAATTGGTACATTCACCAAAATGCATCTATTGTATCCTGCCACGAAAAAAATAAATACGCAGTATTAAGAAAAAGTAATAAATTACACAACCTCATAAGTACAAGATAAATATATAAATAACTGAGATAGCTGTCACCAAGTTTAAAAATTCGTCTGTAAGTTTTTAGTAGCGGATTTAGAATTGAATTTGGAAAACTTCGAAGAAAGTTAAACTTCACTACTAAAAATGTCTACTAGTGGCCCCAGTAATGAGTCCGAAAAAGACACCTACAAGGATCCTATCAATTCTGAAAACAACTCCATCAACGAGTATCATGGATTTGATGGCGAAACCCAAAATGATATCCAGCAATTGGCTCGTAAATTCACTCGTGACTCCTTTGAAGACAATGCCAGTAGTTCTGCAGGTTTGTTAAGATACCTTTCCAATATGTCCGCCGTTCCTGGTGTGTCGCCCTTTGTGCCTGAGGAAGTTGGCGAGGAAGCACTTGACCCAGAAAGTGACAATTTCAGCTCCAAATATTGGGTCAAGAACTTGAAGAAATTGTACGAATCCGACCCTGAGTACTATAAACCATCCAAGTTGGGTATTTGCTACAGAAACTTGAGAGCTTCTGGTATTGCTGCCGATTCCGACTATCAACCTACTGTCGTCAATGCACCATTTAAACTTATTGGTAATGCCCTTAGATCTATCAAGAAGAAAGACCCTTCCAACTACTTCGATATCCTTAAATCAATGGACGCTATCATGAGACCAGGTGAACTTACTGTGGTTTTAGGAAGACCAGGCTCTGGTTGTTCGACCCTTTTAAAGACCATCGCCGCCCACACCTATGGTTTTGAAGTTGGTGAAGAGTCTACCATCTCCTACGATGGTTTATCTATGAAAGATGTTGACCAGTACCACCGTGGTGATGTGATTTATTCGGCTGAAACCGATGTTCATTTCCCTCATTTGTCGGTTGGTGACACTTTGGAATTTGCCGCAAGATTAAGAACCCCAAAAAACAGAGGTCACAATGTCGACAGAGAATCCTATGCTCGTCATATGGCTAGTGTCTACATGGCCACATACGGTTTGTCCCACACCAGAAACACCAAGGTCGGTAACGATTTTGTTAGAGGTGTTTCCGGTGGTGAACGTAAGAGAGTTTCCATTGCCGAAGTCTCTCTTTCTGGTGCCAACTTGCAATGTTGGGATAATGCCACCAGAGGTTTGGATTCGGCCACTGCCTTGGAATTCATCAGAGCTTTGAAAACAGGTGCTGCTATCTTGGATACTACTCCTCTTATTGCCATCTACCAATGTTCTCAAGACGCCTACGATTTATTCGACAAGGTTGTCGTTTTGTATGAAGGTTACCAAATCTTCTTCGGTAAAGCCACTGAGGCCAAAAAATACTTTGTTGATATGGGTTGGGAATGCGTTCAAAGACAAACAACTGCTGATTTCCTTACATCCCTTACTAACCCCGCCGAAAGAATCCCATTGAAGGGTTACGAAGACAAGGTTCCTAAAACTGCCAAAGAGTTCGAAACCTTCTGGAAGAACTCTCCCCAATACGCTGCCTTGGTCAAGGAAATTGACGAAAACATCGCCCACTCCAAGGAATTCAACGTCAAAGAAGAATACCACAATTCTCACGTCGCTAAGCAATCCGACCACGTTTCTCAAAAATCTCCCTACACAGTTTCTTTCCCCATGCAAGTCAAGTACATCATGCAGAGAAACTATTTGCGTTTGAAGGGTGATCCTTCAATTGCTATTTCCTCGGTTCTAGGTCAATTAGTTATGGGTTTGATCTTGTCATCAGTGTTTTATAACCAACCTGACACCACTGAATCGTTTTATTACCGTGGTTCCGGTTTGTTCTTTGCTGTCTTGTATAACGCTTTCGCTTCCTTGTTGGAAATTATGGCTTTGTTCGAAGCCAGACCAATTGTTGAAAAACATAAAAAGTATGCATTATATCGTCCATCTGCCGATGCTCTAGCAGGTATCATTACTGAATTGCCAATCAAAATGCTTATGTCCACCTCATTTAATTTTGTTTTTTACTTTATGGTTAATCTTAGGAGAGAACCAGGTAGATTCTTCTTTTACTGGTTGATGTGTTTCGTGTGTACCTTGGTCATGTCTCATTTCTTTAGATCTTTGGGTGCTGTTTCGACCTCGGTTGCTGGTGCCATGACTCCAGCTGCTATCTTGTTGAGTGCTATGGTTATCTTTACTGGTTTCGTTATTCCTACCCCTAAGATGTTGGGATGGTCCAGATGGATCAACTACATCAATCCCGTGGGTTTCGTTTTCGAAGCCTTGATGGCTAATGAATTCTCAGGTCGTGAGTTTGAATGCTCAAGATTCGTACCCTCTGGTCCTGGCTATGAAGACGTTGCCCTTGGAAACCAGATCTGTGCCACTGTTGGTAGTTCTCCAGGATCAACTACTGTCTCTGGTACTAGATATCTTTATGAAACTTACACTTACGAAAACGCCCACAAGTGGAGAAACTTTGGTATTGTTGTTGCATTCGCTATTGTTTTTTTGGGTGTTTACATCAGTTTGACTGAATTCAATAAGGGTGCCATGCAAAAGGGTGAAATTGCTTTATTCTTACGTGGTGACATCAAGAAAAACAAGAGAATGGCCAAAAAGAATCAAGCCAAGTCCTCTGATATCGAAAACGGCCAACTCGATGAAAAGGTTGAATATAAAGACACTATGGAAGCAAACAATACTTCGTCGGCTTCTTCCGACACCAACGAATTGCCTGCTTCTAAAGAAATCTTCCATTGGAGAGACTTGACTTATCAAGTTAAGATTAAATCGGAAGACAGAATTATTTTGAATGAAGTTGACGGATGGGTCAAACCTGGTCAATTAACCGCCTTGATGGGTTCATCTGGTGCGGGTAAGACCACGTTATTAAATTGTTTATCTGAAAGAGTTACATCTGGTGTCATTTCTAGTGGTACCAGAATGGTTAATGGTCACTCATTAGATTCTTCTTTCCAAAGATCCATTGGTTACGTTCAACAACAAGATTTACATTTGAGTACTTCTACTGTCCGTGAAGCCTTAAGATTCTCAGCCTACTTGAGACAACCTGCTTCAGCTTCTAAAAAAGAAAAGCAGGATTACGTGGAGTATATTATTGATTTATTGGAAATGAACTCTTATGCCGATGCCCTTATTGGTGTTGCTGGTGAAGGTTTGAACGTTGAACAAAGGAAGAGATTAACTATCGGTGTTGAATTGGTTGCTAAGCCTAAATTGTTGTTGTTCTTGGATGAACCAACTTCTGGTTTGGATTCCCAAACTGCTTGGTCTATTTGTAAATTGATGAGAAAGTTGTGTGACCACGGTCAAGCTATTTTATGTACTATCCATCAACCTTCAGCTTTATTATTGAAAGAGTTCGATCGTTTACTTTTCTTGCAAAAGGGTGGTCGTACTGTTTATTTTGGTGACTTGGGTGACAATTGTCAAGATTTGATTGATTATTTCGAGAAGTACGGTGCTGACCCATGTCCTAAGGAAGCCAACCCGGCTGAATGGATGTTGGAAGTTGTTGGTGCTGCTCCAGGTTCTCATGCTAAACAAGATTATTTCGAAGTCTGGAGAAACTCCTCTGAATATGCTGATGCTCTCAACGAATTAGACAATATGGAACAAGAATTGGTCAAGATTCCAAAGGATGACTCCCCAGAGTCTCATAAGACTTATGCTTCTTCCATCTGGACTCAATATTACCTTGTCACTCAAAGAGTTCTTGTTCAAAACTGGAGATCCCCAAATTACATTTACGCAAAAGTTTTCTTGGCTGTATCCACCTGTTTGTTCAACGGTTTCTCTTTCTTTGATGCTGGTACCTCTTCTCAAGGTTTGCAGAATCAAATGTTCTCGGTATTTATGTTTATGATTGCTTTCACTACTTTGGTCCAACAAATGCTTCCATTTTTCGTTGCTCAAAGAGATGTCTACGAAGTCAGAGAAGCTCCATCCAGAACCTTTTCATGGCTTGCATTTATCACTGCTCAAATCAGTTCTGAAGTACCATACCAAATTGTTGTTGGTACTTTAGGTTTCTTCTGTTGGTACTACCCTGTCGGTCTCTACAAAAATGCCGAACCTACTGATTCGGTCAATAGTCGTGGTGTTTTGATGTGGTTGTTCATTATTGCTTTCTACGTTTACACCACCACTATGGGTCACTTGTGTATTTCCTTCATTGAAATCGCTGATAATGCTGCAAACTTGGCTGTTACTTTATTCACCATGTGTTTGAATTTCTGTGGTGTTTTGGCTACTGCTTCTGCTCTTCCTGGATTCTGGATCTTTATGTACAGAGCCAATCCATTCACTTACCTTGTCCAAGGTATGTTATCTACTGGTTTAGCTAACACTGAAGTCGTATGTACTTCTACAGAATTATTGAGGATTAACCCACCAAGTGGTCAAACTTGTGGTCAATACTTCAACAACTTCCTCAATACTGCTGGTGGTAATTTACTTAACCCCGATGCTTCATCCGATTGTTCTTACTGTCAATTAAAGAGTACCAATGACTTTTTGAGCTCTATCGGCGCACATTTTTCTGAAAGATGGAGAAACTTTGGTCTTGTTATTGCTTTTATTGGGATCAACGTTATCTTGTCCATCTTCTTCTACTGGTTGGCAAGAGTTCCAAAGGGTAACAGAGAAAAGAAGAAGAAGGATTAATTTTTAATAAAATAATATAATATGTTTATAAATAACAACTAAATAATATGTTTGTATAAAGTTTAAATTGAATATAGATTAAGGTAAGTAAAGTTTAAGACAAATGTAATTACGTCGGGAATAAAGGGGGTAGCCGCAGATCAGAAAAACAGTTGGATTTCCACAAAAATTTCAATAAAAAGATTAGCGGTGACACTTCAATATTATTCTGCAAAATCATGTACGATCAATCAAATGAGACCGACGTTGCGTTCTTTGTATTGCACTCCGTGTGTTGATAAAGAGATATTTGCTACTGAATTTCAACAGTGCTCTTTGCATGTTCCAAACTATTTTAATTTCTGAAAGATTTGCGGGGAAGTTCAGGGAGAAATAGCGAGGATGAAGTGTTCTAGGTGTAAGAGTAATAGTTAGGGGTATTATTGCTACCGAGAATATACATAACACGAAGTATTGAACCTGAGTTACTACCGAACTTATGACTACGTTTATTAATGCCCTCTTCGTAATTGTTCAAGCCGAGATCATCTGTCCATCGTCGTTAGTGCCGCGCTCCGACCGCTATGGCCCCTCGCAGTGGCATGTTAAATCACCTGATCTCGCTGGTCTCCGCCGTATAAATCAAAGCTTCCACCACTAGCAATTTGAACAACCACCAGCACAATGGCTACCGCACAGCAAATTCATGATACCAGTCTCCCTATCAGGGACCGTATGGAGGCCCTTATCAGATTGAAACAACAACAAATCACCGATGGGGTCAAAAACGTCGACACTGTAGATTTTCACGTCGACTCGTGGGAAAGGGGCAACCACGGAGGAGGAGGTAGATCCATGGTATTACAAAATGGAACTACATTTGAAAAGGCCGGGGTCAACATTTCAATAGTACACGGGAACTTGCCGGCCGCAGCCGTTGAAAGAATGAAGGCTGACCACCAAAACCTCCAATCTTCAAGTACTGATGGAAGTCTTGATTTCTTTGCATGCGGATTATCCTTGGTACTTCACCCTCATAATCCCCATGCACCAACCGTCCATGCCAATTATAGATATTTTGAAACCATTGATCCCGAAACCAAGAAATTGCAATCGTGGTGGTTTGGTGGAGGGTGTGACTTGACTCCTTCGTACTTATACGAAGAAGATGCCAAGCATTTTCACCAGCAGTACAAAGATGCTTTGGACAAGTACGATACCCTGTTGTATCCCGATTGGAAGAAGTGGTGTGACGAGTACTTTTACATCAAACACAGAGGTGAAACAAGAGGTGTAGGAGGAATATTTTTTGATGACTTTGACAAGTTGCCTGCAGACCAGATTGTGCACTTGGTTGAAGATTGTTTCGATGCCTTTTTACCTTCGTACATTCCGTTGGTTGAAAGAAGAAAGGACACTCCGTTTACTCCAGAACAGAGAAATTGGCAGCAAATCAGAAGAGGCCGTTATGTCGAATTCAATTTGGTACTCGATAGAGGAACCCAGTTTGGTTTGAAAACTCCAGGTTCCCGTATTGAAAGTATCTTGATGTCGTTGCCTGCCACTGCATCGTGGGTTTACGACCACCACCCCGAAGAGGGTTCTGAGGAGGACAAGTTGATGAAAGTAGTTAAAACTCCTGTCAACTGGCTTAATATCTAGACCTGTAAATAGTAAATAGATGACATATCTCCCTTTCTAATACTTGTATCCCCCTACAGTCGCTTCTGGAACCTGTTAGTTGCAAATTTCAGACATAGCATAGCACTATATGCAGGCCAACAGCATCGACAGGTTCGAGGGAAGCAAAAGAACCATAATGGTGGCCAGCTATCAAGTAGCTTGGATAAGCGCTCCAGAACCCACAAGAGCACTGTATTCTACTGCTACCGCAAACTCCCTATGGCTTCAAAGCCCCGGGCCTAACCGACTGCAACCTCCAAATATCACGTGACCACTTCCTCGGCTCCCCACAAATCACCATATGAAGGCGACGGCATTTCTGCAACCCTGCTACAGTATACATCAGCATCAATGACTTACGATCTTGGACCCAGGGGCAGAGAGCTTGTAGGATCGCAAGACTACAGTGAAAACTCAGCTGTTCCACAGGAACTTGACTTTTTGGTTAACAACTTACGGTCACCTGGCCCTGACTTGACTGTATCCAAAGCCCTCGGATACTTGTACCATTATATTCCTTATGTGAAATACGAACACAACTTGCGAGTTATAGTGGCCAGTTTTCTCAATTCGCCTGTTTGTTTTGGTGGAAATACATCGTTTGAAGACAACTACCTAATCATCGAGGTATTCAAGCTTATAAGTGAAAAGAAACTCAAAGTCTCCCAACCAACCTTATCTTTGAAGTCTTTTTATACGGTTTTGGAAAAGGAACTTACCCACTTTGTCGAATTTAATCCTTTTGCCAATGCTTGGAAAGTATTACCCATAATTGCCGGGCTTCAATTGTCGAACGACCTCAGAGACTCTCTCCATACCAGGTCCAATGTCTTGGAATACAGGTGGTTTTTCAGCAGCTTTGACTCGAACATATCCAAACTCTTTCGCAAATGCTTACACTACAGTCTTTCACCGACATTACACGATAATATTGTCAACTTGTCGCTCCTAAGCTTGGCCATCTCCTACAGGAAGAACACCAATCTTGCCGACTACACCACCAACATATCGAGTGTATTTCTCATTAAAAAGATCTTTAGACTACTTTACTTGCATCCCGATACCTCTTTGATGTCGTACACCAAGTTTCTCGCCTTGGATCCCATGGGTGGCCCCAACATGGAGGAGTATATCCAGAAGGAAATCTTGCAACGTCCAGTGGTCAAGCACATCAACAGACTCTCTTTTCTCCTAGAAGAGTACATTAAGCACTTGAATTTTACACCCCAGTCTTCGGACGTTATTGACGAGGTTTTGCAATACTTGCACAACTTCAACAGCACGTTGAACAGGAATATCCTGGGTTCCGGCCAGTACAACGACGAAAAGAACTCTGCCAGTTCTCGGGCACCGCATCACCAGCTCTGGTACATTCTCAAGGGCATACTTTTCCTGCAGACCGTAATTTTCCAGGGTATCTTGACGAGATTCGTGACATCCAACCAGAGCTACTGGCCACGATTTCTTGCCAACTCGGCCGCTTCAAAAGAGGTGGAATACCGGCAGTTTGCTCTTAGGATACTCCACTGCTTGTACCACGTCAACTTCATCTTGCTTTCCATAGGCCAGGGTGGCTTTGACAACTACAACTTCGTGTACTATTTGGCCATTGAGCTCAGTTTGGGTTCAGCCAAGCAATTTGAGAGTTTCACCATGCGTTTGATTGGAAACTACACCGAAATAAACTTGCACTATCATGCTTTAAATCAGGACTACATTGCCCGTACAAAAGTACTCTTTGTGTTGGGGTTGTGGGAAAACTACTTGCAGCTGAAAGCCAAGGATTCGGGCTTTGTCAGACAAGAGATCTTTGATCTTTGCATACACTTGGCCGACGACAAGAAGTACACCGACTTTAACTTGATTGAAGCCTCACACTCAGCATTACTCTTGTGCTTTTCCAACAAGGGAAATGACGATATAAAAGAAAGCATCCATTACGTGGAGCTCTTGTTCTCACAGTTTCCAACAAAATTATCGTCTAACCAGTTGAGTATTGCCATTGAGACCATTGGAAAAAAAGTCTTGTCCAACCCAATAGCTTACAACGACCTTCCTTTCACTGATTCCACCCAAGAGTTTGTGAGCTTTCTCTTGAATCGGTCTGCTAATATCTTGCCGGGACTCAACATAAAATCAGCCACTGACCAAACCAACAAGTTCGCTTCTGCCCAGCCCATACCCGAGATTGAAGCGAACTCCACCCTTCGCAACATGGATAAGAAATCAAGGAAAGAAGGTGATATCATCGATGCCAACAAGAAAAAGAAGCCCAAGGATATATTCAAATTGGATGTATTGCCGTATGCAGAGGTAGCAAAGGAATACGAGTTTCAATCAAGATATACTCCTGAAACAATTAGAGAAGCCTATATAGTTTCCATCATCAACCTTATTCCGTATCTTCCACTATCTACGTTTACGTCGTGGTTAGATAGCATTTGGACGGAGATCTCCAGAAGTGATCCCAACGAAAGTGCCTTTTTGGTGTCGATCCTCTGGAAAGTCTTGGGAGAAAACTTGGATTTGAACCGTGCCGAGTTGGCCTACAAATGGTGGTACCTGGACAAACAAGTGCCTCTGAAGTTATAGATTACCTTTTGAATATAGCATTATCGGTAGTAGTAAAACATCGGTACGCGCACGCACGAGCATCTCATCGCTAAATTTCATAGTTGGAGAGATGAGAATTGGAGTTATATCAAGTACTACGATATGCCTAGAAAGAAGTCTGCCTCGAAGAAAGCTAAGGAGCAAGAAGGAGCCCAGGTGAATGACACACCTGTCGTTACCAAAACCTCCAAGATTAAGATCCAAGAACCCGAAGAATCGTTCTCCGAAGAGTCCTCATCGTCAGAAGAAGAAGACGAATATGGAGATTTAATTACCGAGGATGTTGAAAAGGGAATTGAAAAAGTGTTGAATGCCATCAAATCTGATCCTAAAAAGCTTTTGGACCCCGAACTCAAGTTTTTTGAAGACCCAGAGAACACCAGCTATGCCGACAAGAAGGAAAAGCCAATGTACTTGAAGGATTACCATAGAATGAACTTATTGTCAGGAGCTTACAAAGAAGATGAAGAAGAAAATGGAGAATTCAACACCGTTGATGGAGAAAAGCCATTCGTAGTTACCCAAAGAGAAGAAAGAAACCAGTTACTTTCAGATATCAAGAATGCATTCAGCGAAGGTGAAGAAGAAGAAGATGATGAGGATGATGGATTTATGAAGAAAGTTGAAGCTAAACCCAGAATCAACGCTGACGATATAAGACCATTGAACTTGCCTGATCCATCCAGAAACGAAAATGAGTTCTTAAAAGCATTCCTCGACAACCAAGCCTGGATTCCCACCAAAAACGATAAAGTAATCGACTTGGATAGAATAAACCAGGACGATGAAGAAAACTTTGACGATGCTGTAGAGAAGTTCGAACATGCTTACAATTTCAGATATGAAGATGCAAATGCTGCAGAGATTGTATCGTATGCCAGAAACCAAGCTACATTAAGAAGATCGGCCACCAAGGGACGTAAGAAGCAAAGAGAAAAGGAACAAGAAGATAGACAGAGTGAAAATAAGAAGAAGGAAGAGTTATTGAAGAAGAAGAAGACCACCAAGATGAATAAAATTGTAGACAGGTTATCCAAGATCAAAGAAGCCGTTGGCAACGACGTCAGTGACGAAGTAATCCAAAAGGTATTTGGAGATTCTCTTCTTAATGACGATTTCGACGACGCTGATTGGGACAGTAAGATGTCACAGATCTTTGATGAACAATACTATGGGGCAGAACTTGAAAAGCCTACCTGGGACGATGATGAAGAAATGGGCGAAGACTTTGGCGAAGAAATAGAAGAAAATCAAGACGAAGATGACGAACAAGAAGAAGAAGAAGAAGATAAAGAAGAACCCCCAAAGAAAAAGTCAAAGAAAGAAATCTTGAAAGAAAAGAAATCGTCCAAAAAAGACAAAGAAGGATTAAGATCCAAGGCCCAAGCCATTGTAGAAGCCAATTCCCACTTGATCTTGGACGAGGTTGAGGAAGAAAGAGGAAGATCTAGAGGCGATGAGGTTAAGTTCAAGTACCGTGAGGTATCACCTGAGACTTTTGGATTGACCACTAGAGATATCATATTGGCCGATGACAAGCAGTTGAACAACTTCATTGGTATCAAGAAGTTTGCACCATATAGAGCCAAGGAGTCAAGAATGAAGGACAAGAGAAAGTATACCAAGAAGAAGCACTTGCAAAACTGGAGAAAGGAAGTGTTTAATGACAAGCACGGAGCGCCGCTTCCAGATGGAGCCAAGGAGAATGAGATTTGGATTCCAGCCGAAGAAGAAACCAAACCTTCCAAGGTAGACAGAAAGAGGAAAAGATAGGCATAGCTGGTGAAAAAGATCTATTAGAATAGCTGAATAGCAAGTAAAACAAACGTATATAAGTAAAAATTGGAGATATCTAATATAAAATAAGATGTCACTTTTAATAGTTAATCAATAGTAAAGAGTACAATAATTATTCGTACTTATTTGGAAAGCTCAAGATAGACTTGGTTGGACCTCTTTTTAAACCAAAGCTCTTTATTGATCTTCTAGAGTTGGTTGGTTTTTCTTCCATGCTAGGGTTCTTAACACTGGACAACCAAAGATTAGCACCGGCAATACAACAAACGGCGATGAAGATCATAACACCAACAATCCCGAAGAACCAATGAAGGTTACCTTGTGCCTCACCCGGAACAGTGACATTCATACCAAACATACCGGTGACCAAATTCAATGGAACCAAGACTGTACCTATGATGGTGACTTTGGACAAAAGTTCAGTGACGTTCAAATTGGAGTAGAACGATTCGACTTGCAACTGGGCCAAGTAGTTGGCATGAGATCTACTAAAGATCTTTTCGTAGGCCAACAAGTTTTGGAACATGGTGACGACGTGATCCTGGATATCTCCCAAGTACAAAGCAATGTCAGCTCTTGGTTGAGCGATGCCATTTGGAGCATGGTAATGCCACTGGCTGCTCAAGTTATGAGCAGAAGCACCAGGCCCTCTGCCGAAACTAACACCGCCAACCCCTCCATGATTAAAACCTACTGGGTAGTTATGAGGGTCAGGAGGGCCATGTTGTCCTACACCACTGTAGTCGGCCACTTCGTCCTGGCATCTTTTGGCAAACATCTTTATGACATCAGCCTTTCCTGACAATAAACGCATCAAAGTCATCACCTTCCGCCTGGATTCACCAATTCTCTGCAACATATTACTGAATTCCATATCACGGGTCACAAACACCGAGTCTTCAATGGCATCAGCCTCGTACTCAATCCCGGTGATGACAGGTGCAAAACCATCAGTGATGTCATCGATCAATGCATAGCACAACCAGTCGGCACTGACATCGACATAGTCTCTCAACTGACGGACTCTTCTTCTGACATTGGCCGGGTGGAAGATGGGGGAAAAGTGGAACGTCAAAACACCCTCTTTGAACACAACGAGATATACGTTGATGGGTTCCAAGTAGTCTTCGGACTCCTTGTCGGGTTCGAAGGTATGGAAACACACAAAGTAGTAGTTTCTAAACAATTCCACCTTTTCACGGGTTTCTTGCATTCTAATATCTTCAGCGGTCAAAGGATGGATACCAAATGCCTTGGCGAGCATCTTCATTTCAGCATCTGTAGGACACACACAGTCCAACCACCAGGTACTCTCGCCCTTTCTGAACAAGTCACTTACAGTCTGGCCAGGCTCGATAAGGGATGGAATATCGGGTGCGTGCACAGTTTCTTCAGATTCGGAGCTGAAGAACGAGAAACGGTCAGGAAGACTCGAGCTGGAGTCGGTGATTCTGGTACCACCGAACTTGACCTGGTCTGAGTGAGACGACTCGTCGCCTTTGAGGTGTTCTATTTCGTCATCTTCAGTGGAAAGATCAGATGGATTGCGGTCGTGAATGGACTTGATGGAGCTTTCGTCCATCTCCTTGTTCTTGTGGAAGAGAGAGTAAGTGGTTTTATTCAAGATGTTCTTGGGGGTGTACTTGAGGGCAGCATTGCTCTGGGTGGTGTTGGTGCGAATGGAACCGGTCGACTTGGCATCTCTAGTGGAGACTCTGAACGCCGCCCGGTTGGCAATCATTTCTTGCTGTTCCTTCATCAAACGTTCCTCGTCACGTTCAGCCTTGATAAAGTCTTCAATCTCGTCAAAGTCGATACCTTTGATTCTTACGTGCTCTCTCAACATAGGGAAGCAGACGTCTTCTTCAGTTTCCTGGGAAGATCTGGAAGCGTGGGAGTCGGCATCGCTGTCGATTGAAGAACGGGAAGGTCTTCTTTCCCGCTTGTTGCCTCTGTCGATGTCCTCGGCGCTTTCGTTGGTTTTGGACTTGGTCATGGGTGAAACTAGGTCGGAGTCCAAGTTTTCCACCACCGATGGGCTTCGCTTGTACTTTCTGGCTAGCGAGCCCTTTCTGGGCACAGGGACAGGCGAAGCAGTGCCCTTGGGGGCCGCCTCGTCGCCGGAATGGTCATGGGGCTTGATGGGGTGCACCAACGACTTGATCTGTTCCGAAAACGAGTGGGACCTCCCGCCAGCCCTGCCGCGCCTGGCAGCAGCAGCCAACGAACCAGGGGTACCTCTGATGTAGGCAACACCGGCAGGATCATTGTACGGATCACCTTCATCGTAGTCATCCTGGCTGGCACCTAGATTGAATTCTCGGCGCAAACTGTTCATGTACCGATGAGGTCTGGCCCCCTCAGTGTGGACCTGGCCAGAGGCGTCAGTGACATAGGTCCGGGGCACGCTTGGTTGCAGCTGCCCGCGGGAAGGGTGGACAGGTGGAGATGCGTGTTTGGTGGTGGAAAGCGGGTCTTCATGGTCCGTTTCGTTGTCGCTTTCGATTGCCGAGGATGAAGCAGCATGGTCTCTCGAAGCAAGGACCAGGGCATTACGGGCAGGTAAAGATGGTTCCTGATGTCTGTGATCATCAAGAATCTCATCGGGATTGGTGTTTCCCATATCTCTGGCTGGAGAAGCCGAGCGAAAACTATCAGAGTCAGACATTGTTCTAATTGACCGATGAGCTTGCAATCATAGTTTTCTTTGTATTAAACCTATAGTACAGCCTTTTAGTTTTTTGGAAGTACAAGGCAAATGATTATGGCGAAGTATTTGGTAATCATGTATGAAAAAATAACTATAGCAAATGCCTTAGTGTTGGTTGGTTTGGATAGCAAAAAAAAACTAGCAGCAAAATGGCAGCAAATTCAAATTATTTATATGAAATTGAACTCGCAAAAAATTTTACGAGTAGCGGCGCTGGCGGGAGGGGCGTGGCTGCTGCAGTGGGAAAGAGTGCGACACGGCGAAAAAAGGGCCCCAGTACGCTAATGGATGTGAAAAATTAGGGTAAATTAGGGTAAATTAGGGTAAATGAGGATCAGCTATGGTCAATTAGGGTAATAATTAGGGCAGGATTATTATTATGGATGGATGATCCCGCCCCAGATAGTGGCCGCTACGCTAACGATGCTATTTTTTGACAGTAGCCCAGCTATGTAAGTAGAGAATGTACTCAAGGAGTATAGAATGTACCTATGTTGCTGCAGATACACGGCAGCCAAGGCAGATGTTTAGGGTTGGCAGCGGGAACGGGTCCCCATCGGTAGGTATATGACTCTTATCATTGTTCCACTGGACCTCAATAGGGTCTTCCCCCCTTCCGGCGCTAGTCGAATATGAAGCTGTCGCACTGAGGGATTAATTTAGAGATATTTTGATTAATCTTGATTAAATGAGGCAAGTGCACAGTGGAAAATTACGCCTAAATATAACCCATCGCCCTCTGCTGAAGTACCCCATTGATGTGATTGGCCTGCTTGGGACAAAAGAAAACCTGCGGCTAAGCCCCGATGCTTAATCTGTTAACGGCTCTGCAAACGGCAACGGCTCTACGGCTTCTGGCCCGCAGCCCGCCAGACCATTCGGTCTTCTGTTGTGCCAATGTACGTCCCATCTGCCTCCGCTGCCTCTGCTCCTCTCTGCTCCCACGGGCAGCCCAGACCATCTCGCCAGCACACGACCGCGTCCTCAACCTTGGGTGGTAGCGCCGCCCGCCTCTCCCCCGGCGCGTGGCTTTCCTCACGTGCTGCGACCTTCCGGCAAAATTTTATCAGTCCATACTGGTTGGCTGGATCTACATAGGCCACGACGACGACCACAGGCTGTATCCTTTCATACCAACGTCTCCTGCTCCCACTGCACACACTGGCACCTGCTATTCACCTGTTTTCCCCATCAAAGCCCTCTTTATGCGCATCATACACTAGATCATACGACCCCCATGCTGTTGCGACAGTGGCCCTTCAAGCAAACTTGTCACAATTTGTACTTTAATTTTCGAAATTACAGGCCTACCAAACACAGACCTTCTTTTCTAGCGACAAACCATCCTTTTTGTACCAACATTCAACTTCTCGATGCATCTTACACCAACTGGTTCATCCGAACTTCCAAAACCTTACCTGGTAAACTATTCAACATATCTTCAGAACACGCTGCCAAACACCCGTCTGCTTTCCGAAAGAAACCCCACTGCTCATTAAACAATGCCCTACCGACTTCGGCGCTTTCCACTCCTATCATTTCCTATGCTGTGCCCGATTCTGTGTCGGAAGAGACTATACCCAGCCCGAAACTCCACCTTATTAGAGGCGTATCGCTTCTAATTCAGAACGGAGACCTTGTGCTGCTTCACCAAAAGCTAATTGACAATGCAGAGCACGTTGATTCAAACATTCTTCTCTACACTTTGGACCAGACATTGCTCAACATTCCGTCTCCCCCTCCCCAGTACGGACTCAGCTGTGACATCGAAGCACCATTATACAAGGCACAGAGTCTGCTCAACACAAACAGTTCCTACCACACGTTCCTATACTCGCGAATACCATGTCTATACCGAATATGCAAGGACTTTGAACATGTGGTGCCCAAAACCAACCAGCATTTCCAGCAGCATTACATATGGTTGTGTTACCACACCAACGACATGACCAAGCTTGAGTCTCTCGTGAACTTCTATCTCCAGAACTCCAGCTATAACCCCAGAACATTGGGATACATCTTTAGTGGCTTCATTCTCAACTACGAGGTAGAGTTTGCCAAAACCCTCTTTCAGAGCTTGCTTTCTCTTGGCCGGGATTTGCATGTTTCGCTCTTAGAGACTATCATCTTCCAGTTGATCCAAGTAGACGCATTGTTTGAGAACTTGACGTCTATTTTTCAGAGCTGGATCTCCGTGGAGAACGTCCGAGTAACCCCTTTAGTGTTGGCCATGTTGCTCAAGCAGCATCACAAGTACGCTTCTCCAGAAGAGTTGCATCTGTTTTTACAAGCAGGGGAGCTGTACGGGTTTTCCGACCACTACTTGTTGGAAACTCTCGGCTTGCAACACCAGATTATCCAAAGAGTCCCAGGTTCCCACCAAAAAACCATCTTACCTCAAGACTTAGCTCACATAGAAGGCATAGCCAGCTCCATTACAGCTAAACCTGACTTGGAGAACTTCTACTTGCAAATGCTTCAGTTTTTTGTCCAGTACTCGAACATCAAAATGGTCCAGTATATTCTAATGAACATCAACCACCATGAGATCGAACTTGGTCATCATCACTTCAACCTTATTGCCGATTACTACGTCAGACACGGTAAGTTTATCTATTTAGTCAAATACTTGGAGTCTTCTAGCTCCAAGATTGAGTTTGAAGAACAGTACTTGGGTAAAGTGTTTGAAGCATTTGTACGGGCGTATCCGTACCGGGCCTCTGAATTTAGCTATAACTTCCACATGTGGATTAAAGGCCACCGAAGCCTTAGTGAAGAGACTAAAAATAAGTTGATCAACAACCTTCGCATCACTAAGTTGAATTCAAAGCTTACGCCTTACCACATTGACCGCAACTTATTGGAGCTCAAAAAGCAGAAGTATGATTCATCCTACTGGAAAACCATAGACTGGAAAAAAGATAAGAATGGGCGCATACTTCGATTTGGCGACCAAGTCCAGTACCGGGTCAATAAAGGTTTCTTGGACGTTTTGCGCAAGGGCGTTCGGCCGGACGTCCAGTTGATTCTCAACACCTTCAAGCGACTGGATTTGAGCAATAAGTACACATTGATCGACTTGATGAAAAAGACCCGCACCTACAGCAGTCGCCAGATCGAGCTCGACTTAATCATGCTCCAGGCCAAAAATACCAAGGAGTCGTTACTGCATTACTATAATCGGTTGGATCACAAGAAGTTGAACTCCAATACCCGTATAAAACTAGCTCGGATGTTGATGAACAAGAACTTGTTCCGCGAGTCGAGCCAAGTTCTTGCAGATATTAATATGGAGGATCTTGACGACAAGTCTATAATGATCAAGCTCAATATTCAGTTGAGAAATTCAACTAACAGCAGTGACTTTTGCGGTATAATAAGTGCCATTGAACGATTTCCAATAGACAACATTCTGTTGAGTCCGTACATCTACAACCAATGTTGTTTTATTGAAAAGAAATTGGCGGCCAAGCTCCAGCATTCTGAAAGGAAAAGCGCCGAAAAAGAAAAAAATGAACGACATGAGAAGGAAGTATTCCCTTCAGAACACGCTGATGAACGACTGGAGTATAAGAAGTCTTCACTCTTGGCCCTTGAAAGTCTTCGGGGCCTCATCGCAGACATTGGGCTTCGTCTAGAGAAAGACGAACCCCAAATATCTACATCGGTGTCCCAACTCTTTGTGTTTTTGGACAGGTGGATAGACCGTACCGGTACATAGCATCTTGTATATTACTGTATATAGCTCAGCATATCTAGACAACATCGTTTAAACTACTTAATTTAGCAGAACCTATGCTGCACATTATGCACAAATACCTCTAATTACATGCTAATCGACCCTTGATAGTAATCATGGAGTTGATCAACGTGTATTATAGTAAAATTGAATAAACTCAAACAGGAATCATCTTGGGCAATAATTAGTTTTGCCTATTCAATACGTATCTCAACTACTATTATTAAGTTAAGTTTGCAGCTATGGAAATTGCTCATGTGAGTTTCAACAGAGAACTGGGCCAAGAGAATATTGGAAATTTAATGCCCGCCGCTGCTGAGAACATTCCACAGAAATATAGAGAAAGCTATGCCGCTGTCGTACCCTCGAAGCCACCGGATGCAAACTTTCGGCTCTAGTGAGCTAGAGTATGGTTTGAAACTCCCGAAGAATAAACGATACAACTGGTTACGAGGGTAGCCATCGTATCAACAGTACATAATTTTTACAAGGCTAAGGAGAAGAGATATCACTATGTGAAGTAATTCATTTATGTAATTTTCTAGAATATCAAGAACAATACTAAAGATTCGGATCATTTTACGTCCCATAAGTCCGGTAAGCCTAATAAAAGTTGCTCTAGTTGTGTTGCAACAGAGGAAAAACACAAGTTGTTTTAGTTACACGAATATTGTTTTGAGAAAATTGATAGACATTGCCGAAACGTACTATCAAACTGAAAGATGGGCTCAACGTTTAAAATATTGCTGGAAATAGAAGTCCAATTAGTCCGCGATATACCAATGTAGACATAATGAGAAATCTCGGAGGTAAGAATTAGACAAGCGGTTTTATAACATTTACGACAGCGAAAATGTCTGGGCATGCAAACGCAATATTACCTATTACAGTGTTTTTAACCAAGTTCCAAACTAGACGATAGACCAAATATGGAGATCTGGTCTAATGATACGCCGTAGTTCTTGTCTTGAAACTATACTAGTGAAAAAAAATATCTTTAACGAACAAAAAGATCATACCTGACTACTATTGTGCAAAAATTTTAGGTACAACGGATACAAGACATATATGTCTTGGCATATCATAAGTAAAGTACCATCTCAGAATCCATGACATATGCATAGTCTAAACGGGCGGGCAGTGGCATTTTCTTAAAAAATTGATCTGAGATAGAATGACTATACATGAACTATTTTCAGAAAGCCGTATTCGTTTTACGAACTGGAATAAAGTTCGATGATCTGATTAAATCTAACGTATACTGTAGAATCATTCGTTTTTCGAATCTTCGCATTTAAGGATAAGGTTTGAAAATGTAAACTTTACCCCATCTAAACATATTACGATATAGCATTTCACATATGCCCATATAATCTCTCAATTCTAGATAGTTTAAATACAATTCTCGATAATTCCGAGGTTCAATTAGGCGTTATACACTTCTTTTCCATCACGCGAAATAAGGTTTCCGTCAGATATACGTTAATATGGCTTATAGTATATGATGAATAGCGATATATTCACCGATTTACGATATACTCTGCATCAAGGTTAAGACCCATTATTATTGAGGCAATATCTTTGTATTTGAAAATAGATAATTACCTTCGATGCATTCTGAATCGCAGTTGATAGCTCAGTCGAAAAATTCTTGGTATGTGGGGTACTTTGCGTTTACTACAAAATTAAGTTTATGTGGCCACCAGCAGGATGGGTAGATTCAAAAGCTTGTTTTGGTTTAGAGTATATCTGACATTTTAGGTTTGCATCAATGAAGATACTATGTTAATACTAGGGACAGCTAATGGTTAATACTCTTTTAGGAAGCGCATTTCATAAAACGTAAGCTATCGCGTTATTGTTCAAGGGCTTCATCACTATCCCAACCATACACAATGATTCAACCAATAGAAGATGCCTTTCGCTTGAATTTTGTCAAGAAATCGGTCGGCTGTTGTCCCGAAAACTTTTATAGACAGGTCTGTTAGAAACAAAAGCAGCTTTGTGTCGTAGACTTCCGTTTGCAGCCAAACCCAGTTTGGAAATGGCTTCGGTATAGTGGAGAACAGCTTGTAAACCATGAACAGTAATAATATTGGATTGGTGGAGAAGAGCCTGTAATGACATAGACCGCTTCCTTACAACCGTCAATTAATTTCAATTAATAGTCTATAAAAGTCAAGCATCTTCCTTTCAATTAAATGTTCCTTCTCCATCATCCAGTTTTAGAATGCAGTGGCTCTCAGTTCTCTTCCTTCTTTCATTCCTCCAAGCTTCTATTGCAGCTGTAATTCCCAACGAGGAATTTATCGCTCGTGCTGAAGAGTTGGTACGTCGTGCTGATAAACCATCGCAGGGTGGATTCTATGCTCCACCTCCAGGGTGGGAAACTAATTTCAAATTAGGTGAAATCATTAGATCTCAGAAAGGACCTGGTAAGTTTGGTGTTTTCTTCTTCCCAGAAAACTTCAAGGAATCATACCAATTACTTGTTCGCTCTGAAGATTCTTTTGGAAAGCCAACAGCAATCGTCACAACTATCTTTGTTCCATACAATGCCAATCCTTCAAGAGTTTTATCTTACAATATTGCTGCAGATTCTGCTAGTGTTGACTGTGCTCCATCGTATGCCATGCAATTAGATTCTTCACCATTGACATGGGTGTTGGGATCAATTGAACAATTATTAGCTCAAGGTGGTTTACATAAAGGATGGTACGTAGTCATCACAGACTTCTTGGGACCAAAAGCTTCATTTGGTGCTGGATGGCAAGCGGCTCACGCTACTTTGGATGCATTGAAAGCAGTTGTTTCGTCTCATGACCTCACTGGAGTTGACCCTAATCCCGAAATCACTCTTTGGGGCTATTCTGGTGGTTCTCAACCAACTATCTGGGCTAGTGCTATTGCTGATTATTATGCTCCTGATCTTAACATCATCGGGGCCGCTGCTGGTGGTGTTCTTGTTGATCCTACAAATACTTCCAAAAAAGCCTTCGGTGGTATTTTCTCTGGTCTCGTCATTTCTGCTATCAATGGTCTTGCCCATGAATATCCCGAATTAGACACATACCTTAAGCAAACTCTTAAGCCAGCTGCTTTGGTAGCATTCGAAAAGAATAATGATCAATGTCCAATTATTGCTGGTGTCTTGAATATATTCAAAGACTGGAACGACCTTTCTGATTTGGGAATTGGAATCTTAGATCAACCTATTGTCAAGAATGTTACTGGTGCCAACAGTATGTTCAACTTACAGTACATTCCAAAAATTCCTCTTCTCTTTTATAACAGTAGACCCGATGAAATCATCCCAGCTACAGATGCCGACAGATTATATGATCAATGGTGTGCCGCCGGTGCTAACATCCATTACCGTCAAGACCTTGCTGGTGAGCATGTTATCCAAGCTATTACTGGCTCTGGATTTGCTCTTGAATGGTTAGAACAAAGATATAACGGTGAACCACAGCAAGGATGCTATAAAGACAAAAACTTTACTAATCTCCAAGGAGGAGTTTTCGGAACTATCAATTTGATTGTTGGTATTATCAAGAATTTCCTTGGATTCAAAATTGGACCAACCAGATTTGTTCAAGTCTATCAGTTAATCGTTAAAATTGTACAAGACTATTTTAGTAGAAATTAAACTTACTGACAGTTTTATATTTATGCCTGATTGTTCCGAAAATCAAAAACATCTTACCTCTATGTTTACGATTTATTATTCTAAAATTGCAACTTTTAGATGATAAACTCTACTATTGTTTTAAATATTTAATGAATTTGCCCGATTCCATAGCTAGTAGAGTCTAAATCCAGTAAAAACTCAAAAAAGTGAATAACTAGTACCAATCATTTATAGATAACGACCCAAACAGTGTAGAGAAAAGGACGGATCTTAGACCAGCTCTTGATAAGACCCAAATATTTAAATGAATAAAGCTTAAAGAATAAATTGGATCCTACCGGTACCGCCATGGGTATAGCCCAGCCTTTTAAACACCATTCAAGAAACCACCAGAACCAGAATGTTTTGTCCTGCACATAAGCCATATATAACTAGCGATAATCGGGCTTTCCAGGAGAACAACAGTAGCGAACATGGAGCTGAACCAGGAGAGTGTACAGCTATGGAGCAATATTGTAAGTCATTAACGACTTTTTGGACTCAATAATTCTAACCACATAGGATCCTGAACTAAATAGCAGTTTATTGGGCAAAATCACCTCGATCATCGAATGCTCGGTTTGTTCAGAGACCATGCATGTCCCGTTCACTACGGAGTGTGGGCATTCGTTTTGCTATGACTGTATATCGAGCTGGTTTGAAAACAAACTCAATTGTCCCAGCTGCAGACACGAAATCGAAAAAAAACCGGTGCTAAACATCCAACTCAAGGACATTGCTCGAAGCATGACTGATGTGCTTATTGACACTCGCGAAGAGGGAGAAGAAAAGAGCATACTAATCAAACAAAGACAGGAAAGTGTAAAGGCCTACGAAGCTGACGTGCAGCACAATCGACTTTTTGGCGACTTGTTCCAATCGGCTCTTACGTTTGTCGACAATTCTGATGGAGTGCCTCGATGCGGGGTATGTCATTGGGAGGCTCATGGAACAGTATGCTTGCAGTGCGGAACGCGATTTCGCATCCCACGAGAAGAAGAATACGATTCTGATGATGAAGATTTTTACAGCAACCATACAGGTGCGACACCAGTGAGAAGTTCCGAAGACGAATATGATTCGGCTGACAGTTTTGTAGATTCGCGCGGGTTCGAAGAGATCGACCGTGATAGAAACCGCAGTGCGGACGACGATATACTTTCAAGTGGGTCATCGCATGAAGAATGGCAGGGGTTTGGTGAGGGTGCGACCGATGAAAACTATCATAGTGGAGCTGCCGATAGTCCGATCCAGCTTCTGGGAAACGAGGAGGATTTTTATAATTCGGACGATATTATAGATGCATTGGACGAGTTCCATGAGAGTCACTTGAACGAGATCGATAGTGATTTGAATGATATTGACAGTGATATGAACGAGATGGAGGTGCAGCCAGGAAGACGCCGCCGGGTGATTGATATAAGTGATGAAGAGGATTAGGACATGAAGACAGTAATGAAGGTAAATAGCAAAACAAGTAAATGACTAATATTATTGGTTGCAAGTAAAAGTGAACTAGAGTGAATTAGAGTAAAGTAGACTTAGAACCACCATGTGAACTGTATAGACTAAGTTATAGTAAGTTGCATACTGGAGAATGTGAATTGTAGAGTGAAAGAGGTGAAATATTGCAAAGGCTGCGAAACTAGTGGCTCGCGAGAATTCGGCTGCGAAATTGAAGTGGAGCCTTATGAGACGTCGAGAAGTAGAAATGGTTAGAAGTATGCTGCTCAAGCTACGGTCCCAAGCAACACCTGGGCACATTCAAGCCACCCATTGTCTCTAGCTTCCCAACCCTGTTCACGATACCTACATATCACTGCTGGTCCCACCTCTGTCTGTCGCTGTCACATACTTGTCGCACCACCCTTACGTAATCAAGACTCTCGCCCAATAGACAAACATCCATTTGAAAAAATGGACTGATATCACCAACTCATCAACCAGTATCTTCATCGCCATGGACCCTCAAAGAATCATTAAGTTGCAAAAGCAATACCAGAACTCCACCAAGCCTTTGTGGTTAAGAGGAAAACACTCCAAGTTTGCCGTCTACCCATTCTACGCCGTCTTCACCATCGCTACTGCATTACCATTGTTCTACACCGGTAGAGCCATTGCTGGTATTAAAGACGAATAATTATAACGAATACGTGAATACGTAGTTTTAAATACACACATTTTGACTATAAATATGGATTAAGCTGCCATCTGCGTTTTCAAACGGTTGATCCGTTCTTGTATGCCTGTGTTGGACACACTATGAAACTTGTCCAACTGCTGTAGAAGTTGTTTGTAGTCTATAGCAAGACCACGGTGCTGTAATTTGATCTGACCAACTAACATGGCGTTATAGCCGATCAAATGAACCTTGGCTTCTTGATATGGTTCAAGTTCCATTGCATTTACGAGCCCGATGTTGGTACTTACGTCTGCTAAGTCGACATCGGTTGTTTGGTGCTCGATGTAGTTAACAAGATATCCCAATATGAAGAGAGTGATTGTGAATTGTGTTTGTTTCCCGCTACTGATACACTCCAATGCTTGGTTGACTGCCTGTAGCATCGGTCCAAATGCCCTAGCGTACAAGAGACGGGACACTTCTGCCACTTCACTGTAGTTTGTAGATAGAAGCACCACCAAGCGCAAAACGTGAAGATTGTATTCGGACTCTGGCAACATTTGCCCGGTCGAAACCTTCTGTAGAACATCTGAAACCAATCCGTGTACTACCCCCAAGCTCTCAAAATACTTCCCCGATTCCAAGTACCTTTCGAAGTATCCAAGAACAGATAGCTGGTGGCTGAACTGGTCAGTTTGGCGATATAATTCGCTCATAAACTCAAATATTTCCCAGTCTTGAAGTCGGGAGTCGGCCCCGATTAGTTGCGCCATCGATATTTGAAGATCTCGAGGTTCACCTAGCTGCTGAACTGTCTTGATTCGAACGCTTGAAATGCCCAGTACCCCAGTCGGGATAGGGGGACGGCCACCCAAACTGTTTAGGATAAAGACTGCTTTGCCTTCTAGTAAATCCACATTTCCTGAAGCCTGGACTAGTTTGTAGATGCCCATACTGATCAACCATACCAAGAACAAAGCTTCGTCCGAGTGCTTACTAGAAAACTTGGATACTCGTGAAAGTAATCCTACAAGTCTCTTGATAATCGGGATACTAGTAGTAGACAGGCCAGCTTCTACCAAGTCAATCAATGAAGCGATCAATACCCCGTTCTCGCCAACCAACGACTGCTGGGGTCGCCTAAAATTCAAGCCCTCCAAAGTATACTCGGTGGTGTCTTTGATGGTATTAGTCTGTCCTAGAGTCCGCAAATCATGAATGTTAGACTTTGAATCTTCGCAGTACTCTTCCGGTACTTCAGGTTTGCGTGTATCGCCATCTCTAAGTACAAAACTACGCTGCTCACTGTAAGTTCTCGAGTTCAGTCGAGGCGATTTCTTGGGTCTGTGAACAATCTCTTCTGCCTGCTTTCTAACCTCGTTAACTCGCTCAATTCCTTTATAGATCGAATTGATATCAATTGCTAATCGTTCAGAACTAGTATCCTCGTCTTCGTCTTCAGATTCGACCTTTTCTGGGGAATTTCTTGTAACAGAAGCTTCTTCTATATTCTCGAACAAATTGTCCCAGGAATCCTTTTCTTTAGGTGTGAAAGGCGAGGCTCTAACCTTGATCTTCTTGCTTTGCTTGGGGGTAACTGGAACCTCTCCATTTGATTCTTTGTGCCGATTAGGACTGACAGATGCTCTTCGCAACTCTTGGGCTAGCTTCCTTTTGGGCAGTGGTGTAAAGTCGAGTCCATTCAACAATCGGGTATACTTTCGTGGCGATGTGGTTAGTTGGTCTTCAAAGTCATGCAGAATCTTTGTTGGAGATCTTTTCTTGGCCTGGATCTTGATTGAAGGCATCAATTCACCACTGCCGTCTCTGATAGTGGTGGTTCCATCGCTAACAATATTCACTAATTTGTCGTTGGTATCGATAACCCCGGTATGTCCAGTCATTTCTATTTCTTCATCACTAGAAAATACCAGAATATCAGACGACAACCTGGCCTTATTACGGCTTTTACCGTACACTGCCATCCCAAGTGTAGTTGGTTCTTTCCATATTTGCGCACGTGATGTCTCGATCAATAGTTAGCACGGACAGGCTTGCATATGGAAGACACTTCACGTGAATTTCGATATTCAAGTCCACCTACGATGTTCAAAACGACTCTGATTACAGTGGCTCCTGTTTCCTCTTGATTCCAGCCATCGCTTACCTTTCTAGGCTTGGTCGGGTTAGTATGGCCAATTATCATTATCACGTGACCAAATCAATCGCGATCGACAATTTTCCAAACATAACCACGTCGCTAAACTACTGTGCAAGCAAACTATCAGTAGAAGTCTGTTCAATCGGTATTATGTCTATCGAACGTAAGATTCGAAACTTTCTCAAGGGCCCTAAAAAGGGTGAGACGTTTGAATTGAAAAGCGGGCTTGTTTCGCAGTATAAAGGCGAACGTAAAGATGCCATCCAACGAGTCATCCAGGCCATGACCATTGGGAAAGACGTATCTTCGTTGTTTCCTGATGTTTTAAAGAACATTGCCACCTATGACCTAGAACAGAAGAAATTGGTTTATCTTTACTTGATGAACTATGCCAAATCACACCCCGAGCTCTGTATATTGGCTGTCAATACGTTTGTGCAAGACACCGAGGATCCCAATCCATTGATCAGAGCTTTGGCTATCAGAACAATGGGATGCATCAGAGTCAACAGAATGGTTGATTACATGGAAATTCCGTTGCTGAGAACGCTTAAAGACGATAATCCATATGTGAGAAAGACTGCAGCTATTTGCGTGGCCAAGTTGTTTGATTTGAATTCCGAAATGTGTATTGAATTTGGTTTCTTAGACCTGTTAAAGCTGCTTTTGAAGGACCCCAATCCAATGGTGATTGCCAATTCTTTAAGTGCATTGTACGAAATTAAAGACATGAACAAGGACTCATCGGTCGAAGTCTTGACCATAACTGCCGAACTTATCAAGAATCTTTTAACTTGTTTAAATGAGTGTACTGAATGGGGAAGAATAACTATATTGACCACGCTAAACGATTATCAGACTAACAACCAAGATGAAGTCAACCATATCATCGAAAGAGTAATCCCCCAACTTCAACACGTAAATCCTTCGGTCGTATTGAGCTCGATCAAAACCATATTGCATCACCTTGAAGTAATCGTGGGTCAGAACCAAAAGAACACAATCCTCAAAAAACTATCGTCGCCTTTAGTTTCATTAATAAGCTCTTCTATACCTGAAGCTCAATACGTTGGATTAAAGAACATTCGAATTATATTAGAAAAATACCCTCAGATCTTGTCCAAAGAATTGAGAGTTTTCTTTATAAGATATTCCGATCCATTGTACTTGAAATTAGAAAAGTTGGAGATCATGATTCGTTTATGTAACGACCACAATAGCTCATTATTGTTGAGTGAATTGAAGGAATATGCCATGGAGTTCGAACCGGCTTTGGTGACCAAGTCGATCAAATCAATTGGATCAGTTGGTATCAATTTAATTGGATGTGTGGTAAAATCAATCAATCTTTTGGGAGAATTAATCGATCAAAGAGGCGGTGAATTAATTATTAATGAAACATGTATTGTTTTGACCAATATATTAAGAAGATACCCTGGTAAAAATGATTTGATAACCTTGGTAATTCCTATAATTTCCAACCATATCGATGATTTAGAGAAGGTTGAAGCTTTATCAGGATACATCTGGTTATTGGGAGAATACCCCAAATATTTTTCCCACTTAGCAGACAAATTATCCAAATTAGTTGACGAATTCTTGGAGTATGATTCGACATTACAACTTAATATCTTGACCACGGTTGTCAAGATTAATGTCAAGTTATCTAACCAGTCCGAATATTCCAACTTGCTTCAAAGGGTCCTCGAATTAACCACCAAGAACTGTGAAAACCCCGACGTTAGAGATAAGGCATTCTTATATTGGAGACTTTTATCCTCTTCATCATCCGATTCTACTCATAAAGTTATCCTTACAAAATTACCACCGATAAAGTCAACTATTTCTACGTTTAACCCGGTGGTATTAGAAAAATTGGTGGAAGAATTGTCTACCATGTCGTCGGTATATCATAAGCCAGCATTTACATTTATTGATCCATCGTCACAAATACTCGGGAAAGAAAAGAAAAGATCTAATTCATCTTCTAAAGACATCGAAGATTTAAAGAATTTGGCCAAAGAAGAAATCATCAAAAACGTCAAAAATGAAAACTTACTTGACTTTGACGATGATGATGACGAAGAACAAAGCCCTCTGTCTGGTGGTGGCAACCTTTTGGACGAATTGAACGATTTGTTCACCACTCCAAATCTTGGTAACGGTTCTAGTTCTGGTGGTGCTGGTAGTTCTAGAGGGTCAGGGACTCAGACCAACAACGATATTTTAAGCTTGTTCAATTCACAACCTTCTACCATCACCCAAGGAGTCAACAATATGAATTTGGATAACCTGAATGATAAAAAGGCCGTCAACAATGATATTCTTGATTTATTTTAGATTGGTATTTACAAGTTTTTAGATAGGAGGGATTGAATGATCTCTTGTTTCCTTATTTCAATAGAAGACTCTTGGTTTTTTTCTTCAATATGCATATCGTTCGTTTCTAGTCCATCAATTGAATCGGTCAATTTCAAGATTTTCGATTTAACGCTTTCACTGACTTGATCTATTTGGGTAATTTCCTGCTGTTTGGCTTCGATTTGTTTCCGAAGTAACATGATTAGGCTCTCTCTAGATTGGTGAGGTCTATAAGTATTTAATAGATGATTTATGTTTATAAGTAGAAGCGAAATATCTTTCACTTTTTGTTCGAATCGTTGCGGATCTATGGATACTATCCCGACCAATTCAAGGAAATTAAGTAGTAGTGAATCCATAAGTTTATGAAGTTCTTTGATTTTGGTCTCAGACGTGATTAGTTCATCATCGTCTTTGTATAGTTGTTCCCAATTGGTGCTCTTCAAAGTGGGAAGTTTGTCTTCAAAAGCCCATAAGTTACCATAGCCTCTATAGTGGGTGCCTTCTGGCTGTTTTGGAGGAACCAAAAACTTCAATTCTCCAGGAACTTCGAGTATCTGCTCGGATTTGTTGGTTTCTTTTGACGGGTGGTTTTCAACTTCAGCTTCAGCTTCTTTGCTCAAGCCTTCAGGATCTTGCGGCTCTTCTTTGTTCTCGCTCGCATCTTTATTGCCAGAATCTTGTATGGGTTGGTCTTTGCTTGTCTTGGTCTCGGACTCGACAAACGACGTTTGATCCTTCAGTTCCTTCCAGGTCTTCAATTTCAGCAAATTTTCATTTGTGAAAAACTTGTAGTACACCGGCGGAGGCGGGTACAACGAAGATATAAGATCTCCATCAACCGTGGACATGTTGCTGCTTCCTTCAGGACTATTTCTCTGGGCCACACAACTATCAACACTGGAAATTTGTGGCACGTGACCTCACCACCACCACTTTTGATTTGAATTGGCACAGTATTTGTCACCCCAAGCAACTGGACGGCAATTCTTATTGAATAAGGATTGTTTGAAGTAACTTAGTGGTAAAATGTCTGACGAACTTGATCATATGGATGTGGACAGTGGTAAGTATAAAAATCAAGAGGTGACTGGGCGATTACTAACCTTAACATCAGATCCCGAGAGAATAGAGCAGAAAGAAGAAATACAAAAGCCCAAAGGCACCAAGCAGAGGTTCGAAGTCAAAAAATGGACGGCTGTGGCCTTCTGGTCCTGGGGTACGTGTAATTGTGAATGAAAGGAAAAATATGGACAGTTTTACTAACAAAATTAGATATCCAGATCGAGAATTGTGCTATTTGCAGAAACCACTTGATGGAACCGTGTATTGAATGTCAACCAAATGCAATAAACAACGGAGACAAAGAATGCATTGCCGCATGGGGAGTATGTAACCACGCATTTCATCTCCACTGTATCAAGAGATGGCTCAAGACCAGGAACGCCTGTCCTCTAGACAACACCGAATGGACGTTTCAAAAGTTCAGTAGTTGAGGCCAACTTATCACCGGCGGTGAATGTATACTATATTTAGGAAGCACACAGAGGCATTATGTCCTATTAGCTAATTACACTTGTCATTAATGAAAAATGTAGATCATGTAGGAGGGAGTATAGCGAAGAAAGAAGAGAGGAAAGAAGAGAGGGAAGGAGAAGATGAGGGAAGATGAAGATGAGGGAAGATGAAGCGAACATTAAGAGAAGAATAAGAGAATAAAAGAATAGGAAAATAAGCAGAGAATTAGGAAAGTAAGTCTTTGATGCCAAGCAGATGTGAGACAAGAGAAAGATCAGAGTCGAGTAGACAAAGTCGAGTAGTTCAATATGAAATAGATAAAATCAAGTAGGAAGATGTTGTATTGTAGACTGCTAGTGCTTAGAATATTAGTGGTGTGTGTGGAATTAGAGTTGAGATTAAAAAGATATGCCGCAAGAGACCCTTAGTCGAAGACCGAAGTTACATAATATGGTGAATAATGTAATTAATCTGGTAAAGTGTCTATTATTCTTTTTGTCTATACGCTAATTGGAACTGTACCTCGAGCTTCTCTCGAATTTACCCAACAACTTTAAATCCAAGCATCCTTTGGAAATCTGCTTCAACGTATTTTCGACGTTTTCGTCATCTAAAGACTTGGCTACAGCTTCAATAAAAAACAAGTACTGCCATTTTTTCAAGTTAGACGGCCTGGAGTTGATGGAGGTCAAGTTGACACCAGATTGTTTAAACTCGTGTAAAACGTCTGCCAAGGCTCCAGGATCATCGTGGGGCAAGGTAAAGATGATATAGTAAATGAAAAGTCCTGATTTGGTATCTGTTTGTGGAGGTTTAGATCTGCCCAACACTAAGAACCGGGTGGTATTGTTGGTGTTATCTTCTATATTAGGGTAAAGAATAGGCAAGTCGTAGAGTGTTGAAGACATTAAAGACGATATACAAGCCACGGTGTTGGATTTATCGTTGGCAACAAGTTCGGCTGCCTTGGAGGTAGACGTAGTATCGATTTTCTGAACACTGGCATCGAGGTTTAACGATTTGATAAACAGAGACACCTGTGTCCAAACTTGCGGATGTGAATAAATAGTTTTGATTTCGCCTATAGTTTTGGCTCTGGTAATGAAGTTGTGATGGATAGATACAAACTGATCGGCCACGATACTGAAGTTTGGCTTTGTATTGCCAGTTTTAGGATTAGAAGTGGAAACAGTCTCTGAATCGGAAGCATTAGAGCCAACTGTTTCCAGAGTGTTCTCGACTGGATCCGAAGTGGTGGAGCCGGTGCTAGAACTATTGGTAGTGCTGGAAGCTTGCGATTCACTTTTGGTGCTCGGCATGAACCAGTCTCGCAAGAGATCGTAGGTATATACTACCTGGCCATTGGTGGAGTTTTCAAACGGCACCACGGCAAAATTGGCGTCGCCTGAATCCACAGCCTCAAAGCAATCGCCGATGACATTCTGGGCCGATATTTTCACAGCAGAAGCATCATTGCCAAACTGCTGGATCACCGCCTACTTCTTGTTAGTCTATGCTTATAATTGTCTGCTACGTTCCAAACATACCTGATGAGTATACGTTCCCTCTGGACCAAGAAATGCGACTTTGACTACCATTATGATGACGATCAAGTGCACTTATTTCTCGCCTAACACTATCAAAGTGAGTCAAATCTGTCCCTTCAAGTATCAAAAGGGTCGTCAGTGCGACTCGATATCAATAAATAGTCAACAGTTTTCCAAAGGGTCAGCTGCATCTACCACAAGTCACCCGTCGCGCGATCACATCACTAACACTTCCCACTAAATCCATTCAGTCGCAAATGTTAGTTGCATCGAGTCGCACGAGCGTACTTGTAGAGGGCGGGGACATGGCTACAATGAGACAAGTTATTACCGAAGATAGTGGGACGAACACCAGTGTGTTCTCTATAATCAGCAATAACCCTCAGTCTCGCGGAATCTACGGTGGATCGTTGGTGGCTCTGCATTGACTTGAGCTCGATAACAAATCCACATGAATGAGACAGGGTTAACCCAAATGAAATACCAAATTGAACTATATAAACCCTGAAACAAAGAAATTATTATAAAGAAAATGTATTAATACACAACTTTTTTTGTTGTTAACTAAACCGTTCAAATTTACTCAGTTGGTTCGTCAATAGTACCACGTTCAGAAACATAAATACCATCCAAGAACTTACGGATATCCTTGTTTCTAACACGACAGATTTGTTGGACGTCAGCAGCGTTTTGAGAAACGGCTTCCAAGGAGTTACCAGAGATGACTAATTCATCCTTTTGAGTGGAAGAAGCTTCAACAGTGACACCATCGAAGATCTTGACTTGTCTGACTCTCTTTTCACCCAAGAAGTTTCTGATTTCAACAAAGTTTTGACCATCAACATCAACAACGTTGACGTTAATTGGGAAATGCGCATAGACATATCTCAATTTGTACTTGTAACCTAAAGTGACACCGGTGATCAAGTTAGAGATAAGAGACTTAACAGTTCTTAAAGCAGCAACGTGCTTTCTGTCACCATTATGGACAATGATCTTAACAGCTCTGTTGTTGATCTTGGTGAAGGTAACGTGGATATGCTTCAAGTCCTTGGTTAATTCACCTCTTGGACCAGTGACCTTGATGACTCTGGCCTTGATTTCGACGTGGACACCTTCTGGGATTTCTAAGACTTGTTCAGTTTGGACGTACTTCATTGTGAACTGTGATGGATGAGATGAAAAACTATGAAAAGAAAAGTACGGGATGTTCTCAAATTTTATACTGGGTCTGCGATGGTAAGACCGAATGAAAAATTTTTCAGTGAAAATTCGGGGCGTGCGTGGCCCGATATGCTCGGTATACTTCGCACTGGATGGGGGCAGGCGTGCCCACATCTGTGCAACTCGGTCTGAAAATTACACGTCTTGGCCGGGTAATTTCTGGCATTTGGCTGCTAAATTGCAATCGCCACTTTTATCAGTTGCTGCCTTCAAGGTTTCTTCAGTTGGTGTATTTGCTGTGCTGTTTTAAGGTTACATGGGGAGTTAGAAATGTACTGTAATGTATTGAAATTATTCGTCATCTTGTTCATCAAGAGTTTGGAAAATAAAAGGCTTGGAATCCTTTGGGAAAGTTACTCCTAATTCTAATAATCTACTATAGGCCTTAGCGTAATCAGCAAAGAACAAGTCTTGATCTTGAGCATATTGCTTGACGTATTTTACAAACAAGTTACTGGTTTTCAACACCATGTCGGTTGGCAACATCATGTAAGACTTGTGTTCGTCATCTTCGTATTGTCTGTTGCCGTCCCATTCTTTGATGTGCCAGTCTTGCAACAATCTAACGAAGAAATCATTGGTAAACATGTTGAACGAAGGACCCCATGGACCGTCAAAACCAGAGTTTTGAACATGACATTTTCCGAGACAATGCGCTCCCAACAATGCAACAGCTTCTTGGTCATTGAAACCCATTCTGTTGAAAATACCTCTGACATACTTTGGGTCTTCTTTGCTTGCGTCCGGTAAACGACCGGGTTGAGGTACCTTGGACTTATCATCGGAATCTTTACGTCCTGCTCTCCACGGAATTTTTGGGCCTCCCGCTTCTTGAACGGCAGCCACACCGGCCAAAGTCCATAAATCACCTCTGGAGATCCACGGATATTGCACGAGGAATTCCCCGAGGAAATCACGGCCAGCGGCCAAACCGTTGTTACCAGGGTCGAAGGACTCTGGTGAGTATATCATTGAACCGGTGTACGAACCACCAGAATTGTCGGCCTTGTCGTAAGTACCGGACGAATGCCATGCTAAACGCACCAATTGTCCGTAGAATCCCGCGTTTCCGTCATATTCAAGTGTATCTCCAATTTTCTCCGCAATTGAATTGTAAACTGTTTGGTAATCTTCTTTGCCCTTTCCTTGAGGAATTTGGGCAAGGTTTACAATGGCTGAACCTGCAATCAATTTGTTGACGTTGCTACCGTTGTTGTTTTGGTTTTGGTTTTGGTTTTGCTGGTAAAAGTAGGCAGCTACTGCACCAGAACCTACCAATCCTGCTGCCAAGAACTTACCACTGTGACTACCAAGTCTTTTGGTAACTCTGGCGAAGGCTCCCGAATTTTTAACTGCAATACTGGCCATTTTAATATTGAGATTGATGTGAAATTAAAATTGTCCCACAAATATAAACGCGATTTTCTCCACCTTATATATAAACTTCAATTCAGTCCAGAACAATCTTGCTGGTTAATCATCTACAGACGCGGAGAAGTCCCAAGAACAACGATTATTAATGGAGAAAAGACACAGGCCCTAACGGAAAATTCTCTCTGGGTTGGCCCATACCTCAAGTCACTACTTGAGTCTATGGCTCTGGGATGTTTCTGATACAACCCAATTCCTTTGTCCTCTAGAGGTGGCATAAATGGACGTATCGGTCGAGCGCCCATCTTGACCCCGAGCGGGGATGACACCGACTATCTATGATAGTCTAATAATATTCGATGCGCAATGGGAAGTTTAGTGTAATTTTTTTTTTGCAGCATAGGTCGGAATTTGTCATCGCAGAACCTGCACCTTTGATTGGTTGAGATTCGGATCACCAGATTAAGTCACTATGTCATTGAGAATTAATCTAGAACCCCAGTGGTGAACGTGGACCGAATTATCGCCTGATTGGAGCTTAAATCGTTGAAAAATGACATGTTTACATTGGAATTTGATTGTGCTGTAGTTTCCACAACGCTTGTTTGTTATAATTACATTAATATATACTCTAATATTACAAGGCTAGAACTTACTATCAAGTAACTGCTCGATTTTGAGTGCATCAGCATAAACAAATGAGCCTTCTTCATTGTATGTTTTGGCATTCAGACACATTAATCTTATTGCGGCTGCAAATGATTCAAAGTTATCATACTTCTCCTGATCAATTTGCTTTTTTATTTGGGAGATTGCAACTGGTTTTTGAATAATCTTGTAGTAGTCTGGATACAATTTTCTAGAGGGCAACTTGAGAAATATTTCCGCAACATTGTGTCCGTCGTTTTCATCGACAAGTTGATTGATTTCTTCAAGAACTTCATAACACTTGGCAGATAAATCGGCACCTTCCTGCTCGGTATCTTCAGCGAAACCTAGAGGAGTTTTGGATCTTCTTTGCTTTTTGCGAGGTTTAGTTTCTGGGTCAGAATCTAACTCTATATCGTCATCTCCAGCACCAGTACCATTGCCTTGTCTGTTTCTTCTGGGTGCGTCGCTTTCATCGTCTTCCTCATCTTCATCGTCATCTTCTTCTCCTAATTCATCGTCATCGATTTCTGTCTCTAGAATACCTTCTCTATTGGCTCGGTTTCTTTTCCTTCTAGCCATTTTAGCCTCCTTACGTTGAATAGCTGCCTCAACTGTATCATTATCGTCATCCATTGCCATTAACCATTGTTCTTCAGTTAATCCGTCATCATACTTCACCCTCTTCTTGTCTCTCTTACGTCCTAATTCTTTGACATCCTTTTCAAAATGTCTCGAAATGTCTTCGGTAAATATAGTTGGTAATTCGGCTTTCTCAATCAATCTGGAAGGATTCAAATCTTCTATTTTTCTTTCTTCATCTATTTTGGCAAAAACAACCTTCTCGTCCTCCGAACGAGCCAAAATGGCATTAAGCTCCTCGTCATCCAATTGGTCCTTTTCTTCATCTTCTTCATTGGTAGCCTCGGCTTCTAATAATCTCTTCAAGTAAGCTTCTTGTTCTTCCGCTGTAGATTTATTATCGAACTTACCAGCTTGAATAACCTTACCGTCAATATCTAATTTTTGATGGGCTCTTTCTAAAATAACCTCTTCCACGGAATCGTTGGTGATCAATCTTAAGATTCTCACTTCATTCTTCTGACCAATTCTATGTGCTCTGTCTTGAGCTTGCAAATCTTGATGTGGATTCCAATCGGTGTCAAAAATAATAACAGTATCAGCAGTTTGTAAATTTAAACCTAAACCACCGGCTCTGGTGGATAAAAGGAAACAGAAATAGTCAGAATTTGGTGCATTGAAAACCTTCAACATATCTTGTCTGTCTTCAGCTTTGGTAGAACCATCTAATCTTAAATACTTCATATCTCTCCACCTCAAGAAATCCTCCATAATATCCATGACTTGGGTCATTTGGAAAAACATCAACACTCTATGGCCGGTAGCTTTGAACTTGGGTAATACTCGATCTAACAATTCGAATTTTCCACTGACTCTCCAAATTAAATCATTAGTTAATTTGGTTGAGTTCAAAACAGATTCAACTTCTTCGAAAACAAAAGGATGGTTACAAATCTTTCTCAATTGCATGATTTTATTATTTAAACCTTTAATACCCGATTTGGCACCTCCAACATCAGCTCCAAGAAATAATGCATTATGTTTCAACATTTGTTGATACAAAATGTATTGTAATCCCGATAAGTTACATTTCAAAACCAGTTCAACCTTGTCAGGCAAATCTTTTTCGACATCTTTCTTTAATCTTCTTAATAAGAATGGTCTCAAAACCTTGTGCAATCTTCTAATAACCAACAACGATTCTTCTTCGGTTAGTTCGATCTTTTCTTGAGATCCGGTGTTTGCAAATGGCGTGTTGAACCATTCATCAAACGATTTGACGGAGTTGAAGATTCTTGGTAACACGAAATTCAAAAGTGCCCATAATTCGGGCAAGTTGTTCTGCAATGGAGTACCGGTCAAGATTAATCTATTCTTGGTCTTATAGTAAGAGTTCAATGTAATTGATAGTTTAGAAGTTGCATTCTTCATTCTATGACCTTCATCAATAATCATATGAGAATAGAAGAATTTACTCAAGATTGGCCTTTCTCTGATAATATATTCGTAAGTTGTCAATAACACTTGGAAGTTTCCCTGTCTGATTTCCCATTGCATTGATTTTCTTTGCTGTGGAGAACCTTTATAAACAATTACTCTGACACTTGGAGCCCATTTTTCGAATTCCAAAGTCCAATTTGTGATTGTTGAAAGTGGAACGATGACCAAAAACTTGTCTTCATTCTTCTTTTCAATTAAATGGGTGACCAATGAAATAGATTGAATAGTTTTACCCAAACCCATCTCATCGGCCAATATACCATTTAATTTATTATTGTACAACGATACCATCCACTGTAAACCTTTCAATTGATACTCTTTCAATTTTCCACCAACCAAGATCGATGGTTGCTCGTTAATTTCTTCTTGAATACGATGGGCAACTTGATAGTAGTCAATTTTTTCACGTAATTCATCAACGGTATCTTCTTTGTTTTCGTCTGAAGTTGCGACTTGGTCAACTTTCACTGGATCACTTTCTTCCTGTTGAGCTCTAACTTGTTGAGACAATGTGTCCAAGAATTGGTTGGTTTGCTTCAATAAATGAGTGATTCTATGATCTTTGGTCTGGTCCAACAATTTGATATATGCTTCTTCATCATTGGCCTTCAAAGCTTGCAAACGTTGCTTGGCGGTTTTTTCCAATTTCTTGGATTCTTCCTTTTCGGTGTATTGATGGAAATTAGTAACTTGTCTGGCAATAGTCGTGGATCTATAAAGTTGACGTTGAGACTTGGTCGACCTAATTAAGTTCGAAGTTTCTAAAATCTGCTCAACCTTGGCAACATGCAATTGGTGCTTAACTTTTCTTGCTTCAAGCTTTTTAAGTTCTTCAAGTTGCATGGCAAGCAAATGCGGGTTGACGATGTCCAGCTTGTTTCTGATATTGAACGAGCGCTTTTCTTGCAATGATAAGGGGTGGTTGACAAGAGCTGGAACAATGTATTTGGCCTGTGTGGCTTCGTTCACAATTATACTGTGTTTTAATTGTTTCTGTTTGGAGAGTAACCGCAAGGACTTGAGCTCAATAAGGGCTCTGACCTTGAGGTCGTCGAGTTGTTGTTGGCCATCAATTGTAAAAGTTCCCAAGTTGACGGGCAAATTTTCTAGTTCCTTTATATGATTGTTTATCTTGTTAGAAATGATTTTCTCAGTGAAAAAGTTGCCAAGGGGACCAGAAGTTGAATCCACTTTAATATTGTCAGGAACCTGATATCCCAAGGATTTGGCTCTTTGTTGGAAGTCTGTAGTTGTAAAAGATGTCAAGTGCTTGAAGATTTCTTCGAGAGGATCGGAATGAGATATGGACTCGGTTTTGTCCGAGATTTGAGCCTGTAGTTCGAGCTGCAAGGGTTCAGGAAGATCGTAATCTTTGGAAAGTAATTGTAAACCGGCAATTTGTTTACCAAAAAATTCAACATCGAGAGCATCCTCTTCGTCCTGTTTGACCTCGTGGGACAAGATTTCCTGTAAGATTTCTTCTTCATTCTTTTTAAACAAGTCTTGAGATCTTGAGATTTGACTCAACACTTTTTCGATTTGTTGTCTTTCCGCTACAGTGGAGTCTACATAGGGAGTGATAGACTCAAGAGCAGTCCGGGTATACAACTTATCAGCCTGACTTTTCAAAGTTTCATTCCTTAATTCCCATTCGGCCTTGCTATCCTTTGCATTTTTGAGAAGAGTATAGTATTTTTCAAGCAATTCATTGAGTTGTTCCTTGGTGGTGGGCACTGGCACGACGGGTAAGGGGGATTCTAAAGCATGGCCATTGCTATTTCCATTACCATTACCATTGACGTTAGAAGTTTCCTGGTATGAGCCTGTAGAACTAGGTACGCCCAAGTGAATAGAACCATTCATGATGTTGCACAAGGTTTGCGATGTTTTGGTACTTGAAGCTGAAAATTGAGCGTGTGTTGGGATAAATCCAGCAGTCTCTGGCTTGGTAGTTGTGGATAGATTTGAAGTTGGTTATTAACCTTTCAAGACTAATATACAAGCGCTGGTTGATAACGCGTATACGTTTAGTTGTTTTGTAAGTTTGACGCGCCGAAAATCTGCTAATGGCGGATTGATGAGAACTGGTATGGCTTCAGCAAAGTTGTTATTCGTTTTGCTTTTTTTCTCCGTTGGCGAAGGAAAATTTTTGGGTGTAACCTGCAAGTTGTAACCTGCAAAGGCCATTAAGGCAGAAGACGGGCCCACAGAACACAGCGAAGAGCCGGTTTGGAATTGAATGGTAGGTGCAGAATAAATAGCACTTGCTCTGAGCTAGGGGGGCATCTGGTGGTCTTTGGGATGTGCGTGTTATAGTCACGGGTGTGAAACATGCAATTGTCTGATAATCGACGCGGTCGCAGTGGTGAAATTAGGTGCACGAGCATTTGCAACCTTTTCTTTGGCAACGAGAAGGGCCGCGAATTGGAATCGAATTAGTATGCACTCAGTAGGATGAACGTGGCGTGGTTTTCAACCAGTAGGTTGATACGAGAACCGATTTGAGGCCTTTTTTTTATTCTTGCAGTACCAAAGGCATTTGCTCAGGCGTAGTTTTACGGTCCAGTCTCAACGGTTCTATTTGGTGCTTATTAGTTTTAGTAGTTCAGACTCTTTAGTAAGCTACAAGTCAATCTAGTTTGGTCCCCTTCCTAGCATAGCTAAATTAAGTTCTTGGATCATGACAAAGTTGGGGGAAACCCTCAAAATTATTTCTTGCGGAATTTACTCATGGATCACCAAACTCTTGCCAAGACAGACAACAGTGTACCAAACTAAATCTGGGGATGAATAATGAATCTTCTTGTAATATGCAGTACTGCTATTCAAGTAGCACGGTAGGCTGCAATGCCGAGGCGAGACTATTCCAGTGCTGACAATAATTTGCTTTATTATAAATCAAGCTTACTTTGGTGATTCTCCGAGCATTTTCCTTACTCTTTTTTTGATTGAACCGACTAATTGGTGACTCTTCTCCATCTCGATTATATAATTATTGAGCAGGATTCTTACGTCATCACATACCACACGGCTACTCCCAAAGAATTGGATCTATGACTGTAATTTCAATCGCCGAACTAAATAAAACGAACTAACTGGGTTTTGAAACTAATGCGAATTTCTTAGCTTTATCGTCTGTAGAAAGCTAGCGTATTTCAAACCAATAAAAATTACTACGAAACCAGAATGATGAATGCATTCACACTGCCCGCCGGATCTGAGTCTAGCTAGATCCAAGTTTTATCTCTCTTCACTGCTTATTTTTATTTTCCTTCGTGCTATTTTTTTTTGAACATCCAGATGCCCCTATCCAACAAGTAAGTGGCATCATGAAATTACCGTCAGAGAACTAGGTCCTTCTAATCCAGTTCATTCATACCGACACACTGCTAAGTGAAATTAGTAAGCCTTATTAATTCTTCAACGTATTCTCTTAAATTCTCTTGGCTCCCCATCTATGTACCTTCGATCGGCATCTGTAGAAAAGCATTTTCCCGATGGGGATTCAATAAATTCTCACAACCATACAGATACCAATTAAGCTTTCAAAATGAGACATGCAAGTCTCCATTGGTTTCCCGCGAAGGCGATTTCTTTAGTAATGAATCTTCAAACGAATTCTCTAAATTAATATAAAATCATGGTTAATTCCTATAGCTACTAAAACTATAATTTGGCTTCAAATATCCATCCATCAATCAATAAGAAATATTATAACTATAACTACAAAATGTCTGACGCAGTTCCTGAATATTTTAAAGGTTTCGCAATTAGCAGTCCAGAAACTTGGAACTCTTCCAAATTAGTTGAATACAAGCATAAGACTATCACTCCGACAGATGTTGTGGTCAAGAATATTGCTTGTGGAATTTGTGGAAGTGACGTCCACGCTGTCAAAGGCCATTGGGGACCATTAAATAGAGATGATTTAGTGGTTGGACACGAAATTGTCGGAAACGTTGTAGCTGTCGGTCATGAAGTCAAGGACATTAAAATTGGACAAAGAGTCGGTATTGGTGCTTCCACCAACAGTTGTGGGACATGCAGACGCTGTCTTAATGGTAATGAACAATACTGTAAGAAGTACATTGCAACCTACAATAGTTTTGATTATCACTCAGACAATTATGTTACTCAGGGTGGTTACTCTTCCCATTCCATTTCGGATGAAAGGTTTGTGTTTCCAATTCCTGAAAAGTTGGAATCAAATATTGCCGGACCATTGATGTGTGCTGGTTTAACTGTCTACTCTCCATTGGTAAGAAGATTGGGTAGAAATGCGGCTGGTAAAACTGTTGGTATTGTTGGTATTGGTGGATTGGGACATTTGGCTATTCAATTCGCTAATGCACTTGGTGCGAAAGTCGTAACCTTTTCCAGATCTTCTTCGAAGAAAGAGGAAGCACTTGCTATGGGTTCTCATGAATTCATTGCAACTGCTGAAGATAAAGATTGGGCTCAAAACTATATGGATACATTCGATGTTATCTTAAACTGTTCCTCTGGGCTCGATGGTTTAGCTTTAGATGACTATTTGTCAACCTTAACTGTGGATGGTAAGTTCATTTCAACTGGGGTTCCAGCAGGTGGTAGTCGCTTGGACATTTCGCCCTTTGTTTTCCTTAATAATGCTGGTTCGTATGGTAGTTCCTATTTAGGTTCAAAGACTGAAGCTGCTGAAATGTTGCAGCTAGCAGCTGATAAAGATATTAAACCATGGGTTGAAGAAATTCCTCTCACGGAAGCAAATTTCAAGAAGGCATATGATAGATTTGAAAAGGGTGACGTAAGATACCGTTTTGTTTTTACCGAATTTGACAAGGCCTTTGGTAATTAGGTTATATAGTTATGTCAAGTATTTAATTAATTCAATAAAATCTTGATTTTTCTTCACCTTGCTTAAACCTCTCCGGGTATAGTTTTGGCTACCAATATTTTAATTATCGAAATTGGTGCATATTTAAGCCTATATACTTTATTATTAAGTGAATTTTTCTTTTAATTATATGTTTTAGGGATCTGGGGCTATTTGTACCAATTAAACTAATGAGAGGTTCTGTAACATTTTAAATCTTTCTAATTTTTTATAATTTATGTACAATCATGAAAAAACATTAATTGAGACTAGTTGATAGAAGAAAATACAAAAATCAAACTAATTGAAACTACTCGAGATAATAGAAATAAATGTAGAAGATAAATGGAGAATTGAAGAGAAATGATTCGGTAGCTCTTATATCATACTATACAAGATACTAATGATAAAAGAAAGTCGATCCCGATAATTATGGTAACCTTAATTACAATTACTTCTTGATAACTATGAATTCGAACTAATAAAATATGTACTAGTATCGGAATGGCTTTAAGGAGAGAGAGAAAGCAATTCACTGCTGATATCTCTGGCGGTATTTGGCTCAATTGTACAAAAATCTGGACATGCCATGTAGGTCTATCTGCAAGACAAATCTGAGATCACCTGACTTTATAGAAAAATCTTTTCGTTTGTAGAAGTAGGTTAAGTGATTGAAAAACATCTACGACCATCAATCTTTAAGAGATATAATAGTTGATCCTATACTATATCCAATAATCGATAATGTTTAGACAAATCGGAATTAGAGGTTTACCAGTTAGGAATTTGCGTTTTAATTCCAGCAGTACTAAGGGTCAATTAAGCTGGGTAGATTTCTTAAAATTGAAGAAGGAAAATCATGTAATGAACCTTACAGCTTCAGCATTTACAACCCTTGGAGGAGGATTTTTGACATTAGGATATTTGGCCAATATTGAATTTGATCCAGAAAAGCAAATCTTAGGTATGGATCCAGTGATGGCTTTAGGAGGAAGTGTAGTACTTGGAGGATTTGTAGGATATTTAGTCGGACCAACAATTGGAACGACGCTTTTCCACCTTAAAAACAAGAGAATTTTATCACAATTCAAACAAATGGATCAAAAGTTTTTAAGCAAGATCAAAGCAAATAGAGTTGACCCATCATCACAAAGTTTCTCAAACCCGGTACCTGATTACTATGGGGAAAAAATCTATTCATTAAATGGGTATAAGCAGTGGTTACGTGATTGTAATGCTTATAGACGCAAGACCAAGGAATTTCTTTAAGTGAATAGCATGTAAATATTACAACAAGTATAGAGATGTGTAGAGTGCAGAATAAATAGTATCAAAGCGTGAGTGTATACATAGATTTGGGTCAAAATTACTGGGACAAAATTACTGGGCAAAATTACTGGGACAAAATTACTGGGACAAAATTGCTAGATGAAAAATTGAAAAAGGTGTCAGTGAAGTAATGGCATGAGTGTGCCAGGGATGGAGAGACTTCTAGAGAGAGATTGAAGAGACAATCAGTACGAATTCATGATCGAAACGAAGAATTAGAGATTTTGATTAGTGATCAGAATGAATTGGCGATCACAAAGAAGTCATGATTTGTGATCAAGATGGTAAATGCTTGGTACCATAATTGACTGGAGTCTTGCATCAAAAGAGAAAATGAGTCAAAAGGTCAAAGAATGACTCGTAAAACAAAACGGCTGCTAAAATATTTTCGGCCAGTCATACGTTACAGCAACTGCTCGACAATACCGCGAAGGGTTGCGGTGTTTTAGGGGCCTTCATCAGATTCAGTCCACCAATCATGTTTGTCTATTATCAGCACAGCAGGCGCGACCGAGCTTTCGTGACGACGTCGTTCCGGGGAAAATGAATTTGTCCGAGATCCGACTACCTCCCCCACTCTTTGCAATTACAGCAACTGTCAGAGAACAAGGTGTTGCGGTTGAATCGAGGCCCCCCAAAAATGCAGCTTAAATCTGGAGACCCTACTTGCAACAGCCCAACTCTCACTGTACTATCCATACCTCCTATACCTCTTACTGTACTCTGTTACTGACAGCTGCTTATTCCCGGCACCCTCGGATCGGCCCTATTGACTAGGTATTTTTTCCATACCGGGCGTCCCGGCGGCTGTCGGAAATTCCCATCACTGAGGGGTGGGAGACACTAAACAATAAATACACAGCTTAAAAGCTTAGTTAAATTAACACGTTTCATATATATAGTGACCTGAATTAGATACTTGGTACGACAAGAATTCTAATTGATACTTTAGCTGTTTCGGTCTGTTACTTATAACTAACTCACTCATCTTTTTCTTCGCCAAAATTCAACCTTAGCAAATAGTTGGCACGAAAAAAAAATCTCAACTCCATTTTCAAAAACAGAAAAGTTGAAAACGAAAACGAAAAAGAATCAATTTTTTTAAATATCTTTAAATCTTTTCTTAGTTGATGAAGTTATAAAATTATTAATCAATTAACCCTAATTCTCAAAGATGCTTAGAGCTTTTAGAAGTGTGATTCCTCGTACTCAGGTTTTAAAGTCTCAATTAAAACCTGTAGTTAGAGGTAATGGCCAAATTTTAACAACCAAACGTGCCTTCGCCAGTGGAAGTGATTCTTTCTTGCAAGGTAACAATTCCAACTATATCGATGAAATGTACGATGCCTGGAGACAAGATCCTTCTAGTGTTCACGTTTCTTGGAACGCTTACTTCAAGAACGTCGAGTCCGATTCCGTTCCAACCTCCAAGGCCTACACTGCTCCTCCAACCATTATTCCAACCCCGGCTGGTGGTGCTGCTAGTTTCGTTCCAGGATCTCAATCCATCAGCGAAGACGTTGTCACCCATTTGAAGGTGCAATTATTGGTCCGTGCTTACCAAGTCAGAGGTCACCAAAAGGCCAGAATTGATCCTTTGGGGATTTCGTACGGTGAAAACTCCGAAGTTCCAAAGGAATTAACCTTGGACTACTACGGATTCTCCAAAGAAGACTTGGAAAAGCAAATCACCTTGGGTCCAGGAATCTTGCCAAGATTTGCCGATGCTGGCAAAAAGAGCTTGACTTTAAAGGAAATCATCGACAACTGTGAAAAGTTGTACTGTCAATCCTATGGTATTGAATACATCCACATCCCTTCCAAGGAACAATGTGACTGGTTAAGAGAAAGAATTGAAATCCCAACTCCTTACAAATACTCCACTGACCAAAAGAGACAAATCTTGGATCGTTTGATTTGGTCTTGTTCCTTCGAATCGTTCTTGGCCACCAAGTTTCCAAACGACAAGAGATTCGGTTTGGAAGGTGCCGAGTCCGTTGTTCCTGGTATGAAGTCCTTGATCGACACTTCTGTTGATTTCGGTGTCGAAGATGTTGTCATCGGTATGCCCCACAGAGGTAGATTGAACATGTTGTCCAACGTTGTTCGTAAACCAAATGAATCCATCTTTAGTGAATTCACCGGTTCTAAGGAATTCGATGAAGGTTCCGGTGATGTCAAGTACCATTTGGGTATGAACTACGCCAGACCAACTACTTCTGGTAAACACGTCAATTTATCTCTTGTTGCCAATCCTTCCCATTTGGAAGCTGAAGATGGTGTTGTTTTGGGTAAGACCAGAGCCATCATGCAATACAAGAACGACATTGGTGAATACAAAAAGGCCATGTCCGTCTTGTTACACGGTGACGCTGCATTCTCAGCCCAAGGTATTGTCTACGAAACAATGGGGTTCGCCAACTTGCCAGCCTACTCTACCGGTGGTACTGTTCACATCATTGTCAACAATCAAATTGGTTTCACCACTGACCCTAGATTTGCCAGATCTACCTTATATCCATCTGATATTGCCAAGTCGATCAACGCTCCTATTTTCCACGTAAATGCCGACGACGTTGAAGCCGTTATCTTCGTTTTCAATTTGGCTGCCGAATGGAGAGCCACTTTCCACTCTGACGTTATAATTGATGTTGTCAGTTACCGTAAATATGGTCATAATGAAACTGATCAGCCATCATTTACTCAACCTTTAATGTACAAAAAGATTGCGGAAAAGAAATCAGTCATTGACTACTACACAACTCAATTGATTGAAGAAGGTTCATTCTCCAAGGAAGATGTCGATGAACACAAGAAATGGGTCTGGAACATCTTGGAAGAATCATTTGGTAAATCAAAGGATTACCAACCAACTTCAAGAGAATGGTTAAGTACTCCATGGGAAGATTTCAAGTCTCCAAAGGAATTAGCTACCGAGATCTTACCTCACTTACCAACTGCTGTTGAATCTGACATCTTAAAGAAGATTGGTAACGATATTTCCCAAGCTCCAGAAGGTTTCGAAATCCACAGAAACTTGAAGAGAATCTTGAATGCCAGACAAAAGTCAGTTGAAACTGGCGAAGGTATTGACTGGGCCACTGGTGAAGCTTTGGCCTTTGGTTCTTTGGCCTTGGAAGGTTACCACGTTAGAGTTTCTGGTCAAGATGTTGAAAGAGGTACTTTCTCTCAACGTCATGCTGTGTTGCACGATCAAGCCTCTGAACAAACTCATACCCCATTAAACAATTTGTCCGAAGACCAAGGTGCTTTCAATATTTCTAACTCGTCGTTGTCCGAATACGGTGTCATGGGTTTCGAATATGGTTATTCCTTGACCTCCCCAGACGCTTTGGTCCAATGGGAAGCTCAATTCGGTGATTTCGCCAACACTGCTCAAGTCATTGTAGATCAATTCGTTGCTGCCGCTGAATCCAAGTGGAAGCAACGTTCGGGTTTAGTCTTGTCTTTGCCTCATGGTTACGATGGTCAAGGTCCCGAACATTCAAGTGGTAGGATCGAAAGATACTTGCAAATGTGTAATGAAGATCAACGTTATTTCCCAGCTGCTGAGAAGTTGGAACGTCAACATCAAGACTGTAACATGCAAGTTGCCTACCCAACAACCCCAGCCAACTTGTTCCACATCTTGCGTCGTCAAATGCACAGACAATTTAGAAAACCATTGGTTCTCTTCTTCTCCAAGTCATTGTTACGTCATCCATTAGCCAGATCTGAATTATCTGAATTCACTGACGATTCTCATTTCCAATGGATTATTGAAGATGCCGAATTAGGAAAATCTATTGCTCCAAAGGAAGAAATTAAGCGTGTTGTTCTCTGTTCTGGTCAAGTTTTCGCTGCTTTACACAAGAAGCGTGCTTCTATTGAAGACAAATCAACTGCATTCATCAAGGTTGAACAAATCCATCCATTCCCTTACGCACAATTACGTGATGCTTTTGATTCTTATCCTCAACTTGAAGACTTGGTTTGGTGTCAAGAAGAACCATTGAACATGGGATCTTACTCTTTTGTTGCTCCAAGAATTGCCACCACCATTGCTGAAACTTCTAAGCCAGACTTGACTTTACGTTATGCTGGTCGTGATCCTTCCGCTTCTGTTGCTGCTGGATCCAAATCTATGCACAATGCTGAAGAAGAAGCTTTCTTGAAGGATGTTTTCCAAGAAAATTAGTTATTTATCTTATTGATTCTAACTATATTTTATTTATCTTTATAGTCATACATATACTAAATATTTAATGATTTACCCAATCTGTTTTACAAAATTTATACAAGTGTAGCATATTCAATTAACTATAGGCACTAATTATATCACGATTAATTTCAATGTGTTCGGGTTTTGCAACAAACTGTGGTAAGCCCGATTCGATCGATTTCATAACAGCATCGATACATAACAAGGCTCTCAAGGCATCTTCTCCAGAACATTTGATATCGGTTTCAGTTCCATTGATTAGGTTAATAAAATGTTCTAATTGCAATGCAAATGGTTGAGGCTTTTGAGGACCATTTACAAACTCGCCCATTCTGTGGATTGGGGAGAATTCTTTCACATTAGGTGAAGGACTAGGGGTTAACATTTGTTCAGATTCATCCTGATGAACTAACTCATGATTTAACTTAATCTTTTCACAAGTCAATGGTTTGACCCAAGTTCTATCATCGCTAGTATTATTGGCCATACTATTGTTGGCATTGAACGATGGACTTGAAGTCTCTTGGTGGTAAAGTTTCATGTCAGGTACTGATAATGTACCATGACTTCCAAACACTCTATAGAAACCAGCTATAGAATCATTGAAAGGGATAGTGGGGTTTTCGCCGGTACCAACTTCAAACAGGAACGGAGAAGTAACGTTGTCAGAACAGATAAAAGTACCGCAACATCCATTGGCAAACCTTAAAGTCAAGGCAGCACCTTCATCAACCAAAGTATCAGAAGTAGAACCAGGCATGTCGGTACGTTGTTTGGTAAGTAGCTCAGCATACACCTTTTCAATTGGCCCCAATAAATACTGCAAAAGATCCAAGTCATGGATCAAGTTGATCAACAACGTTCCTCCTCCCAACTCAATTGAAGATCTCCAGGGCTTGTCCAAAAAATACGAAGGGGGCTTGCATGAAGTCCAGGTACCTTGAATGGCCACCAATTGTCCCAATTTATGCAAATTATCCTTGGTAGAAATAATATAGGGATTGAAGCGACGGTGGTGACCAACTAGGAGCTTGACGTTTTTCTTGTTGCAATATTCAATCAAGGTATTGCAGTCAACGGCTGAAGGAGCCAAAGGTTTTTCCATCAACATATGGATATTTCTTGAGGCCAATTCCATTCCAATCTTGAGATGAGTGTGGTTTGGAGTTGCTACAATTGCCCCCGTAGGATAGCTAAGTAAGTTCTTTTCACAATATATGAATAGTTCTTGCAAATTCTTGAACAAGAGAGTGTTAAGGCTCTTGGCCACCGAGGGCCCTTTTGCAGAGTGGTCGACAATAGCGAATAAATCGCAATCGGATCGATCTATGATATGGGAAGCATGTCTGGGGCCAATCAAGCCGGCGCCGATCACTATTATGGATATTCTCTTCAGTACAGAGTCAGTAGATTGGATCGAGTTTACATATTGATAATTATTTGTGTGTTCCATGGTACGCGTGTATTGAATTAAAGACGAATCAACGTCGGCACTTAAATCTCGGAAACCCAGTTCCTTTTATAGTTGCAAAATGAAATGGCCGAGAAAAAACAGAGCCTAAAGATAAGGCTTTGACAGGATTATTAACGAGTGGCAGTGTCACCAGTATAATAGAGTGAAAAAGCCGATTCCAGGCACACAGTTAAGATTAGTCGAGGGCCACAATGTAGGTATATATAAGCCACTTATTTGTTAAAACACGTTGGTGAATGGAAATAACCATCATCTACAGGAGTTTAGGGGCAAAAGAAAAAAACTCGCACTATGATAAGGCTCAAGATAAGAGATAAGCCGCGAACTGATTTGGACGTGGTTGCAATGCCACGTGTGGTGCGCCTACACTGTAGCGAGTGGTCTTGTCAGTGAGGTTCTGGAAACTGAAACAGCGGGAAGGTGCAGGAGTGAAGGGTTGGGAGCACAAATGGACAGGGTTAGTTTGAAAGGTAATTTCAAACGTTAAATGGCCGGGGTGAAATACGTCAACTTGAATTAGCAAGAATTATCGAACATAGCCCACCCACTGTGTCGTGTCTTGTCATACTTTATAATTATTCCGGGAACCTTGCCCTGAACTACCCCTGAACAGACTAACTCTAGACTAACTCTAGACGAACTCTAGACTAACTCTAGACTCGCCTCGCATAATCAAAGCCATGCAGGGAAGTTTCTGACGGAATAAACTATTGGATTATCAGTAAATATAACCTAAATTAATTAGTTAGGTAATTATAATGGTTATTGGCTCTAATTACTTGTTACATCAGGAATGTACCCTTGATCGCAATGCCTAGCACTCTGCGCTTATGATCCTTAATATGGTTATTATTACATATGATTTTTATTATCTTTACCATTACATATGGTTCTGGTTACTCTAATTATTAATTAAATTCTTATTATTACATATGACAATTTCTTGTCTCAATCTAGTTCATTTAAATTTAAATTTTAGCCTTGATAGAAGTTTCGCTTCCGTTATCATCAGGCTGCTCTTGCGCAGTAAATAAGTTCGCACACAAGTGGTCTATGACTCCCCAACCAAATCCATTAGTAAATCTTCGGCGTACCACGATATTGTTATGGGCATCGGGTGGTAAATTAACCAATACTTTCCTCCAATTGAGTTTACTAGTATGATACTTTTTAGCGATCCGCGCCTGCTTGCCTAACTTCCATTCATTATAGTTAAAAAAGAAAGTTTTAATTTGCCGAGTCGTCCCCTCCTCTTCGTGGCCCTTGGGTAAATCTTTGAAATGGTAATATTTGTCGTGAAAAATTACCGGATCTCGGTGGTCAGGGTCCATAATGTATTCAGGAGATGGAATGGGACACAATATGGTGTTTATAGCAGACTCAATGGCTGAAGCTTTTGGAGGAACTGCAAAGGTCTGGTACGCATCCACGTCGTCTTTTTTATTTTCCTCTTGGCCCTTCTGTTGCTCTTCCACCCCGTCTTCTGTCTCGTCCAGTTCGTTCAAGGTGTCGTCCAAATCCCGTCCCAAATCTAAATCGGTACCTTTTGCATTAATCTTAAGAAAGGCCTGTTCTTTTTTAGTGGGTTTGTTCTTTTTGACGGTTGTAATGTTGTAGTTAAGACTGAGAAAGTCCCGGTATTTCTCAACGATACTCTTCTTGGGTCCCTTGTTTTTCTTACCTTGTCTGCTCAATTTAGACCTGTTATCTACTTCTTCCTTCTCATCTTCATCTTCATCTTCATCGTCTTCAGGTGCTTCTCCTATACTTTCTCTAGTGGTGTTTGTGCCTATCAGATGACTACTGCTTTGTTCCTGGTGGTCTATTTTGCCTCCTCTCTTCTTCTTAATCTCGGTTACATCGCCCAAGGCTCGCCAATCTAGATAAAGAAGCGAGCTGGTTCTAAGAGGAACGATCCCATCGTTGACTGCATTGGCATATAACGTTAAATGGGCAAACTGCTCCAAGAATCCATGAAGCGGGCTATCAGGTAATACTTCAAGCACTGGCTTGAAACTACTGCTTTTCCTTATCGACTCGCTTTCCGCGGTATCTCCGTTGTGATTGTGGTGATGGTCCTTTTTCAAGTCCTTTATATTGGGCAATCGCTTCGAAAGAGTCAAATCTCGTCCTGTCTTTCCTAGGGTTCCTAGATCAAGAAACCAACTGATTAAGAAACTCATTTCACTTAAAATCCCCAACAATGGAGTGGCCATACATACCAAGTTATATGGCTCTATGTTTCGTGATTTGAAATAATTCGAACCTTTGGTCAATAATACATGTTTCATGGCGTACAACTGAACCAAACCTCCTAAGGAATGGCCAATAAACGAAATCTTTTCTATCTGGATCTTCTGCTGTGTGAGATTGTCGATCACTTGGACCAAATCGTTGCCTGCAGCTATTCCAAGCTTTTTGATTCCCTTTTCAGTCCGTCCAGCATTCCCACGGAACCCTCTAACAAGTATATTTTCATCTTTAGGAACCGAGCGTTCAAGAGTATCTTTAAGATAAAGCATATCCGCAGTCAAGTTAGAAAATACACCATGAGTTAGCCAAATGAGATGGACGGGCTGGTCGGGATTTGGAGGTGAGTTATTCCAGATTTCGTCGGTCGTGGTTTTGGTTACTTCGAGCTGCGGGTTTCGGGGCTTGTCCCACCCTTCGAAGCCATCTTCTTGGGGTGTTTCGTTGGTACTGGTGACCTTGTTTCCGAGAATAGTTAGCGAATGTTGCAACGAGCCATGGTTTACTTTTTTTAGTTCTTTCATATCGTCTCCAATCAAAAAGTCGTACAATATAGATGTGTTTTTGGTAATGACTATCTGAGATATGATATCTATTTCCCACTGGAACAAGTCTTCCTTCGGTGTTGACTCAACCAAAGAATTGGCATTCAAGAGTAGCCTGACATTGAATGTTTGGCCCGGTTTGATTTGGTTTTCAAACTCAATTTCCTTACTCAATTCCTCGTCTTCTGGATCAAATTTGGTTTCTGAATTGTATCTGTATGGCACAACATGACAGTATAGAATAAAAGGTCCATTCAAAAGATGGATTGCACGGAGGCTGGTCTTTTCGATGTTCTTTAATCGAAAGTAGATTTCGTGCTTCTGCGGGTCTATACGACGGTACTTGATCACATATCGACTCACACCTCCTATCTTGAGAGATTCTTTGTCTCTATACCATAGAAAAGGATTGGACATTAGTTGATATTTGCTTATTTTGAGTTCCCCACCGAAACTTCCGGTTAACGCGCGATGACGATATGCGCAGGGCTGCTCATTACAGGCTGGGGACAAAAATGCTAGTTCAAGAAGGCGAGTCGGCAACAGTACGGACGTTTGAAATTGAGGCTATCGCATGGTGGGTTTCCAAAGCTATCCCAAGGGCTACAGTTAACTATTCCGACCTATCTACCCCAGACAAGGTGTTTTGATATTGTCCAGCAGCATGTCGTAACGGTTCTTGCTACATTCACACGCATTTTTCTGTCAAGGTCCTCCAAGGTCAGCATGCCACTTGAATACGAACTACATCGATTGAACGGCTTCCCGGTTTCACTTCTGTCTCACAGGTATTTTCTCGTACCTATAAGAATACATCGATCATCTACATGTTACGCACTTGCCTCACTACTCCGCAGCCATGGTGTTCCAGTGTTCTTGAAGATTTGGGGTGTGCGGCGCGTTATCAGTCAAATTTTTCTCGCTCTCAAGTTTGCAGCCAATTTTCAAATATAAACCACTTTCATATAAGTTTTTAAAACAAACACTGCCAACAATGTCATCAAAACGCTTCAATAGGGTCAAAGATATCCTTGAATCTTCAACTGACGAAGATACTTTAGACTCTTCTGTCAAATTAGCAGATTTCACCGGCGATACGTCTTTCCTGGTAGAAGATAAGTCTTTAGCACTAGTCGTTACCAGTTTCAACTCTACCCTGCCCCACGGAGAACGACCTTCTCCAGCCAAATTGTATACCAAACTCGTGGATATTATCACTGATGCGGACACTGATGCGGACACTGAAATCTGGGACCACGAAGATACAGACGAAAGCCTCGTCTCTCACGTAGTCAAGTCTCTCGAGGCTATAGAGACCAAGTGCGTAAGTTTGAAAATCGCCTTGGATACAACGTTTGATCACAACACCAACGTTAGTCCCATCCAGGTTGACTATTTTAAGCAATTGCTCCATTCCACTGTTACCGATATCGAAGGTATTACCAGATGCCACCAGAAAATAATTGGAAGTTCTAAAACAGCACACGAGCGCATTCAAAGACTCAGCCACAAGCTTTCAAGCATTACCGACGAAAACAGCAGAATGCAAATTAAGATATCCAAGTGCTTGAATCAGATCAACCAAACAAAAAAAGCTCTAGAAGTAAACAATACCGAGTCGTATACCTTGAGATTTCAATTGGAAAAACAAACTGCTCAATGCCAAATGCAACAAAACCTTATCAACGAACTCTCCGGTAATCTTTCTGAAGAAAAGCTAAGAGCAAAGTCCATGACCGAGAAACTACAAGATTTGTCTAAAAGTGAAGCCAATGCACGGAATCAAACCAATCTTGAAACAATCATTGATATCACTTTAGAAAATCGTTTAAACGAATTCTCCAAATCTGTAGTTATCAAAAGTCAGGCCAACAAGGACCCGGATATTTTGGCTTACTTCACTAAGCAATTTGATGAATTCAAACGTTCTGTGTCAGAAATCACACAAATTTATGAATCTGTAAGCCAGATCAAAGCATTATTACCCCAAGAATTTGCTGCCGTGGCAAGAATCATTCAGAAGACATATTCACCTACAACGGGCCAAGTAAGACAAGGTACCCCCCAAATATCAACCAGTCAGTCTCCTGATTCCAATTTTAATTTGAAGACCCAGCTTGAAGTAACCCAAATCCAAGTCCGAGATTTAACGCAAGCATTAAATTCAAGAAATCTCGAGATTCAATATCTCAGGAACGAATGCACGAGAGAATTGGATGCGCAAGCAAACGAACACCGAGTCCAAATTGTCAATGCCAACAAATCTCTTATGCAAACAGCTTCTGATCGTGACCATTACAGACGGAAGACTGAGAAAGCTGGATTTGAAACCATTGAAATAAACGATCTCAAGGTTAAGTATGTCCAACAAGACAAACAAATTACGCAGATCAACGGCCAATTGACTAAAGTGTCTAAAGAAAGAGACAACTTGAAAGCCGATTTAGCTAAGAAGAAAGCACAACATCAAACTCAGTTCGAAAAGAAGATTGCAGAAGCTCAGAAACTAGCCGGGATCATCGCTCAACGGGACAAATCCCTTGAAGAAATGAAAAAACGGTGCAATACTAATAAAGGCAAATTCCCGGAGAAGGGTGAAATCGAAAAATTGCAGAAGAAACTCGAAGAAGAAACTACTCTTAGAATTGCTACTCAAGATAGACTTAACTATAATGAAAATATATTAAGGCAACTTAACAATAACATTATCAGACGTGAAGAAATCTTTAAAGCAGATTTCAATAGATCTAATTTAGAGATTGATAATTTAAGAAAAGAATTAGGAGATCTATGGAAATCCCGGCAAGAACTTGAACTGAAATTTTTGCAGATATCTAATCAATATAATTTGGTTGTGGCCAATGCTAATCATGCTGGTGCTATGAATATATACAAGAACAACGAAGTTGGTTCACCCCAGATTACACACTCGCAAACCATGCAGAAACGAACGAATTCAAACCTGAACCCAGCTCAAATAAAACGGTCAAAGTTATCACAGATTATTGAAATCAATGATTAGGTTGTTTTTATGGTAGTATTGTTTTAGACCATGGGTTCAATCCTTCTGGAATTCTTCAATCAATTTGTCATTATAGAAATAATGCATAAATTTAACTGGCTTCTTTTGGTCAGGTCTATCGACATGTAAAACGGGTACATCGTAACAGTATACATCGAACCATTTTGAGTTTTCAGGCTTCATAATATCGATGACCGTTAGATCAATATCTTTATCACGGATTTGCTCGTTTTCTAGTACATCGTAAAGTATGGTTTTTGCATTAGTACATAGCATGCAAGTTTCTTTTGTGAAAAAGGTAACCGAAGTTTTCCGGAGGAATGCAGATGATGAAAAGAATGCCAATTGAATTCTTCTGTTTGCCACTGGTCTGTATAATTTAGATAACATAATTGCTAACAAAAAAATAGATATTTTTAAAGATCACTTGATAAATTTCAAATCGAGAAATTTCCTAAAACATTTTTCAAAAAAAATGAAACGAATGATTCCGCCCAGGATCGAACTGGGGACGTTCTGCGTGTTAAGCAGATGCCATAACCAACTAGACCACGCAACCTGTTTCATGAAATTCCTGGGCAGGAGTTTTTAATGAAGTACAAACTCTATAACGACTACGTAATATATTAGTAATTCACGGAAACCACAATTATAATTGACGTTAAAAAAGAAAGAAGAAAAACTCGGGTTCTGAATGCTAGTACCAACAGGTTGGGATTGGCTGTGAGATTCCTCTAGAGGAAGAATCTTGGCTATAGATAATGGTTCGGCGTTAAGTGCTTTTGGCGGAGCATTCTTGCATAATTGTTCAAGTTTCAAAATCGATCCATCCACCAGAAATCCCACATTTAGCGGAGTTCAAACAAACATAAATGTTGAGTTCGGGTACCTGGAACCTTATTTCCTGAGATTGTGAATTGGTACATGAATTGAATTATGGAGATAGGATCATTCTGGTGCTCTTGACGAATTGCCAAAATCTTTAATTGTTGATTTGTGGGGTCGAGGGATTTTCTTTCAAATCAGTTTATCGGAGTATTACGAGAAATTAAGACTATGCCTAAATATAGTTGTTACCAGCCCCACTTCAATAATAAAAATATGTTTTATTGGGTCCAAGCAAGGTAACTGATGATAGAAGATAATCAGAAAGTGGATCGACTATTTCTTCCTGAGCTCGAAACCTACCCGCACCGAAATATTGAATGACATTGAAAGATTAAACCCAATAAAATCATTGCGGATTTGTGGGGAATCGTAGCGGAATTAGGTCGTGTATACATGTCTCAATACCAAAATTGGGGGATTGCTGATCGCAATTCGCGGTAGAGTCGGCGTTAGAGACAGAGGCTTGAACTGTCCTAGTACACCGAGTGTCTGATGCGGATAACGTCCTAGCACTCTGTATTGGCACTGACAACGACCAGGTTTGTTGGGCCATCTAATAAAGTTTCCCAGACCACGAATAAAGTCTCGGTTTTATATATTATTATTGCTGCACTTGGCACGGATATTTTTGCAGCAGGGCTACCGTGCTGTGATGAGAGTGGGGGAATCGGTGTACAAGAAGTATCGGAGTTTTTCTTCTAAATACGAATTTGTCCCCACACTTGTAATTCTGCTATGGTATTTATACTCAAAGATATCGTCAACTTATCTGTACTAATTGACTAACCAAGTTGACTAATAAATAACAAGAAAGATGTCGCATAACGAGAGTCATTCCGAAACTTCAATTAAATCAGGCCCAACCTCAGTTGGTGGGGGAAGCCACCACATGGAAGAAAAAGTATCCCGAATTGAGTTTGCTGGAGATTCCGAAGAATATGTGGTTATAGGCAACCAGCGTTTCTTGAGACACGAATTAATGCAAGCTTTCGGAGGTTCGTTGACTGCAGGTGCTGCTCCATACCCTAAATTCAATATTAATCCAGCCCCAGTAGGACTTGCTGCCTTTTCGTTGACAACCTTTATTTTATCAATGTATAATTCTCAGGCTATGGGAATCACTACACCCAATGTAGTAGTTGGCACTGCGTGTTTCTACGGAGGTGCGGTGCAATTTTTTGCTGGGATTGCTGAATTCTTTGCTGAAAACACTTTTGGTGCGACCGCATTGACTTCATACGGTGCATTTTGGTTATCGTATGCTGCAATTAATTTGGATGCCTTTGGAATTGCTGAGGCATACGAAGATCCGGAAGAATTGGCTAATGCAATTGGATTTTTTTTAATTGGTTGGGCCATTTTTACGTTTATTCTTGTATTGTGTACTCTTAAGTCCACAGTAGCATTTTGTGGGTTGTTTCTGGCATTGTGTTTAACGTTTATATTATTGGCGGCAGGAGAATTTCTGGGGAAGGTAGGTGCTACAAGAGCAGGAGGAGTTGTGGGTGTAATAACTTCATTCCTTGGATGGTACAATGCCTTTGCTGGTACGGTTAATAAGCAAAACTCTTATTTTATTGTCCATCCTATAGCTTTACCAGGAAATCCTCTTTTCAAAAAGTAGGCGATTATTTAATTATTTATTATTAATATTACTATGTTATTTATTTGCAAAAATTCGGTACGACGTAGAAACAGGATGAATGCAACATTGGCTATGCCTATACTTCAAACTACCGATGAGTTTGTATAAATCCGAGTATAGACACAACAAAGGTGATAAGTAAGATACCATTATTACAATAGGAATAAGGATTTAGCCAAAACTCCTCTGACAGGTAGAGCCGAAACCATTTCAGTTTTATTTGTCATTCTGCCAGCTCCATCAATTCGCACATTTGCGGCAATAGATGTGTCAGCTTAACGAGTCTTTCTATTTAAATATTCATATTTGTAGTAAACACATATTGAATAGAACCTTTTCCTATTTAGAACTTGTTACTATCGTAGCAGTGCGTTAAAAGACTAAATACAACTGTCCGAAGTCCAATACAATCACCCACCTCTGGTGCTTCTTGTGTCAGGATCTTGCGAAAATCAATCAAATTTCAGCGCGGTCCAATAGAGACAAATACTCACAGAGGACAGCAAGATGAGATTGTATCTAGTACTTTTGGCATGTATTAGTGTCGTATTTTGCTACAGTGGATCATCCAACCTTGGACAAGTTTCCGATAGGACTTTTAAACAAGAAGTGGTGGAAAGTGGCAAATACGTGTTTGTCGATTTCTACGCCGATTGGTGCCGCCACTGTAAAGGGTTGATGCCGGTAATCGAGGAGTTGGCTGATTTATTCGAACCGTACAGCGACATAGTTAAGGTAGTGAAGATTAATGGTGACAAGGATGGTAAGAGAATGGCCAAAAAGCATGCTTTCCAAGGATATCCCACCATGAAGTTGTTCCATGGAAAGGACGAGCCAATAGAATATGATGGCGGAAGAGATTTACAGTCAATCAGCAACTTTTTACAGCAAATCACCAAGATCAGACTAGAATCAGATCAGATTTCCAACAAAGAACAGATATACGAAGCTCAAGAGCTCCAAGAACTGGGCTCCAAGGTACTTCGTATCAATGACTTCAACTTCAACCAATCGGTTTTGGAAAGTGATAAAAGAACCCTCTTGGTTTTTTCGGCCACTTGGTGTCCAAACTGTGCCAAATTGGCACCTGTTCTTGAAGAGTTGGCCAATGTAGTATATGCTAACGAAGACAGTTTCCAAATTGGAAAAGTCGAGCTTGATTCCGAGCCGGGCGAGGAAACCGCGGACAGATACAACATCAAGACATTACCCAGTGTCTTGTTCCTAGAACCAAACGAAGAGCCCCAGGTTTTGGAAGGGGACTACTCGTTAAGCCCCCTTTTGTTTAGGCTCAACAAGTTGACAGGTTTGCATCGCGATACCGAAGGACACTTGACTGAAGAAGCAGGCCGTCTCGTAGCGTTTGATAAGGTGGTTCAGCAGAAATTAGCATCTTCTGACAAGACCCTGGCAGGACTCGAGCTTTTGACTGAACTCAATGCTTATCAAGACGACGCAGCATTGGTGTCTTATTACAGAAAGCTTATTAACAAGGTGATCAATGGAGAAATGCAATTCTTCTCTCGGGAACTTGAGAGATTGAAACAAATCTTGGATAATGACATAGAAAAGTTGCAGCCTGCCACTGTTGACTCGATGAAAAAAAGAAGCAATATTCTTCTGGTATTTGTATAAAGAAAGTTTCCACTTGTCGTCGAATGATATTGTAAATAAACTACACAAGAATTTAGACAATATCGTGTTCATCCTTGTGTAGGTGAAAAAAGTTATAGCTTAGTGTGATATAATCTGTGGATACAATTGAATTGGTCAGAACTCGAAAATAGCATAGATCTGAGTTGATAGCTTTTCTACCGACTAATGTAGATATTAAGAAGCACTCTATTCTAATATATCGCAGTTTCATCTATTTATTATTCAAGCCCGTAAGATGGATGGAAAGGTGAAATTAAGTCTTCAAAGCATTAACCAAGCTATTAGTAATTATGAACTCTTGAATTATGTATAGCAGACTATGTTTGATCTACTGATGCGAAATTACTGAATAACAATCAAATTGACGATATACAAGCCAAGTGTACCAAATAAGCGATAATTTCTATAGGGCATAATATTTGATTTGGTTCTAGTTAGAGTATACAAAATTTTGTATATAAGAAGTCTATAAGGTATTGCAGTATCACCAGGCTATTGGATCGTATTTTTGAATGATCCGGACCTTATCTGGCCATACCTTACCATCATTGACAATGCATTCATCAATTATCGGTTGACAATTGGATGGAGTACATCTGGCAAGCCATATATTTTTGCCCGAATTTCTCAAATATATAAGTACATTGGCAGAATACTTATGGCCACCAATATGGTTAATAAAACTTACAGATACCCCGCCCGGCGTGTGGTCGGTATAATCACGAAACATGCCTAATTCGCGTAGATATATATCCATTTCCTTTTTCATGATTGGTGCGGTGATACCACACCGCTTATCTCTAGTGGCATGGGAACAAAAAAAGACGTGAGCCCTGTTGGGATCTAGATGTAAATTAACATCAGGAAACTGTGCGTACAGAAGTTTAGGTTCTGTTTGTTGGGTCCGGGCCTTCACGAGATCAGGCACCACTTGCGACAAGAAGGGTGCCACATTGTCGAGAGAGACATTTTTGACCCATACAAAGAACGGCAAGAGTAGTAAATCACCACACTTTTGGTCAATGTAGTTCTGATTGGTGGTGTGCTCATCGGACGATAACGAAGATACAGTTACTTTGATGTTGCCGATCTCGGGGTAGGTCCCTGATTTCGATGAGCCCCACTTACTGGTCTCGTGCGCAATGGTGGAGGATTGACCAGTTGCGTCGTGGGGCCAATTTGTTTTGCCAGTAGAAACCACGACATGAAGACCATAAGGACTAGTTGATTCCCATAGAGGTGCATCATCAGTCTTGACGGAGCTTGGAAATCTGCTGTCGCAAGTTTCACACTCAGCATCGCAAGTAGACACTTCGAAGCCTTTGGCTTCAACATACCCATTAAGCAACTCTTCGGACTTGGCTCCGAATATCTTGTTTAAGATCCCCATAGTAGCAAGAAAACGTAAATAATCAACTAGCTATCAATATGACAAACACTCCGCTACTTATATACACTTTGCCACCGTCGAGGGGTCTATAATATCTAGTTCCACAGTGTTAGGAGGCATCTATCGAAAACTTTTGTGAGACTTTTCACTCGTTCCGGGTTCGGTTCGATTCCGGTGCGACTTCATAGAATATTCCTGACGCGGTAGTAAACTCGACCGCTCGCTAACCACGGGAAACCTTCACCAGAACAATACGATTAAGAACAGATTAACTGAAGAAAAATCACCGATTAATGGCCATTGGCTCCACTCCTCGCGTCCTTCACAACCACCTGTCAAACAGCTTAAACGTCCTTCTTGCCCTGCCCACTTCTCACGACCCATACGTACTTGGCACCAAGTGCCTCCCCCTTCCCCCAGTGAGTTGCTCATACTTGTCCCCCTAAAGCCCTCCCTAGCTTTGGCTCCTGCGCTGTCCCCTGACTTATCGAGCCACGGCGTATGCCTCGCGTCACCGTATTTCCGCTACCGCCGCGTTGCACCGCCCGTCTCGCTCTGGCCATGCCTAGACTCAGAAACAAAACATCCGAGCCGCAATCACGCCCTTACCGCACAGGGACAAAAAAACAACGTTTACAAAGCCATCACCGTCTCCTTCTTACTTAAGTTGTACCTGGTGTTTCTTTGTAAGCTACGTGAATAAGTAGTGTTGTCCAGAGTTCCATGTCATATTGATCGATAATGATACAAGTTGAAACTTCAACGCCTCCAGTAATAGTCCCCTACGGCGATCTTTCCTCCGACAACCGTGACGAAACACAAGTCAACAAGTCCATCAGTTCCACCACGAAATTACATTCACTTATGGTTCAATCCACTTCTGCAGAACCTTCTACACATTCTTTACTTGCTCCATCCAAAAAAACCGCCATGTTGTTGGCCTACAACGAAGACAACGACGACAATGTGGTGGCTAGTGACAGATCCAACATCACCAATAACGCCCCTTCCTCGCCCACTTCCTTCAAAGTGTCCCGTTCAGACACCTCAGAAGACACAAACGATACGTCGCCGTCGTCTATAGACGAGCGAATGCACAACGGTGTCTCTAGCACCACCATCGACCAGCATGAACAAGCCTCGGCTCGTACCCTCGAAGACGACCCCTTGTATATACCAGCAGCAGGATACCATTCATCTCCACCCAGCGAGCCTGTATCGGCTCCAGTGCTCTCAGAGCGAGCCGGAAGCCTCGACCAACCACGTAGACACACCGCTCCCCATCCCATGAGTACCAACTACTTTAACGAGAACAACGTCGATCTACAACCGTCACGGCATTCGTTGCTGGTATCTCGCCCAATGCCACCTGTCTCCAGAAGTACATTTCCCTCTTATAGAAAACAGGGCGTGGAAACTTCGACTATCGGGCCCAAGTCTGATTCCACCAGCATGGAGATCATGAGAATGAGAAACTCCATCCTTGTCAAGCGAAACATGAAGAAACGCAGGAAAGAGTTTCTTGAAGACGAAAAGGTTTTGGTGGGCAATAAAATCAGCGAGGGCCACGAAAACTTCGTCATGGCCTACAATATGTTGACGGGTATTCGAGTGGCAGTGTCTCGTTGCTCCGGAGTCATGATGAAGCTCAAGGACGAGGATTTCACCACTACCAAGAAGTTATCGTTCAAGATGGACGGCAGCGAATTGACTCCTTCGTCAAAGTACGACTTCAAATTCAAAGATTACAGTCCTGCTGTGTTCAGAGAGCTCCGGGCTTCTTTTGGTTTGGACCCTGCCGACTATCTTGTTTCAATTACCGGCAAGTACATCTTGTCGGAATTGGGATCTCCCGGAAAGAGTGGGTCCTTCTTTTACTACTCGCGAGATTTCAGATTCATCATCAAAACTATCCATCATTCTGAACATAAGCAGTTGAGACGGATCCTCAAGAATTATTATACGCACGTTAAAGAAAATCCAAATACTTTAATATCTCAGTTTTATGGTTTACATAGAGTCAAAATGCCGTCAAAACTTGGGGTCAAAAAAGTTCATTTTATCGTCATGAACAACTTGTTCCCTCCTCACCGGGATATTCACATCAAGTACGATCTCAAGGGTTCTACATGGGGCAGAATAACACAAATCACCCCTGAAATGGAAAACGACTTATCCCAAACTACTCTCAAGGATTTGAATTGGCTAGAAGGTAATAATTCTATTCAATTTGGGCCTGAAAAGAAAAAGTTGTTCTTTGGTCAGCTTGAATCCGATGTCAAATTCCTTAAACAAATCAATGTTATGGACTATTCCTTACTTTTAGGAATCCATGATGTTAAAAAGGGCAACACGTCCGACTTGACACAGAAGTTTTCTGTGTTTGATCCCAAGTCTTCGGATAAATCGGAATTAATCAAAACTAATCCAAGAGATATCGATAGAGTGAACGATTTACCTAGTAACGTATTCCCTGGCCGGTCCAAGTATGTGTTTTACGGTCACGATGGAGGAATTAGAGCAACGAACGAAGAAAATGAACCTATATCTCAAATATATTATTTGGGAATAATTGATTGTTTGACTGGTTATGGTACTAAGAAAAGACTAGAGACTTTTTTCAGATCGATGAAGCATCAAAGAAGTACGATTTCGGCCGTGCCTTCCGAAGAGTATGGTAACCGTTTCTTGAAATTTATCAAAGAAGGTACATCAAAACTTAAACAGAAATTTGCATAAAATCAGCCATTGGGTTCATCAATCATTTTCGTAACTTGCATAATCTTTCTTTAATTCATGGATGGAATTTCTCATCAGTTGAAATTTCGTTGTTTTCATTTGTATAGTCTTAGAACACTGTTGTTAAGTATTAAAACTAGCGGTTATCAGCCCAATACACACCCATCTTGCATAATTACAGTATTAGAATCGACTTGTAAGCTTTAAACGATAAAAGATAATATTTACTATACATCGGTTATGAGCCAGACAACACGAATTTCAGGTTTGGCTCACAATATTGGATGCCAAGAGATTTGCTCAATAATGGCTTTACCATATTGTTTGTAATTGCCAGTCGAGAATCTCAGGTAAGATGTTCACTTCAGATTTTCCTTATTCGGCTAAAGATACTTACATTAGTCCTGAGTGAACTTTTCATTCGCTAACGCGTCTAGAAATCTTCATTTCATGGAAAAGTAATTGATTGCGTTCACGTGAAACGAAACTCACGTCAAACGAAACTCGGCTATATTATGAGCTTAACCAAAAGCTGACAGAGTTTATGAGTCTTAAATATGCTTGATTTATATTGATCGAGGTATGGGGTTCGAAAAAAATAGCAGATGCTCCAGGAGGGGTTTGAACCCACGACCGTCGCGTTCCTCACACGACCGTGACTTATGGTATAACCAAATCGTCGTAAAACGGCTATAAGCACGAAGCGCTAACCTCTGCGCCACTGGAGCATTGAACAGAGCGGACTCTGTCAATTTTATCTACCGCCAGATTCGAACCAAGGACCAAGTGCCACTCGCACTGCAAGCAATGCTCACGACAACTGGACCACGCAGTTCAATTCTTGGCCGAGTTAAAAAATGTGTTTCCAATATTGTGTTCTAGTAGTGCACGTTTCAAATGTGTCAATTCTGCGTTAGCGATAATGTGAATGGTGGAGCCGAAGAGTGCTGGAATGGTAATACCAGGAAACGTGATACGGTTTTAAGAGCAGTATGTGCATGGGTGGCATGAGCTACTATTAAGCTTTATCATTAAGGGGTTAGTGTCCGGTGAAGGATACCACGAGCGGATCTTGCCCGGTTTGACATTCAGCCAAAGCTTCAATTGATGACGGCGTATCATATCCTCTTGTAACTGTATAGATTTGATCTTGTCTAATATTTGTTTGCGTTGTCTGGCAAGAGGGTATTGGGCACCTATACTACTGAATTATCTCATGCACTTAATGAAATGTCAATAAAAGGCAATGTATCCATTCTACTAGATTCACTAGATTGGTATTAGTAGTTTCCGATTGGATTCCAGTCCCGTCTAACACCTCCTACATCTCTTTCGTGTGTGTTTTGCCACAGCTAGGGCCCGTTGCGTCGGTATATACTGCATCACGTGATTGTCTCGGTATCGGTCTATTTCCTAAACAGTTCACCAAAGGCAAGTGAAACATAGTCTGCTACTCTGCTCTTCAATGGTATCTTTGATAACGAAGAGAACTACTGTTCTAAGCAGACAGTGTATTAGGTCTATTTCCATTTTGCAGCAGCCAAATGTGGGAAAGTCTGAGGATATCACCAGCACCACGTCGGATGGAGCCAACATTAAAGACGTGGAAAAGTTGATGAGCAACAATCGATTGGAAGTGGCGGAATTCAAAACTTTGGGTAATCCACAGACACTTCTTAGTGTAAACACACCCGCTTCGGTCCCTATTCATGTTAGAAGAGGTTCATTGGTGTCGATATATGGACTCAATGATAGTTCATCAATTTCCGCAGTTCGGAGCACTTTGGAAATCATTCAACCCATCAAAAGATTGATTTATGGGGGTTATAGTCTGGCGTACCAAAAGCTTGTTTCTACCAGTCCGTTTTCAGTATTGATAAGTTCTACCAGCAGAAAGTTTTCTATTTTTCAACCCAACACAACCAAATCATTTGCTCACTTGGTGTTGGATGGATCGAATGATTGGGCCATTCTTCACAAAGATGCATTGCAGAGCTATAGTGGTAATTCCCTTTTAGTTTCGATGCATACATTGCCTAGAGTTATATCCCATAAATTATTGAAACGGTTGAACTTGCGTGGCACCCAGCTTACTGGCCTATTCAAATGGAATAATGCTGGCTACACGTTATTGAGCGGAAGAGGACAAGTGGGATTGGTGGGAAATGGATCTGTTTACAACATCAATTTGGCTGACCAAGAAGAATTGCTTGTGAATAGGAAAAATATCTTAGGGATTACTGTGAATGGTCCCAGTGATTTGAACAACTGTACTCATAAGTACTCGTTTCCAGTTACGGGAGTTCCGCATAAAGTGGAGGTGGAGTCCATTGGGGTAGTGCACAAGTTGCCTATCAGCACATACTCCAAGATCAAGAGGTACGGAGGCATAATCGCAGGATACTTTAGCAAAATAACTGGATTTTTCAGGCTGTCTAAGGCGCAGACGTTCAATTTTTTGGTAGGAAATCAGGAGTTTATCAAGGTATTGGGTCCTCGTAGTATATTATTACAGTCTAGCACTGGTAGTGGATACATTTCCAGAAGCACCAACCAGAAAGGTGGGGACGCAGTGGCTGCTGTCTCTTCGGATCCTCCAGCAAGAACATCGGCTGACTACTTGAACTACGTCACTGTAAACAAGGACAAAGTGTTGTTTGAAAGCACGCCTGATTTCAAGGATTCGGTCAGAAAAATTGAGGGAAAGCACAAATAGTATTTATAAAAGTAGAAAATGTATTATTTAGAGAAGAGTAATGCAGCATGAAAGTTTTGATTGAATGGTTTGATTGAATGGTTTTGATTTATAAGAGCAAAAAACCCAAGAAATTATGTCATGAGTTGGAAAATGCCTCTGAATCAAAGAACTATTAAATGAACGAACATGTACTCAAGTTATCTGTCAGGCAAATATCCTTATTGAAAATATACTAGATGCAAGCACTATCCCCTTTAAGTTACATAACAAGCTACAGTGAAGGCTCTTGGCTGGGATTATTAGTAAACTATATACGATTGATAATAATTTAGTTTATACAAATCCGTTTGTAGACATTTAGAATGACGTTTTTATTACCGTAGACATCGGTTTGCATTTTCATGGGTTGTATTCAATTTATACTTGCTCAAGACAATCGACCATATACAAATTACAGGATACAACATCCAATATTCACTGATTGGAAACATGCCACCGTATGAATTTTAAGCCCAAGAATAAATGAACTCTATATATGTTGGCAATATGAAATGCTTTATATTTAAGTAATATTACCCTATTGAGTACACAAAAATCCCGTAAATAAATGCCTATTTATAAGTCACAAGTTCCCATAAATATAGCCATGAATGAATTAAAATCGTTTCACATTAACGGTGACTAGTCGAACATGCCATTTCTCATATGATCAAGAGTTGTAGTCGGTGATTGTTTCTGGTAGTTTGTAGCTTGAACCTTCTGAGGAGGCTGGGTCAACCCTGTCAGTTTATGGATGCTTCCTAAAGTCTCCTGCGGAGGAGATTCATGGAGATCTCTCTTCTGGTGATAGCTTGAAGCTAACAGGTGATTGACGGGATCGGAAGTAGGTATCCTGGAAGATGGAACGTTGCTCCAGTATTCACTGAGCTGCGAAGGGGGTGGGAGTCTTGATGAGGTCTGCGATTCAGTGTCCTTAAAAATAATGGGTGGGAGGCGAGTAGAAGTTCCGTCAGTATTATTGAGGGATTCGCCTATCGAAGATAAGGTTACGCTCCTTCGCCCGTTCAAAAAAGGTATTTTGTGCTCTCGTCTATTGTTCAACTCCTGTTCCCGGTTAAGTGTCTGGACGTTACCAGTACTGAGCGCGTCAACTTGGTTTGGTACGGAAGACAGAGGATACTGGTGTCCTGGATTATTCCATCTGGGGTTGTGATTCTCTTGTTTTTCATTGAAGTTATTGTAATTCCCACTGTAGGCTTGATTAGCTTTAGAATTGAACTTGTCGTCAGATTTACCATTCAAACTGACATTGGACTTGTTAGTGTTGTACAACATCGACAGTGCCGGATATTGGTAGTATTCCAACTTCTTGGACTCCTCTGTGGGGTTGTGTTCTTCATCTATAGGAAGCGCCTCGTGGGTGTCCTCAGGAAGCTTGTCACGTTCGTGCTTGCGGTCCATTTCGTATGGGTGTTCGCCAAACACTCTTCTACTCTGGTCTTCAGCGTACTGACTGATATTCTGGTTTTTCTCCTTTTGTTTCGCTGATCTGTTCTGCTTCTCTATTTCTGAAGCAGACGGTTTGGTTTCGACCTTTGACACAATCGTGTCAAGTTCGGGGATTTTGCAGTGCTTGTTCTTCAATGTTCCTACACTATTGCCCCCGGAGGTATTCAGAGAGTCACGAGCGCTCGACCGGTTGGAAAACACATTGGCGGATGATAATCCACTGTGTGAAGAACCTTTGGAGCTATTGCCGTTGGCATTTGCAAGAGTGGTGGAATTGGAATTGTTGGAGTTGGAGTTGTTGGAGCTAGAATTGTTGTTAGACGAATTGGTTCCCAACTCAGGAGAATCAGAACCTTCCGAAGGTCCTGAGACCGTCATGTCGTCCGATTTGTTTTCTAGCGATGTCTGAGACGTTCTTTCGGGGAACACCGTGGCTTTATTAGACTCGGTAGGCGATTCCACAGAGTCGGGCGAGTCGTCTACTCCCAGTTCTTTCTCGGTGTCAGCTTCATCTGATGAGCCGGTCTTAGTATCTGGCTTTGGGGCCATATTCATTGGAACTGGGTCACTAGGCTTGAGCGCATGTTGGAACAAGTTGTTCCGATGGGATGCGGATGGCAGACCAGCACTGCTGGAGTCCTGAGACTGACTTCCAGTCTTATTGAATCTTCTCTTAAGCACCTTAAGTCTCTCGGAAGGCATAAACACCACTGGAGACTCGTTGTCAGGGCCAGTATTGGGAGGAACCCTGTCGTAGCTAGCTTCATCAGAATTTGCACCCAAACCGTTATTTTCGCGCGGAACCGAGTAGTGCGTTGGTGGGGCCGAGTCTCGCGCGGGCTGGTGCGCAGTGCCCGCGCCGGGTGGCCCCATGCTCATGCCCATACCTGCAGACGCACCGCCAAAGTGCGAAAGCTCAGGGATTGATACGCCACGAGTTGCAGCCGTCGGAACGGTGTTGGCAGGCCTGGTGTTAACATGGCTATGAAGATGAGGAGGAATTGGATGTTGGTCATTGGTATTTTGAAGTATGGAAGGTGAGTATGGCGAAGGTGAGGACGAAAAATGGTTTTTCAACCCAGGTTCTTGCTTAACTATTGTCTGGGCATCAGGAATGGACACCACCTTGGGGTCCTTTTCAACGTACGAATCCACAGCCGAATATTTAGATATTACCTTGTTGATAGCTTTGAACAAATCGTCCCATTTAAAGACTTTTAAATCCTGTTCGATGTTTCTGGGTCTTGGGTCTTCCATCGACATCAACAACTTGAAAAATCTAGCAAATTGCTTGTTGGAACGTGAAATGGTGTATGGCTTTAAAGACTGGAGGTTTCTTCTGATACGGTTTTTTTCTTCTATTGTAAATGACTCTTGTACCAAGTATTCTAGGATCAATATCACATCCACCGATGTTACTATATTGATGTCTTTTTCTTTCCAGTAGATGCATGAGATGATGGGCGATCTGTGGTCGTATTGTTCCTTTTCGATAGGTTCAAACTCGACAAAGTATTCATTCAAGGATACTCTGGAGAATTTAAATTTTACTAGTCTTCTTTGCTGGTCTTTTTCTTCAACCGTCCAGTTTTCGTTCATTGTGGCAAGACCGTCGTTAAAGACTAATTTTACAGGAGTATTCACATTGTTAATATTCTGACGAACATACGAAGGGTCAAGTGAAGATGTTCTGATAAGATGAGGGTTTCCAGTGGATTGTCTGAAGGTGGTCAAAGGTCGTACGCTGGAACTGTCACTATTCCATATTTCCAGTCTGGAATTTCGATTTGTTGGTTTAGACATATCACTCAACTCGAATCATAAAGATTAATATGTGCTAAGTCTAGGGTTCAAGTAGTTGGTTTTTAAAATCTGGTGATTTGTGGCTAGTCTACCTATCCTTATTAGTGGTGAATTAGTTGTGGTTAATAAGGTTGAGTGCTTGCGGTGGATGAGACTGGTGGATAAAATTTTTTATCAAATTTCAGCTATCAGTATTTCTAAAGAAAATAAAACAACTCTCTATTTCTAATTATAATATTATAATATAACTATGATTCTTGAGGTTACAGGAGGTATCCTTTAAGTAATTAATCAAAAAACTTCCAACTTGCCACGATTCGAGGATAGCAAGGAAAATCAATGCACAAAGGAAGAGATGTAAAAAGCGAAACACAAACAGTTAACGGTTCGCCACGACAATTAAATGCGATATATACTTTGAGGCTAATTCCCAATTAAGTGCGATGCTAAAAAATAACTAAATGACTGAACTGGCACAAAGTTACGAATGACTCCCCAACTAGGAATTAAGAAGAATTGCTTTGAGGCTTCGGAAAAGTTAAGACTTTTCATGGCTTCAAACTTTATTTTTTCAATTGAATTTGCTTGTGTTTACCGACAAATAGATTATCTCAGACAGAAAACCCCCAAAATTTAAGCAGGGGAAAAGTATATTAGAGAATCGGCTGACTAGGTGCCAAGAGTGAGGCAAGGACAACTAAGAGTTTCTTGATAAGTATCCTCTCAGTTACTAATAATTGATTGAAAGCTTTCATGTATCATAGTCTAATCAAATTCCAAGTAACCATCCAAAAACAGACAAAATTGACGTCATATAAACCATGCCGTTAGATTGATTAGTTATCCCTGCTCCACAAGGGATTATCCTAAAGTCTAGACACGCCTATATTTTTATATGCACACCCATCGATTGTATGACATCGGGGCGTATAGCCTGTGAATTTGTGGCCAGGGCATTCTCCCCAAAAATGATATCATTAATTTTGAGTTTCAATGGAATTCGTCATGAAAGTTGCATCGGAGTGCAGGGTAAGCTGTCTATACATTCGCCACATTGAACAGTATTCCCCAACTTACTCTGATAGTAGTAAGCAAGTGTATGCTTATGTTGATGCGGCAAAACTTTCCCCTGCTCAAACATCTCTGATTTTATCTGGCATGACTTTAGGTGCGGTAGTCCAGCCAATTAATTCTGCCTATTTCTCGGCGCATTACATAACGCTACAACCAAGGTTGGGCATTTTTACTAGCCGTCTGAGTGCCGGTTTTGTCTGATCTTTTTTTATTTACATCTTTTGAGTTTATGTCTTGGTAAGTACACGCTTCAATTATCAGACAGAAACAACCGAGCCTCACTGCTCCTTACTAGCCGAATAGCATGTTCACTGTTTTAAACCTCGGTGCATCAACATAGTAACATGCTATATTTGCACTGTTCTCTGTTCCTCTACAATCCCAATTTCATACGATAACTATCAAAGAAAGATATTAACCGTACTTCCCCACTGCCCTACGAAGTGTCTAATAATTGTGCGTCATAGATCTGTGGTTTTGTTTGAATACTTTGTCTGAGATATTGTCTAAAATTAAATAAACATTTGCCATTTACCCCTCACGTGTGCTGATGGGCTCTGGAATCTTCCAGCCTTCACTAGCCGCGCATCCCATCAACTTGCCACACCGCCAGCGAAAAATAACCGGTACTGCACATTGTCTTGTCGCCGATCATGTGTCTGATCACATGTGTGACTCCGTCACGTGTAACATTGCTCGTGGGGGCGTGCGCCGCTCGACATCCCCAACCGAATAATTATTCTTATCCAGCCGTCAAAACTTCTTTTGCACAATCAATCGAAGATAGTTAATAGGAATGGCTGAGAAGGAAGAAGCTGTTTTCCGTATGTATAATATGACCCGCACTTGTGTTCCAGGCCATTATTTCTGAGATAATTCCCATACTAACGTGCCAGGCTCGGCGGAAATGTCTTTGGTACAATTGTACGTTCCTACCGAAGTATCTAGAGAGATTATTTACAAGGTTGGAGAGCTCAATTCGGTTCAATTTAGAGATCTCAATGCCAAAGTGAGTGAGTTCCAGCGTTCTTTTGTCAAAGAATTAAGACAATTGGACAACATCGAAAGACAATTTACCTTTTTCAAAAGAGAGCTCGACCAGAGAGAAATTCCAATCAAGGCATATCCATTTGGGTTGCAGTCTGTGGTACACCAGTCAGTTATTGACGATTACGTAGAAGACTCTCAGTTATTAGAAGAAAGAGTCGGACAATTGATCGAATCTACCCAGATCTTATCTGCCAGACAGACCGATCTTGTTCAATTTAAGGCTGCCATCTGTGGTGTTGATAGCTTCTTTGCCTTCCATTCTGGACCTTCAGACCAGGCAGGTTCTGAACAAGACGCTCTTCTTTCCCAATTGGAATCCCAAGGCCCTGTTGAGTCTAGAACCTCCAACTTCATCACTGGTGTCATCAACCGAGACAAGGTCGCCACGCTTCAGCAGATTCTTTGGCGTGTGTTGAGAGGTAACTTGTACTACCATAGCCAAGAGTTGGCTGAACAAGTGTACGATGCCAAGTCCAACACTCACGTTAACAAAAACTCGTTCATCATCTTTTCACACGGTAATTTGATCCAGGACAGAATCAGAAAGATATGTGAGTCTTTAGATGCCGATCTTTACAAGGTTGATGCTAGTCACGAACTCAGAAATGAACAGCTTGCAGAAGTGCGTATCAAGTTGAACGACTTGGAAGACGTTCTGGAACGGTCAGAAACAGCGTTGACCTCCGAATTAATTGCCATTTCCAAGGATTTGGCCAAATGGTGGCAAGTGGTTGCCCGGGAAAAGGCGGTTTATCAAACCATGAATCGTTGTGATTATGACGGGTCTAGAAAGACCTTGGTGGCCGAAGGTTGGATTCCAACCGATGAAATCAACGAGTTGACGTCAACCGTTAAAAGCATTGATTCTTCTTTATCGTTTCCTACCATTATCAACATTTTAGAAACTACCAAAACCCCACCGACTTACCATCGTACCAACAAATTCACCGGTGCTTTCCAAAGCATTTGTGATGCTTATGGTATTGCCACTTATCGTGAAGTAAACCCGGGTTTGCCCACCATTATCACCTTCCCATTCATGTTTGCCATTATGTTTGGTGATTTGGGCCATGGGTTTGTCTTGACTTTGGCTGCATTGTTCTTGGTGGTTAACGAAAAGAAGTTGGGACTCATGAAAAGAGACGAAATCTTTGACATGGCATACACGGGTCGTTACATCTTGTTGCTCATGGGTATTTTCTCCATGTACACCGGTCTTATCTACAACGATATTTTCTCCAAATCAATGACTCTCTTTTCTTCAGGTTGGGAATGGCCAGAACACTTTGAAATCGGTGATACTTTACATGCCAAATCGGTTGGAACCTATATCTTTGGTTTGGACCCAGCCTGGCATGGCACTGAGAATGCCTTGCTTTTCTCCAACTCATACAAGATGAAATTGTCCATTTTGATGGGTTATATCCACATGTCATACTCGTACTTATTTTCCCTTGTCAATTACGTTCATTTCAACAGTGTAATTGATATTGTGGGTAACTTTATTCCTGGTTTATTATTCATGCAGGGTATTTTTGGTTACTTGTCGTTATGTATCGTTTACAAATGGACGGTCAATTGGTTCGAGGTCCAACAACAACCTCCATCGTTATTAAACATGTTGATTTCGATGTTTTTGTCTCCTGGTAACGTTGTTGACCCGTTGTACTCGGGCCAGACTTCAGTACAGGTCTTCCTTGTTGTTCTTGCATTGGTCTGTGTACCTTGGTTATTGCTCTTGAAACCTTTATATTTCAAGAGAAAACTTGATAGAGAAGCAAAGGAACACGAATACCAGCAGTTGCACAACGATGAATTCTCCTCCGAGGAAGATACCACTGAAAATGCTCATGATGATGACGATGAGGGCCACGAAGCTCACAACTTTGGTGATATTATGATTCATCAAGTCATCCACACTATTGAATTCTGCTTGAACTGTGTTTCTCACACTGCATCCTACTTGAGATTGTGGGCTTTGTCTTTGGCACATGCCCAATTATCCACTGTTTTATGGTCCATGACTATTGGTAATGCCTTTGGTGCTACTGGTCTCAGTGGTGTATTTATGACCGTATTCTTATTTGCATTATGGTTCAGTTTAACTATTGCAATTTTGGTTGTTATGGAAGGTACTTCAGCCATGTTGCATTCCTTAAGATTGCATTGGGTTGAATCCATGTCCAAGTTCTTCGAAGGTGAAGGTACTCTTTTCGAACCTTTTGGCTTCAAGGACTTGTTAGTCGATGTATTGTAATTGCACCTGTAAGAACAATCTGACATTGACAGAAAATTGTTAGCGGTTTAACAGACTCATATACTTTGTTTAATATAATTTCCATTGAAACTCGTAGAATATAGGTATTCCTAAAGAAGTAGAAATAGAGCAGCTATAGAAAAACGTCCATATTTCCAGCTATTATATTTATAGAGCGGCGAGTCTCCTGCTGCCCATTCAATGCTCTCAAGTTTATGAAGTACCATTCACTCAGATATAGTAATTCACCAATACGGAAGCATTAAAGTTGAGTGTGTTCTCAAATACACCATGAAGTGGTTTCGAACTTGTACTGTGAATATAACTGGAAAACTAATAATCGGACTATTTTACACATTATGTACTAAAACTCTAAAAAATATATACTCGATTGTTAAAAGTTTTTAGGCTTTATAAGAATTAGTACTTACTTTAAAGTTCCAAATGATGTCTTGAACATTGGAGTTGAGTATTGGATTTAGTGCCAATCAGGAATCACAGGCTAGCAATGGACCCAAATAGTTGAAATTCATTCAAAAAACTAGTAGATAAGAGGTGATAAACTGAGAAAAATTTCTATTTCTCCACTATGAAGGCTAGGAAGCACTATGAATGCAGGCCAGTAGTGTGCATATGTACATATAATATTCATTCCAATTAGTTTCGGATCTTCTAAGCATTTGCAACCGATAAAAATGGAGAATTATCAAAGTTCATATCCTTGTCGATGATAAGTATCATTGCAGTACGGATTATTAGGTACAACCTCCTAAATTGTAATTATATACCTGTATTCCAAATACGATTCTTATTAACTCATAATATAAAAAATAATCAAGGTTTCATGTTACGTGCATCAGAAAGCAGCATTTACTTAATGCATTGCAATAATTAATTGAAAAGTATATTGTATAGAGCCAGCAAACTTCTCAAACTCAACAAATAGCTCCCGGTGGCCAAGCTGGCTAAGGCGCGAGACTGTAATGATTACTCAAAGTTATCTTGAGATCGGGTGTTCGACTCACCCCCGGGAGATATTTTTTTGGGCTCAAACGGCACATTCCTGCACACAGCCACGATGAGCTTCTCTAATTTTTTTGTCTAAATCAGTTATGAAGAAACAACTACATATCAACGATGGCTTCTAGAAACTCCATTAACAAGCCAAAGAACAGGCTTCACGCCAACAGTCATGCTAAAGTCTTAGCTAAAAGAAGAACTGCCAAAGCCAAGAAAACCCTTGGTGGCCGTTCCACCGTAGGGAGATACACTGGTGAAGCAGATGCTGCACCAAGACCAACTGATTCTAAAGCTATTGCATTATATACTGGAGGAGGACCAAAAGAGACCAATATCATGACCAGTACCACTTTATCCAACAAAAGAGCCAAAAAGCTTGCTAGAAATCAAAAATACATTGATGAAAGAAATAACAAAGAACGTGAAGTTGAAATGGAAGAAGAAAGAATTTCAAGATTGCAAAAGATTAAAGATGCATTGTGGACTGTAGCAGAAAACAGTTCTACCATCAAGGTGATTCCAAATGGTCAAGGTACTACTTTGGGAGTACCAGCTTTTTAATGTATATTAGTTAGTAATAAAGGAATAAGAGAAATCCAACAAAGTAGAAGAACGAGGTAGAAATACAGTAAGACAAAAGAAAGAGAGGTCAGATAATTAGTTTATCTAGCGGATATCATTTAAAGATCCCAGTAATTATTGATCCCTAAACTTGTTGGTGAAAGAGGCAGGTGAGCTTTTTTTTTTATAGCTATAAATTTGAATTAATAGTGTCAAGAACTTAATGAACTTAGTATATGGTAATCAAAACAGTTTCTGCTCACTATTCTTGAGAGATTTACTCTTTAAAAATGTTAATGTAAGCTGGTAAATCAGCTAGATTGGTTGATCACCAAGGTATTGGTCCCTGACGTTTAACCTATGATTCTAAGTGAGTGAAAAGCGATTATATTTCGGGAAAAGCAAAAGTAATGGCAGGAAGGACAATTCCAGTGGAGTAATACACCGAAAAGAAGTACTATTTCGTAGATGTAACTCTAATCGTATACTCCAAAGCTAGAAGTAGAATAAACATATTTTAACCAGTGATACTAATGGAGAGTTTAGAGTGGAGTGGTTCGATACCAAACCCACGACCCAAAGCATCAAGTGGCGATAATGCAAATCATCTGCAGGCTACCAGTAAGGTAGAAGAACATGACTTGATTATTGGTATATATTTTTAACTTTTATTGATACGACAACTGGAATTACTCCATCATTAGCAGATATCCGTTGAACATTAACCATACTTACTATTTACTCAAAAAACACTTGTTGATTTGCTAATTGCTTCAAGACCCTTGGTGACAGAATCTCTTAAGTAGCCAATGACTTCTCTTGGCTGTTCAGCCTTAAACACACTGGTACCAGCTACAATAACATTGGCACCAGCATCAGCGGCAGGACCAATGGTGTCCTTGCCTAAGCCACCATCAACTTCGATGTTCAAGTTAGGAAACTTCTTTCTTAATACGTCGACTTTTTCCATCATTTCTGGCATGAACTTTTGACCACCAAAACCTGGTTCAACGGTCATGACCAATGCCAAATCCAAATGTTCAGCAATAGGGAATAATTTTTCCACGGAAGTTCCCGGTTTCACAGCACAACCTACCTTCATACCGTGAGACTTGATCAACTTAATCACTGATTCTGGATCTTCGGTGGCTTCGATGTGGAAGGTATATTGATCTCCACCAGCGTTGGCGATTTCTTCCACCCACTGTTCAGGCTTAGAAACCATCATATGACAGTCAAAAAATATAGGCTTAGGATCAGCTTTTGGAAATTGTTTTCTTAAACTGCTAATAACTGGTGAACCAAACGAGATATTTGGTACGAAATGGCCATCCATAACATCAATATGTAACCATTCAATGTCGCCTGCGGCAACGATGTCCTTACAATTTTGGCCCAAGTTGGCAAAGTCTGATGCTAAAATAGAGGGAGCAATAATTGATTTAACCATGATAGATTTACTTGTGTACTAGGCACTAGATTGACTAGAGATGTTATCCGCCTCGATCAGATCTCGAACTGAGATGATAGTCAGCAGGTCACGTGCACAACGGCCACTTCTGGGTGGTAGCAATAGTTGCGGAAGGCAGGGCCGGGCAGGGCGGAAATCAAGCAATGCCCGCCAGAGGATTCCAGCGAATGCCCTCTACAGAGAAGCTCAGGACAAAAACCCAGGGGGGACCCTGGCTGCTTATCGGATGTCCGTGGAACAGTCCAGACGACAGCCTACACGTGACAAAAGCATGACCGGCAAGACCTCCATGGGGCTGCAACACACGGGACGAGAACGGCACAATGGAGAGCAATTGGGGCCGCGACTTTGGAAGTGGTAGAACCAGAACCAAGCTAGTGAATCATTGACCATGCCTGGTTCACGGAGCCCAGTATCGCCCGAAATACTGAGACAAACCGTTTCCGACCGGATATGGAACGGGCGTGCACATACCAAGTATCATAAAAGTGGCAGTGATCGCCGCTCAACAGTACCAAGAGCAGTACACCATGGCAGAAGTACAGAACAGCGAAGGGGCATCATATTCAGAACAACTTTTGGATGCAGCCAGAAGAAACAATACCGAGCTTCTCCTCACAATCAAATCCGAGCTCAACAACGACCATGTGGAACTATCCAAGTTGATCAATACCACCAAAGAGTTGATCAGTGAAAACAGTCCATTGCATTTGGCATGTCAATTGGGAAATTGGGAATTTATAGATATAATTTTAGATATAGAGGGTGTGGAGATCGACCCTCAAAACAGAGAAGGTGAAACTCCTTTACATCACGCAGTCAAGTATACTATCCAAGAACCCGAACATGGCTACTTTGTCATCGATAACTTGCTAGACGCGGGTTCTGATCCCCGGAGCAAAGACAATTCCAACTTGAAACCAATTGATTATACCAAAGATGCAAAATTGAAGGATTTGTTGCAAAGTGCCGAATATGCCATTTCGATGGAAATCCCCGAAGAAGACCAAATGTTTGGTGCTGAAGATGAAGGGGATGCTGGATCGGGCTCCGAGACTGAATAATGAAGCAAAAATTCAACCCCCTGTGTTGACAAATTCAAAATCGTCCACATCTGTCTGCAACCAATGGCCCAAAGTGCCACGGACCTTTTGCTTAAGTTGCTGGCGAAGTAGGTTCAGACGCTTGTATTCGTCATAACTCTTGTGATTTTGCCCAAATACCCGTTTCCACTTGTCATGGAACTTCTGATTGCATATAATACTTCCCCCTGTTCTTTTCGGAGGCTTATTTTTCAAATACGACCCGTTTTTAACTCCATTGACTAGAACCTCTACTGTTTTGGAAGGAACCACATATAATAAACACAACAGTGACGGTACTGCCTCCCCCTGAACGCTTGGTTTGTGATACTGATACTTGTCTATGTCAAATGTAAGTACCGTAAGTTTATGTATATCTTGCAAGCCAAGCCTTCCAAAGCACCGATGACAATCGGACAAATTGGTGCGAGTTTGGGGAAGAACCAAATAGTCCAAGAACACTCCGTGGGGAAACATCGATGCCGTCCAAGAGTTGGTGATTCCAAGCAATTGTTTGGCACATAACTTGTCAGAACATGATTTGCTTAGAGTAACTACGCTATCGTTTCTGCCTGGTTTGGTACGGACCACACCCACACGATCGAAGTGGCCACGGCCCCTAGTGATCCCGTCTACTTCAAACTTGGCTTTTTTACGCCAAGGTTCCAGATCTGTTTCGGGAGTAATCGATGCGTCTCCGCATGGTGGTTCGCTGATGTAGAGAGCCAATTTGACATTGGGCCTGATTGTGTAGGAAGTCTTGTCGATACATTCGACGATTGGATGGTCTTGGTCTTGGCAGGTTTCTAGTAAGTACCAGTTAAAGAGTCTTAGGGCCAAGATTTCGGCATGGTTGTCATGAACCATGAGTCCATTGGAGTATTTTCGAACTGAGTTGGGGAGAGCTTTCACTCCCGTAGCGATGGTTAAGGGGATGAGTCTCTCGGGGGTTATGGCGACTAAGGATGCTAAAACTGTCCATTCTTTAGATCCATTGGATCGGGTGGACGGCTTTCCTGGTTTGATGCAATTGAATGTGCTGACTACGATTTCAGCGATGTCATTGGCGTCCACCATTCCATGATGATGAGATGAGATGAGTTGGTGGAAAAGTAAAATTAGTGAGCGAGAGAGTAAAAAAGAGTGAGATGAAGATTACGATAGAGTAGGAGGGAACGTTGCGTACAATATAGAACAGTAAGGCTTTAGAATCACCAATGTAGGTTGTTCGTAAACTGGTTTTAGTAAGTCTTCGAGAATAATGGTGCACGTAGTCCAACAAGTATCGTATTGTTGTAGGTCTCACCTTCTCGCTAAGCATCTCCCACAGTTCTCCCCAGTCAACCATTTGCTTAGTTGTTTTGTCGTGTTATATTCTGATACTTACAAATGGATATCACTTTTTAAACCGATAATTGATATCGGCTCTTAAGCTTAAATTAGTCAAGCAAGCACCTCCGCAAATCACTCTGAACTGGCCTAACCAAATCGTAATCTCTTAATTTTTGAATGAGCAACTTATTTATTACTCTTCGCCAGACATGTTTTGCGGCAGCATTATTTATACCAGTCTAGATGATATTTCCAATTTCTTATGGGCCAGGTTTCATCCCGAGAGTTCGTTTATGTAGTATATCTTGCCAGGCTTTAACATATGTCAATGGCTGCGAAAATTGGAATCATGCTGTGACAGCACAGCTTTTTACATTCTGAGCTCAGATTAGCTACAGTAGACCACGGTATTCTTCTCCTACAGTTAATATTGAATCAGAGAACTTATGTAGGCATTTTAACTTAAAATCATAGTCGTACAAACGTGGAGCTGTTTCAGGATCTAACTCTGAACTAAATCGATTACTGATGGGATATGCCATTTGCCGATAAGCCATTCGTGAATAATGAGACCAGGTATTCATAAGATAAGAACAGTTTGCCAGCTATGTTCTTTAACTTACGAAGTTCTTTAACTCATCCTAGCCTCTCGTAAATTAATCATAACGATCATTGATTAGAGTTGAATATATGCAAGAGCATTGTTGGATTCCTGTCCTGATTTTACCAAGGAGGGTGTGCATATACATTGCAACACACATGGTCGCATAATGCCAAGCGGATCTAAATCAAGTCAAACCTGGTTCACATCACATGAAACATGGACCAGAACAAACCATAATATTGGTCAAGCTTATTATTATACATACAAAAAATTTCAATAGCCTGTAGATACATAATAAATAGTCATATATTGGTTGGTCATAATAATTCTACTCAACGCTTCCTTCTCATAATTCCTCCCAATATTCCAAGTCCTATGGCAAGCGCACCTCCTGCAATACCTATTCCTATGAGTCCATCGCGAGTAATGCGCTCCTCGATCGACTCCTTCAATGCTCGCGCTTGTCCATTATCAGGTTCGCCATCCAAAAGAATCTCCACGTACCGACGGGCATTGGTGTAATCACCCACCTTAAAAGAACCTAAACTCAAGTAATATAATGATTCTCTTCTCATGGAAGGAACATCCTTGTAAAGCCCCGTAAGAATATTTATTCCTTCCTGTTGCTGACGGTGTCCACTAGCCTTGATCAATCCCCACGCAAGATTGAAGAGTGACTGAGACGATGGCGTAGGGCCCTCAGACTCCACCTGGTCGCGCAAGATCTGCAATTGCTTGGTTGAAAGCGGTTGTTGTAGCTCCTCCAAAGCTGGATACACTGTTTTTTCGAACATATTTGTACTTGGCCTGCAATTATCCTTTCTTGCTTCTTCCTTCCAGTCCATGAGTGCTACAGGGGCATAAGCCATCGTCACGCGTGCGAGTTCTCTTTCGCCACGGGCGCTAGCGGGTTTTTGCACGTGCTGCCACGCGCGATGCATCGCGTACCAAACATTTCACCGCTAATGATCCAACTTAGTGAACAGCAGCTGTCATGTCCATTATATCGTTGGTAGAGCTTCAAAACAGTCCAGACAACAACGTACGGACGGCTGCAGAGCTTGAATTTACCAGACATGCGAAAGCATTGCCTTCGTCAGTGGCCTCTGAGCTTATTTACCTGTCGATTGACTCCAACTACCCCATAGATATCCGCCAACTGTGCTTGTTACACTTGAAAAGATTGGTGCCAAAGTATTGGTCTATGGGCTTCCAGTCGTTTGTAGGTCCACCAGTGGATCAGAACGTAAAATCCGTCGTCAGAAACGAATTGGTCCGCTTGGCCACGACGGCACCAGAGTCCAAACTTCGTAATGGAAGTGCCTATGCTATAGTGCAAATTGCTTCGGTGGACTATCCTGACGAGTGGCCAGACTTATTGCAGCAGCTTTATCATTGTGCCAACCAATTTGATAACGAAATCTCGATGATTGGGGGGTTGACGGTGCTCAACGATTTGTTCGATGATTTAGTCACAGAAGATCAGTTTTGGGACGGTGGTATTGGGTTCGAGGTCACCAATCATATTATACAAATTCTCGGCGCTTCCGTGAGCCCAGACATCAAAAGTTCTGCTCTCAAATTGTACCAGAACGTCCTTCAAACATTGCAAAGCCCTGAAGCGTACACCGACGAGAGGAAGGCCGGCGTGAATAACCACATTGTTGCCATTGTCAATATTCTCATAGAACTATTGCAACCTCAGGCATCGAGTGAATCCTCACATTTGCTAAGTGAGTATTATTTCAGGTCTAAGGTCTACAGTGTGTTGGATGATATCTTGGGTACGTTTGGCAAGAGAATTGCTCCAGATACTCGGTCGCGTCTCTTGAACTTGGCCCTTCGTGACTTGACCGATTTATCTGACCTTCTCCATCTGATTGACTCGGTACTGCTCTCTGCTGGCCCGGGCGAAATTGTAGGTGATCTCAGCCCTGAAAACATCGTCGTGAACAATATCAATAGTGTACTTCACACCATTCTCAGTATCCAATACCACCACTCAATCCACCTGGTGGTTCAGGTGGACTCGTTTGTTCACTGTCTAAATAAACTTAGTGTGTTGCCGACCCTGACCATGGAAGATTATGAAGCCGACATATCGCTTTTCGTCACTGAAATCAACGGGTTGGCTGCCTCGCTGACAACTCGTGACGGGATCCACGAGCTTGTCTCCGAGCTCAACAGTACCGATGCCAATTTGGTGATGAATTCGGTGCTTCAGAGCCTTCAGAACTCGACCATTGATTCAAAACTAACTGAGTCCAATTTGTTTATCCTCGAGTGTCTCTTTGCCAGCGAAGACTCGGAGTTGCACTTCGAAAGCCAGAACTTTTCGGTGCATGACTTGTTGAAGCTTATCACTGATCTCATCTCATACGACCAGATTTTCTTGACTTCCAAGTGCTTCTTGGTCTTGCCTAAATTGTTCGAAAAGTTTGAGTTACAAGCCATTACTGCCTTGGCAACTTTGGTAGGAATGATCGACTTCACTGCCCACAACGATACAAATCCTATCATAAGAATTTCTTCTCTTATAAGCTTGACTTTGTATAAAAATCTCCTTGATTTGGACCAATTGCTTGAACAATCCCAGAAACTCGAAGTTCAACTTAAAATCTTCCAAATCGTCTACTCGCTTATCGAGGATTGCGAAGAGGACTCATTGACTTCGTTGCTCGAAGGCATAACCGTAGCCATCGACATAGAGCCCTTGGCTGCATCCAAACTTACCATCGCTGACAGCACGGTCACTGTTATTGATATGATATTCAAAATCTCTTTCAAAGACTCGTCCAACATTCAGTTGACTATCGACTCCTCTGAGAGTTTGGGTACGTTGTTGAAGCAGATCTCAATTCAGGAGTACATGGTGTGTTGTGAAAAATCGTTGCCGTTTATTATGAATTTGATAGAAGTCGAAATTGAAAAGGGCACTGCCATTGAGTACTCGCCAGACTTGTACTTGTCACTAGAATTGTTAAGCATTATTATTGAAACGTTCCCAAGTTCGGGAGAAGGTGACCAGTTCCCTTCTCAGATCTTCAATTACACTTTCCCCACCATCAAGTCGCTTCTATTGCATACAATCGATAACCAGATACTTCAAAGTGGTGGAGAGGTATTTAATTCTTACCTCAAGAGTGCCAGTTCCAATTTCCTTACTTATCAAGACTCCACCACCAGCGAATCGGGAATGTCTTCATTGTTTAGTATTGTTTCAAAGTTCTTGTCACCGGAATTGTCTGACAGTGCAGCCATGAACTGTGGACTTATTGTAATCTCATTCTTGGAAAAGTTCCAAAGTTACCTTGATCATGGGTTCATATCTCAGTTGCTCGATGCTACTGTAAAGAGACTAATTATCGCCAAAGAAGCAGTTACTATCGAAAACTTAATCATGGTATTCTGTAAATTGGTATTAAATTCTCCAGAAGAACTGGTGGAACTTTTGGCCAGTGATATATTGGTAGAAAACCCCAAACCGAACAATTCAGGCCAGTTTACAAAAGCGATCTCGACGATGGATGGACTTTCGGTGGTTTTACCAATATGGTTCGAATCATTTGAAATTACCCGTGGCTACGACAAAATTAAACTGAATGTTCTTGCTTTAGGCAAGATCTTTACCTTGAATGATCCTCGAGTACAAAATATTATAGTCAATGGGGACGTCATTCCTTACCTGGGAGACTTGATTCGGACCCGTTCTATGGCAAGATCAATGCCCGACCAGTATACTCAGATCTCAGCATCGCACAAGATTATCAAGCTATTAATTGGAGAGCTTGACTTTCAGTGCCAGCAGCCCGATGCAAATGACTACTTACCAGATAGAGAAGGTGAAGAAGATGAAGGCGATGGCGAAGGTTGGGAAGATATGGACGACATTGGTGTTCCTAACTACGATAAACTAAAGTCGTACGTCGATTCGGATAACGAAGGAGATGAATACGACGAGAGGCAGGCCGGCGATGACTCGTTGATGAAGATCCTAGTCCAGTTCTTCAAAGAGTGCACCGCAAAAAACTTGGGAGGCTTCCAGGACTATTATAACCGGCTCGAAGATAACGAAAAGAGAACCATAACCGAAAATGTCGTCTTCTAGTGTCCCTAGAGAGTTATATAATACACTAATAAAATCGGTAGACTTGAGTCATTCTTCACGTGACAATGTAGAAAAATCAGCCAGATGCGATGAGTCGAGATCAGATGGGGCGGCATGAGATGGACCAATAGACCTGGAATTGGGGTGATAAGAGTAGTTCGAAAAGTATCCAGCATGACTTTCCACACACGTATATTGCCTGTCAAGGTAGACAGCATAGTTTTCGGCAAAAACGACGAGGTTCCTACCGTAACCGATGCTGAATCATCACAAAATCTTCAGATAGCCGCAGACGAGTTAGTCAAAACCAACAATGTTGTGGGGTTTCCCACCGAGACAGTTTATGGATTAGCAGGATCTGCTTTGAATGACGAGTCTGTACTTTCCATCTACCGTGCCAAAAACAGACCAGCCGACAATCCCCTTATAGTCCATGTTTCTTCAGTTAGCCAGCTTAAACGTAAAATTCTCCCTCCCGGTTACGAGATTCCTGAGGCCTACACCAAGTTAATGGACCAGTTTTGGCCAGGCCCACTCACGATATTGTTACCTATAAATGAAGATTCACCAGTGTCTAAGCTAGTCACGGCCAACCAGCCTACGGTTGCGGTCCGAATTCCCAGTCATCCAATTGCTCGAGCCCTCATTGCAATTAGCGACACTCCGCTAGCAGCTCCGTCTGCGAACGCATCGACCAGACCGAGCCCCACACAAGCCAGCCATGTTCTACACGACTTGAATGGCAAAATCCCTTATATCATAGACGGAGGTCCGTGCAGTGTAGGAGTTGAGTCTACAGTTGTGGACGGGTTGTGTGAACCACCCATGTTGTTGCGCCCTGGCGGTGTTTCCGCAGAGCAGATTCGTGCAGTAGGGGGAGATTTGTGGCACAACGTCGTGATGGCCAAGAAAACGGCGTCTGCGTCGGAACCAGTACGCACACCGGGGATGAAGTACCGTCACTATTCTCCAACGGCGCGGGTAGTGTTGTTTGTAGATTGCGGAGACGGGATTGAAGACGTCAACAAGTACATCGAGCAAAATCAAATCGATATTGGCCGGACCAAAGTGGCGCTTCTCAAGGCATCCACCTTCGCCAGTGCGAACTCCATTAATTCCAATATATCGGTGGAGAGAGATTTGGGGCACACAGCGGAAGACGCATCGCGAAATCTTTTTCGACTTTTGAGAGAAGTAGACGAGATGGACGTGCTGCTTATTTTCGTAGAAGGCATTGAAGAAACCAATGAAGGATTGGCTGTGATGAATAGACTTACTAAGGCCGCCTATGAAACGATCATTGGAACTAAATAGGACCACACAATTAATTAAGCATTCCAAAATAGATGCAATTCGCAGCGCCAAATGTAGTACTAGAAAAAAGATGACAGAATCACGTCCTTTCCGGGACATCTTTGGCAGCTGCGGAATTCAGCTCCGAGACTGTAGCTGAGCCTACACGGAGCTACTAATGAATAGGTAGGGCAAGTGCTTCTAATTCATACGAGTTAGTAATAATAGAGGTTTCGGTGGAGGCGAGAAGGAAAGGGCTTTTAACTAGGTGAACCAACAATTGTTTTCTTTTGGGCGTACCCAACCATGATCTCATACTGTTGGTTTCAATGCACTGACTGATGTAATTTGGTGCCATTCCTTTCTAATTATTGCCACACTTCGAATGGGCCCCTCACGCTGTCGCCACTACCGCCGCGGCATCTCGCTTCACACCGATGCGGGCCCCATTTGCCGACGCACTGCCTACCTTATCTTAGGACCAATTAATATTGGTTCATTTGCAGTTCGTTACGTAGCCTCCAGGGTTGTGCAGTTCAACTTGAGATTATCAACAGGACCCGTCCACCCACACACCCACAAACCTACAAACCCACAGACCCACAAAACTACAAGCCCATACAACCCATTCTTCATGTAGCTGCGCCCACTTCCTTATCTCTACCGATCAATGCCTTGCCTATTAACTCTTTTGGATCTCTACCTTCTTGCCTAGCCTCCTGCCTAGCCTCCTGCCCCTCCCTAAACTCTCGCTGCGCCCGCGTCCACCGACGCGATGTTGTGCCGGAGCTTTCCTAATCGGTGTGAAAATGACACGCACTCGATGTCGGCACAAAAAAGAATCAAAAAATTATCGACTTCAGTAGATGACTAAAGGTGGTGCCAACACTCATACGAACCGCTAAATTACGTTTCAACAACCTGAGTATACTTTGCTAGTAGGCTCTCCCCTCTTGCCTGCTTATATTTGTTTGCTCCTCCAACTTCGGCACTACTCTTACTTTTATTTGACTTGAATCAATATCGAAAAGTTTGGAAAGTTGCCCGTTGGTCAAATCATCTTTCATTGACCATTTTTAATTCATCCCCATAGATTGAAAAACTCACCTATATCTATCAATCAATTCATTTAATGAGTGAAAACCCGTTTGGTGATAAAAACTTGCTTCCAGCAAGAGCCAACTCTGCTTCCCTGAAATACAGTCAAACTTCAGTCCAAGAAACTGCCCAAGATTTCAAAACAGATTTGGCTACTGGATTATCCGGTCATGATATTTTCACATTAAGATCCATGTATGGACTCAACGAATTGTCAAGCGAAGACGAGGAAAACATCGTTTTGAAGTTCTTGTCCAATTTCTACGAAGATCCATTGATCTTGTTACTTATAGGAAGTGCTATCGTCAGTTTTTGGATGGGAAATACCGATGATGCCATATCGATCACATTGGCCATCACCATTGTGGTCACCGTAGGTTTTATACAAGAGTACAGAAGTGAAAAGTCCTTGGAAGCATTGAACAAACTAGTCCCTGCCGAAGCCAGGTTGACGAGAAATGGCAGCACGTCCACTGTTTTGGCCTCAGCTTTGGTCCCAGGTGACTTGGTTCACTTCTCCCAAGGTGATAGAATCCCTGCGGATATAAGATTAACCGAAGCCGTCCATTTGAGTATCGATGAAAGTAATTTGACTGGTGAAAACAGGCCCGTCAGAAAGAACACCGACATTTTAACCGTAGCCAACAACGAAATCCCGGCAATTACATCAAGGACTTCTATTGCATTCATGGGAACCTTGGTCAGAGATGGCCACGGCTCGGGAATCGTGGTTGCAACCGGTCCAAAGACTGAGTTTGGTGTGGTTTTTGAGATGATGAGTGAGATTGAAAAGCCCAAGACTCCATTGCAGCAAGCCATGGACAAGTTGGGTAAAGATCTTTCCATTTTCAGTTTTATTGTCATTGGAATCATCTGTTTAATTGGTGTTTTGCAGGGTCGTTCTTGGTTAGACATGTTCCAAATCTCCGTCTCACTTGCGGTCGCTGCTATCCCTGAAGGTCTTCCTATTATTGTCACTGTCACGTTGGCCTTGGGTGTTTTAAGAATGGCCCGTCACAAGGCGATTGTCAAGAGATTGCCCAGTGTAGAAACCTTGGGCAGTGTCAATGTCATCTGTTCCGACAAAACCGGAACTCTTACCCAAAACCATATGACTGTTACCAAAATTTGGTCTACTGACTTCAAAGGAAGCTTCAATAGTCCATTCTTGGTGGTTGAAAAGTTGGACGATAAGGCCCTTCATGATAAATTGACCAAAAACTTGCACAAGGTTTTGGAGTGTGGAAACATCTGTAACAACGCCAGATATTCTACGGAAAACGAAAAGCACGTTGGTAATCCTAGTGACATCGCTCTTGTCGAATGCTTGCCTCATTTCGGCTTGGAAGACTGCAGAAATACCAAAGAAAGAGTCTACGAATTGCCGTTTAGTTCCACAAGGAAATACATGGCCGTATGTGTGCACTCGGGAGACATGGACAAGTCAGAAACATTTGCCAAAGGTGCGGCTGAAAAGTTGATCGCTCTCTGTAGCAGATACTACGACGAAAATGGAGATATCAAGCCGTTGAGCGAAGCTGTCAAAACCCATATCTTAGACAAGAGTAATGAACTTGCTAATGATGGGCTTAGAGTATTGGCATTTGCCAGAAACAACAAAAGGCTTGGAAGCGAGGAAAAGGATGAGGTTGTCGAGCCTACAGAATTGGTATTTACTGGTCTCATTGGTATGAAGGATCCTCCAAGAGCCAATGTCAGCAAGTCTATTGCTTTATTGATGAAAGGTGGAGTCCATGTTATCATGATCACCGGTGACTCTGCAATCACCGCTGTAAATATCGCCAAACAGATTGGTATGCCTATAATTGGAGAAAATGCTGTTGTCACTGGAGATCAAATTGATAATTTGAGCCAAGAAGCATTGTGTGACGTCATTAAGAATGTGTCTGTGTTTGCCAGAACCACTCCGGAGCATAAAGTAGCAATTGTGAAGGCATTCCAGAGAAACGGCGACATTGTTGCCATGACTGGTGACGGTGTCAATGATGCTCCTGCCTTGAAGCTTGCCGATATTGGTATTGCCATGGGTAAAAACGGAACTGATGTCGCTAAAGAAGCGGCCGACATGGTGTTAACTGATGACGATTTTTCCACTATCTTGAATGCTATCAAAGAAGGTAAAGGTATCTTTTATAACATTCAAAACTTTATAACCTTCCAACTTTCCACATCCATTGCAGCATTGACGTTAATTGCTTTAGCTACCTTATTTGGATTACCAAACCCGTTGAATGCCATGCAAATTCTTTGGATTAATATCTTGATGGATGGTCCACCAGCCCAATCCCTTGGTGTTGAACCGGTGGATGAAGAAGTTATGAGTAAACCTCCAAGAAAACGTAATGATAAAATCTTAACCGTAAAGCTTATAAAGAGAGTTTTGCAATCTGCACTTATGATTATTTTGGGTACGTTGTATGTCTTTATCAAAGAGCTGCAAGAAAACGAGATCACCGCCAGAGACACTACCATGACATTTACTTGTTTCGTCATGTTTGACATGTTTAATGCATTGTCTTGTAAACATTATTCCAAATCTATCTTTGAGGTTGGTCTCAAAAATCAAATGTTTAATTTTGCCGTAATTGGATCATTGATTGGTCAATTGTGTGCAATTTACGTACCGTTCTTCCAAGCTATATTTCAAACCGAAGCATTGTACTTTAGTGATTTAGTTTACTTGGCATTGCTTTGTAGTACTGTTTTCATTGGCGATGAAATTAGGAAGTGGGTCTTCAGAAGAAAGAACACCCAGAACACTGGCTTTCACTATGGCGTATAGTGTTGATAGAACTTAATTAGAGTGTATAGCCTTATAAATAGCAGATTTAACAAAATTGGGTACAAAAAAAATACGGTGTCGTTCTGAGATAGAAATACTGAAACAAGGTTTACCTGACTTTGGTAGGCTACTATCAGCGTAGGTTAACTGCTTACTTGGGACATGGATCTGGACTACATGTGCACGTTCTCATTAGTCGTGGAACCTGATCGGGGTTTGTCTTTTTTCGAGACCCCGTTGGAAAAAGTCGATCAACCATTCCTGGATTTCTGACTAAGAGTGTACAGTAAGCAAGCACCATAAGGAGTCATTTCTGGGTCTGGGTCATTTTCTATTGTCTCCATTAGTGATATGGCGGGAAATGAGTTCGCCTGGTCTACAGTTCTACATTATATTCCCCATAACGGAAGAGAATTCTCGTTGGAGCAGCCTAGTTTGGCCAATTTTATTCCCTCTTGTTCAATTTTCTGACATCTTGTACGTTTCTCTTTGCTAGAGTCTTTAATTCACTCTTCGTTCGCCAAACTTTTACACCCTAGTCTCGTCGCACTCTCCCATACACTGCATTCATTCTACACGTCTACGAAATCTAACTCTCCAGATCCCGCCCTTTTTTTGTTGCTGACTTCGCCTTGACTCCGAACAACCACTGTCTTCTACTTTAGTCAAAAGCAAACACAAGCTTGTCCATGATTTCCCAACTCACAATAGTTATATACTAGGCAATTCCAGAGCTTCTATCTGGCTCATCATAGCACCATGGTTTTTACATTCACTATAGATAACTGGCTCAACCCAGTGGTACCTCCTAACTTTGTCCACAAGTTTCCTGCATTCGCTCGCCGTCTTTTGGGCAATCATGCGGTGGTGCCTCGTCCTGATTACTTGATATGGTTGGAAACTTTTGTAGGCACCTTGGGAGGAATCCTCTTACTAGAAGGACTTTTCAAGAGTCACACTGTATTTTCCAACCATCATGCACCCATCATCATTGCATCTTATGGGGCCTCTGCTATTCTTTTATTCAATGCGTCACAAGCTCCTTTGGCGCAGCCCAGAAATGTGTTGGTAGGAATGTTTGTTTCTTCTTTGCTTGGGGTTTGTATACAAAAACTATTTTTAATGGGGGCTCGAGAATATTTATGGATAGGAGGAGGTTTGAGTGTGGCTATAAGCTCAGTGGCTATGTCTATATTAAACTGTGTGCATCCACCTGCAGGTGCTTCTGCCTTATTGCCATTGATAGATGAACAGATTATCGACATGGGCTGGTGGTATTTGCCGGCCCAACTCGTTTCTTCATTATTAATAATATCTGTAGCATGTATAACAGGCAATTTGTTTCGCAAGTATCCTGTTTACTGGTGGACAGCAGCGAACTTGGGTTCCAAACCAGTCAAGGAGGAGCTCAAACAAATTCTGAGGATCGAAATCACCGCTGATAAGATACTAGTTTCTCCTGATATTACAAGTTTGATTGATAAAGATGTGCTACAAAACCTACAAGACCGTATCAGGCAGGTCTCCGATTAATCTGCTCCATATTCCTATATAATTAGCTAATAATATCCCTCAGATTAATTATCCCTTTAAACTCAGGTTGTTCTAACCTCTCATAAATCTTACTAGCGACTTGTTCGGTTGATGCACTAGGCTTAATAAGATTGTTTAAGTACGACAAATTGTCGCCGACAGTCAATTTCTTGGCTGTACAGCCGAGCAGTATCAAGTTCTTTAGCACTGTGCGAGAATTGACTTGGCTATCGTCGTACATAAACGCAGGTCTGACAAAAATACTTCGCAAACCCGGTTTAGTAGAAAGTTCAAACTCAGCTTCTCTTTTGGTAATTAGGTACTTTTCTGAAACAATTGGCGGTTTTTGGTCTGCTGAAATATATACAAATGTGGGTTTTTGGCTGGACTCTTTTTTGGCTTGAATAAACGCATCAGCCAATAACACGGCCGAGTCTCGCTGGATCAGTTCAAAACTCAAATGAGTTTCCTTTTCCATTGGATTGGAACCTTTGAGGTGGTTGGCAAAGTTTTGCACATCGTTCAAGATGTTGAAATTCGAGTTGATTAACTTTTTATATGATTGGTTCTCAAATAACATTCCTATCGAATGCACTACAGTGTCATAATTGTTCAATTTGGCTGAATATGACGAGTTATTAAGTATATCGGCCGAGTCCCATTGCACCTTTCTTACCCAAGGTTGGTTTCGAAGCTCGGCCGGAGGGGTTCCTGATCTTGAAAAAGACGTCACATTATATCCTAGTCTAACTCCCACTTCACAGATCTTTCTTCCCAAGAACCCATTTCCTCCAAACACTGCAATTGATCTCGTAGCCATCTTTGTTGTCGTTACGAAGAGTAAGTTGCTAAAATCATTATTTTTATACGAAAATTAATCGCGTGCGCACGCCCAGTAACCACCATGTCAACCCATACAGCCAGTAACCTCACATCGACGATTAAGCACGATCAATGAATTGCTTCTACGGCCGCGCGATTCAATTCTGATGCCCAACGTAGGTTGTTTCTATTAAAAACTGGTATCCAAGTAATTGTCTACAATAGGAGCAGATAGTTTAAATTATTGTATTATTCGTATGATTCATTTTCTATTTAAAAGGTTCTAAGGTATTATTAGTGGCTGAATTTCTTTCTGAAAATTACAAACTCTTCATCCTCGACCTCTTCAAGGGATGGAGTGCGATGTAAGGAACTACTGTCCGATGGCTTGGGGCTGCTTTCAGGCGTGGTTCTCGTAGAGTCCGATTCGGAAGAGATAGATTCAGTTTCATCTTCTTCGTGCTTGGCCTTCTCAGCTTTTGCCTTCGGACTTGTTTGGACTGCAAATTTCAAACCATCATCGGTAGACTTATTTTGCTCAGTTCTATTTCTTTGGCTTGCATTGTAACCGTTGAAAAATGGCACTTCTTTTGGTGATTTTCCAAATCTGCCAAGTCCACCAAAACCACCGAAGCCGTGTTCATTTCCTTGACCACCAAAGCCTTGACTGCCGAACATTTGACCAATTAAATCCTGAAGAAACTCCTGCTGCTCGTTGTATAATTTCTGATAATCTTGTTCTTCAGGCTTAGACTCGGCTTCCTTGCGGGCCCTTTCACGTTGTTCGGCTTCTTTTTGCTTGCGAGCTTTAACTTCGGCTTCTCTTCTTGCTCTTTCTTCGGCTATTCTAGCTCTTCTAGCATCTTCTTGAGCTTTGATTTCAGCTTCTCTTGCTTTTATCTGAGCTTCATATGCCTTTCTCTCGGCTTCTTCTCTAGCTCTTCTCTCAGCTTCATATGCCTTGATCTGGGCTTCTCTAGCCTTAGCCTCGGCCTCCCTTGCATTTCTTTGAGAAACTTCTCTAGCCTTTCTCTCGGATTCATAAGCCCTGATTCTAGCTTCTCTTTCCTTGGCCACTTCTTGAGTTCTTAAAGCTTCTCTGCTCTCTTGTAAACTGGTATCTACTTTAGCACATCTTGGGGTAATAGAAAATCCAAATAAAGCAGCAAGAGTGTCAACGTCGTGACATAGCTTGATTTTCTTTGGAATATTTAAGACCAATACATTTTCAGAGCGATACCATTCCCAGTCAACCTTGGAGATTTCGACGTCTTCCAAATTGAATTGGTACACTTTTCTAAATTCCTCTGGTTCAGATTGGATTACCAAGTTGACCAAATTAGATTCATATGCTCCATATTGAGGTTGAGTCTTCAAGACTTTGACTTCATAACTATTGAAATTTCCTGATTCCTTGAAGATTTGGATCTGGTATGCATCTTCGGTTTCGATCTTCTTAATAACCTTGGGAGTTCTGGTGGCAGCAGCGGCAGCAGCGGCAAGGGCAGCTGCAGCAGTGACTTGTTGGGCCAAGTACTTTTCTCTTTCTTGTTGTTCCATGTATTGGAACAAGGAGTTAATTGAAGGTTGTTGATATGCGAACATTTTTTTTAACTTTGTTATTGATTAGATGTAATCGATACTTTGTAGGATTGTTCTGCAAAAGCTTCCCAACCTCCACATTTATATAGCAGTTGAATTGGGTGGCAAGTGATTCGAGTTTTGCACCCATACGGGTATGTCAGCACAACAGAAGGTTCTAGAGATTTTGCACCCAAGCTCCCAAGTATGTCAGCAGCAGAGAAGGTTCTAGAACACGTGAGAATATTCTACTATGTGCAGGATGAACCGGTTCCAGAATATTTCGATCCATCTAGGCGGATCGTCTAGATCAGGTGACAACAACAGGCATGTATTGTGTCGTGGTAAATATCGGTTGTCACCTGGTTCGTCAATGCGATTGTGAATCGTCAATAGTGCACGCCTGACGAGATGGTCGCGAATAATAGAGTTGGAGCTAATAAAGCAAGTTACCAAAACAGAAATATTTGCCAGAAAGCAAGTCCATGCCCGAAAAAGACATAGCAAGGTATGGGCTGAGTTCTCAGGACGAGAAGCTGAAATTTTCTAGGACGATGAGCCGGTGGACGCGAAATATTCCAGGGAACTAGATCGGGAAGTACGGGCATTTCCAGGGGAACACACTCGTAAGCCATGAAGTTTGGTGCGACTAGTCACTAGACATTGTAGAAAGTAAGCATTCCAAGAAGAGGCTTGAGTACCGACGCTATTGTCCAAACACTAACAAGATCTATTACCCAGTCCGAAATTAGATTCTCGCCTCCTTGTTATTTAACGTTTCCACTCCCCTAAAAATAACTTTCTTCCTCCTTCCCACCACCTCGCTATTATAGAGACCACCCCTCCCCGTACTTTTAACGTGTTGCAGTCTCGAGCAGTCGTCTCGCTAAACCCCCTTACGCTTACCGAGTGACCCATCACAACTGCTGCGCCGCGTATCACCGAGTGAATCGTTTTCCACAGACTGACCATGCTACACCAGCAAACCAGCACACCCATGCAACCTCTACAAGGTCTAAACAATGCTATCCCACACGATAATGTGTTAGATACAGACATGACCCTCACACACTTTCTTTAAGCATATCCCCCTCCTCTTCGCTCTCGCTATTTTTGGCTTCTGTCACCAGCCTTCTTTTTTGTGATCCATTTAATTTTTTTCATAAACATTTTACAACTTTTAATACACTATTTTTGAATAACAAAGGCAACTGAGCTCCATTTACACTCGTTTATGATGGAACTGGAAAAAGAACCCATGTTAGGTGCCAGCGAACGCGATGACTTGTGTGAGCAAGTTGTTCATAAAGAAAAAGCCGATATTGATCAACCAGTTTCAACCGATTCTGAAACCAAAAAAGTCGAGCCAACCGCCTCAAATGATGACGTTGATATGGAAGGCCCTACCAAGACAAGCAAGTTTATTGCAAGTGTCCTTCTTATTATTTTGAGTGTTATTTTGTTTGCCATGACCCAAATGAACCTTGACATGGGCATGTCATGTAACCACAAAGATCACCACCACCAACACCTTGATCAAATGAATCAGGACTCACAAATAGCTGCATTGACAGAACCATCTGTAGCAGAAATGGAAATAGTAGAACTGCCAGCATCTCAACCACAAAAGTTGTCTTCGTGGTACGATTTCTTTGCCCAACTTGAGCCATTTAAACTGATCGAATTTACCACCACCGATTCTACTGTTTCAGTGCCAGATATTATTCCAAAGATAGAGAAGAGAGTCGACGATAACTCAAACTCAAATTCCTCTACTCCAAATGGTAGTTCATCCTCTACCTTTCAACCACCTAGCTCGAGTTCTTCTAGTTCTGAAAGCAGCTCGAGTTCTAGTTCCTTGAGTTCCTCGATCTCCAGCCCAAGTTCTAGCTCCAGCTCTAGCTCTAGTTCGAGCTCTTCTAGCTCGTCTAGCTCTTTCAGCTCTGAGGAACAACAATCTTCGACACAGGAAACAAGTAGCTCTGTACCAGCATCAGCCACATCTGATTCACCATCCAGTAGTGCACCAAGTTCCTCGTCGCAAGATCAATCATCAGCAGGTCCTTCTTCTACCAGCTCAGACCAGTCCTCATCTACACCAGCGTCCAGTTCGCAAGGTTCGAGCACCTCATCTAGGTCTTCGTCGTCATCCGCATCGGCATCTTCTCGTCTGGTAACCACATTTTCGTCGGTAGATAATGGTAAGACTATTGTTGTTACTAGTACTTCTATTATAGCCAACACGGCTTCTCCATCTGCTGCTTCGGGAGATAACAACAGAAACAACAACAATGGCGGAGGTGGTTTGTCAAAGACCAACCAAATTGTCGTGGGTGTAGTTGTCGGTGTTGGTGGTTCGATTCTTATCGGTATTGTCGCTGTGTTGTTCTACTTGAAAAAGAGATCAAACAGACATTATGATAATGGTGGTTGGACTTTTTGGAGAAAGAACGAAAAAGTCAGTAGTGATGACTTTTTAAGTGGTGAATTAGGTGTTAGAGATAGAAACTTCAATCAAGGTTCGAATTTCTAGTTTATCAATACCCAAATGAATAATAGATAATTTAAATAATGTAGAGCTTGTAGCTATCCTGGCTGAGTGTCGGGGCCGCTCCTCTACTACATCAAGCATCGTAAGTACAGCGAGGATGCTTAATTGCTATGAAGGTACTACTCCTTATTTCATTCGGTTTGGTTTGAATTAATAGGAATATTAGCCAATGCAGATATATAGATGAGTATTAAGCGACTAAATAACACAATACGTTGGGGGTATTTATCCAATCTAGTGATCTTCAAAAACTACCAGGGTGAGCTAATAATCATATTGTCAACTAAATCTAACAGATAAGAAATAGTGAAAACGTTATAATAATCATTGAGAGGGCGTTCTCGATCCTTAAGGATCCACAGTCTATTACAACGCTAGGCAATGTATCAGGACCTTGATATACCCTTCATTTGATACTGAGAAATATTCTTTTTCAGCTAAATTCAATATTGCCTAAACTAAAAATGGCAATCGGACTGCCTTCTCTAATAATGTAAATTTATTCAAATTAGTGACATTATCTCAATCAAGGATCAATAATTTACCAATCCCTTTTATCTAATTCTAATCGACACACTATAGAGCTGGTAATACATGAAAGTGACTTGCAGCTTTGTTACATTAAACGTATTTATCAATTTTTATAATTTAAATTGATAAAATAACATTTGACTTTCTTACCAAATTGAATATCAATTTAAAAAGAATATAAAGCAAACATGCTGGACAATATCCAGAAAATGAAGTCCTAGGAAGCTGTTATCAGTACAGTATGCAATATAAATTGACATCTTCATCTTTTCGACCTTCCTATTGAGTCCTATTTTACTACTTATGGGTTCGCTACTTCAGTCAGAGTTAACCAGTTATTAAATCGAGATGAATAACTTCGATTGCGCTCTTCTGTGTGTAAGTTTGAATCGATGCCCAGCCATAAATAAAGAGAAATAAGGAGTACCTATTTACAAATCTATAGAAATATTTTAAATTTCTGATGAAATATGAAAAAAAATTCACAAGATTTAGACGGGGATGAAGCTACTTACAATTGCTTCATCAAAAATCAGGAGTCTTTGGAGAATTCCCGGATACAATTTTGACATACGTGCATAAATCTGTACATACACGGCTCCTGAGCCTCTCCAATTTAGTTTTATAGATAAAAAAGCCACTGAGTGTAACCGATTTGCAGGGTCTAATAAATATTTCCGTTCTAGAAGTACTTCGATATTAAACCCTTAAACCAAGCCGTTACGGCGATCTTGCACAACCCCGAAACTCTCGCCTTTGTCAATAAATATTGAGCCACCCCCCCCCTCAGTTACCTAAGAAATAGCCTTTCCCCAAAACACAACAATCGAGCCACCCGCTTGCCCCAAATTTCGTTTCAATGTAATCGACTGAAAATTAAGCCCAGTAATTAATTTGATTTTAGGGGGCTTCTTCTAACCCCCCCAATCGGGCATAAGTCGATTTTTTTCAAAAGAGGATTCATAAAATTGTTAGACTAGACAAATGTATATACTCAGGATTAGAGGCAACATAGTAGGCATTATAGTCATAAAACCATCACCAAACATTCTCTCTTTCTGATGTAAAAATACTTCAATTCCTCAAAATAATATGTGTAGGATATCTCTATTACAACTTTTATTTTATCCCATGAACCCTGTACGTAAGTTTAATGCACCAGTCGATTGAGTAATTTCCCAACACCTTTTTTCAATTCATAATTAGGTTTCTATTGTCACAAAAAATCAGCTGGAATGCTAGTACTAGCTATTCGCAACCCAAAAGGGTTGTAGTTTGGGAGAGACCTGCCAAGGAAAGTAAATGAGGCGTTTGTACTATTCCGTACTTCAGATATACTTCTTATATTATTATGGATATATCGATGCAAACCAAAGGACATAACATAATAATTTTTTGAGTTGAAGGTTATTCTTGCAATGGTCGGTCAAATGCTCATTTCTCCGTTGACTGTGGAAATTCTCGGTCTACAAGCAATCGCCCCTGCTACCTACGCTTGAGGACAAGGTATGCCTAATTGTACATAGATAATTTCAAACGCATTAACCTTGGCATCTAGATCAAGTAGCTTTGCCAGTTTTAGCAGACCAATCGTCTCCATATTTGACCGTCTATTGTTGTTGGCCTGGCAAATACATTTAAAAACACTAGTTCGTAAAAGGACAGTAACTCTGAGACATCATTGCTAATTACAGGTTAACGTGAAGTCAGACTCAAAACAGACAAAAAAAAAAAGCAGCAATATAATGGTGCGGCCGAGTGGGCCGTTTATACTTTTGTGTTTGATCATCAGGATATATCGCAATTACAATTGTTATTGCATCTAATTCCCCTCTCTATAGTTCCCCAGATTTCATTATTAACAAATTGGTTATACCAATCATAGGAATCCTGGAGCTCACCAGAAGAATAAAGTACCAAATATCACTTGACCTAGCTAGCTAGGGGCCCTTGGGATCTAGAACTTCCCTATCTTGGTCTTTTCTAATGCTTATGAATCCCCTCAATTTTGAAAGACATTTTTTGCTGTTAATTCCATTTGAACCAGGGCATCGTTACTTCCACTGCGACAATCAGTGCGACAGCCACTAATATTAGCCGCTGCACCCACAACCTGCACTTTCCCACTATCCCTTTACTCGCCATTTCCTAAACCAGTCAAATTGTTCCAGACATTTGCCTGCCCCCGGGATCACAAACCTAGGATCGTTCGCCCCTGTCATTCTCAAACAACAACAAACATTTAATAAAAAAGTGAGACACTTTTTGCATATTTGATGGTCCTACCTGATTCCATTAATTTAAATTTCGGTTATTTTTTAATATATATTTGAGACATCCGCCGCTGGACCAAAAAATTGCTTCATCGAAAAATTTATTCTTACTCCATAGATAAAGTTACTAGAACTATATAAGAGTGACATCTTCCATATATCCTTGCAGTAAGGAACTTAATTTCTTAGACCCAAATTGCCCGTTGTGAAATAGTTAGCCACTTAAAGTTGCAGCCCCATCCTTTATTTGCTATAGCTTCACAGCTGCACAGCTTAAGCCTTAGTGCTCACATACATTCCTTTCAATTTTCCTATCATCATGATTGGGATTTCTGATATGCTCAACCATAGCGACGACCTGGCCAATGAAGTGTCTAACCATAGAAGTCAGGGCCAATACAGATCTGCTGGTAGTTCCATGAACTTGGACTCTAAACCGTCCCCGATATATCCTAGCTCGTCGCTGGATTCAGTATCAACTCAGTCGTCGATGTTTTCGAATCAGCTGTCGGCATCGACTTCGGCTTCATCCACTTCATTCCCATCCCTGAGTTCTACGGCCATGACTACTCCTATGAATGAGCCAAGGTCGTTTATTAGCTCGCATGATACTTTGCCTCCTTCATCCATATCTATTCCCAAACCGAAAGTTGATCAACGTTTCTTGGTAGATAAAAACTTTGTAAAATTAGCAATTAGAAGAAAGTCTGCTCCCAAAAAAGCCCTCCATCGTCAGCTGTTGCTGAATGGGAAGTTGCAGACGGATTTTGATAACTCGTCAACGGTCTTCTCAAATAACCTGGACGAGTTTGTAACTCCAAACTCAAACTCGAAACTTCATGTAAAGTCTCTTGAGGCTGGTCTCAAGGTCAAACTTTCCCTTGCCACGAACCTTTTAAGCTTATATCACTCCCTTATTCCATTCACAAACAAGAGGAAAATATACTCGGTCTATCGTGGTTCGAACTTTGATGCATTCGAAGAGAAACCGTTTAGTTCTAGCAACTCGATTCAATCGTCAAACTTTTCCAAAAGAGCTCTCTCGTCGAAATCAGTTAAGCTAATTGATAACAACTTGGTGGATTTGGCTGGATTTTCCAACAAAATTCTCCAGACATTCAATCTTGTCGGAGATGCTGAAGACACCGACATAAACAACCAAGCCAAGAAAGACAAGGACAGCAAGAAGAGCAATATCTTTGGCTCAAATGCTCGTAAGACCGAATCTTTCCTGACCACATTCAATTCCCTTGACACTGCTGTACACTCTTTGTTTGGCATCAAAGAATATTCTTTGATTAGAGTCACCCGGTCCACCAGCGACGATTTAGATGGTTCAGTGGTGCTCAAAATAGAAACCGCCCATACAGGAGATGCAAAGTTAATTGACGATGTAGACTTTATGGAAGAAATGGTCTATAGTCTCGGTTCTAAAGGAAGTGTTCCCTCCAATCTCTTTATCAAGAAGATCGTGGCGAGACCACGTTACAAAAGTGACATGAAGATTTATATCATCCCCCAGAAAGTGTCCTGCGCTTTGTATACCGACGAGCGTATGTTTGAAAGAGACTTGATTAACGGTATAATTGAAATCAACGAAGATGAAGAAGAACACAGCTTGTCCCGTCCGTTGACAGATTCCAGCAACAGAGAAGTGTTTGTAACGTTTCCGTTTGAGCACGTCATTCGCGAGTATAAGTACTTGCGTAGCTTATCCAAGCAGTATGACATATCGCTGAACAGCGAGAGCGATGGATCGGTATCTGAGTCCCGGGCACCTCTGGTTTTCGAGCCCAATTCTTCCAGTATTTCGTCCTATCCTTCATCGGTAGCTTCGAACCTGAACAACCTGACACAACCTCCTAGTCGTCCTTCGGTTGCGCCATCACTGTCTCTGCAGAATCAATTTGCTGTACCTGCACCTATTCCATCCGCACTGTATAATAACACGCCGGCTCCTCAATCGGATCACAGCTCAACACTTCCACCAGTGGTGTTTTACATTTCCAACCCGCAAGTGTATGCACCTACTCCCAACTTTCTTCAAAACCAGTCGTTTTATCTTCCACAGTCCACGGACTGTCTTCATACCGACTTGGTGAACCCACCACCGGCTGCACCACCGGCATCGCTTGTGGGAACACCCAAGTTGAACCCAATGCCGTTTGTTCCTCCAGCAAAAAGACTAGGCTCGGGCCCCTCCTACTATGGCGGATCTACAACCCTTCCACCATTATCGTCTACCTTGCCCAATTACAATTCAACTAGACTTCCACCTATTTACAACTCTGACAAAGACAAGAGATATAGTTGATAGAACCCAACTAGACATGGACCAACCAATCCTTTTAACCTCACCAATATTTCTTTAACGACGTATAACGATTTGTTTATTTTTATGTGAAATTTTATAGACCTTTTTTATCATTGCCACCAGCTTTTGCCTTGGTTTTTCACACCCTTAGAGACGTGCTGGCACGTTTGGTTCTTAGATTTTATTTCGGTCGTGATTGTTCTTTGACTGGCTCAATATACATATTATTAGAATAGACGTATTATACAAAATATATTTTTAACTAAATAAATTAAACACTCAAGGAAACACTTTCGGTGTTGATGTGCTTTTGGAATGGTTTCAATGCTTCAGCAACATCGTTCTTGACAAACTTTTCTGTTTGTTCAGGAGCTCTACCAACGAAAGTAGATGGATCCAACAAGGTATCCAATTCGTTCCAGATAGGCTTGAAATATTCGGTCTTTTTGACTCTTTCAATCAAGTCGTTGTCTCCACCTTGTTGTTTAACAACATCACTGGCTTGGTGGGAAAGAACTCTGATTTCTTCGTGACAATCTTGTCTTGAACCACCTTTTTGAACCATAGCCATGATAATATTTTCCGTGGCCATGAATGGTAATTCAGAAGCGATTCTTCTTTCAATAACCTTTGGATAGACAACCAAACCACTAGTAATGTTTAACAAGGTGGTCAATATTATATCGGCAGTCAAAAAAGCAGAAGGAATGGAGATTCTTCTGATGGCCGAGTCATCCAATGTTCTCTCAAACCATTGAACAGAGGCAGTTTGGATAGCATCACTCAATAAACCTCCCAAGTGTCTAGATAATGAACACACTCTTTCACATCTCATTGGGTTTCTCTTGTAAGCCATGGCAGAAGAGCCAATTTGGGATTTTTCAAATGGTTCTTCGATTTCCTTCAAGTTGGCCAATAATCTAATATCAGTGGCAAACTTGTGGGAAGTGGCACCCAAAGAAGCCAATGGCGATAACACATCAATATCGATTTTTCTGGAGTAAGTTTGGCCAGTGACTGGATAAACATGTTCAAAACCTAACAATTCAACCACTCTTTTGTCCAACGCTTCAACCTTATCATGGTCTCCATGGAATAAAGATAAGAACGAAGCTTGGGTACCGGTAGTACCTTTAACTCCTCTTAACCCAATGTCGTTTCTGGCTCTGACAAAGTTTCTCAAGTCCCATAATAATTCTTGAATCCATAAAGTTGCTCTCTTACCAACGGTGGTTAATTGAGCAGGTTGGAAATGTGTCCAACCCAAAACTGGCAAGTCCTTGTATTCCAAGGCAAATTGAGATAATCTGTCAATGACATTGACCAATTTAGGGATGATAACATCGTAAGCATCTCTTAAAAAGATCAAATCAGCATTGTCGGTAACGTAACATGAGGTGGCACCCAAATGGATTATAGGGGCAGCTTCAGGACAGGTTTTACCAAAAACGTGGACGTGAGCCATGACATCGTGTCTAACAATGGCCTCTTCTTTAGTGGCAGCGTTAATTTCCTCGTCAGTAATCTCAAGATGCTTCTTCATTTGTTCAATGGCTTCGTCAGAGATCATATCGAGTCCGACCTCTTTTTCAGCAATGGCCAAGTTCAACCACAACTTTCTCCAGGTAGAAAATCTGTTTCTGAGGGAGAAAATCTGAGACATCTCTGCGGATGCATATCTGGAAGATAAAGGAGTAGAGTACTTGTCGAATTCACTCATTTTTGATTAGGAGAAGTAGCGGGTTGAAAACTCGTTGGATTTATTTCAATTAATGGGGCAGTGGGTCACGTGAATCAGATGAAATGGTTCAACAGGACCTGGTTCGAGGTAGATGAGAGTAGATAGATGGAGATAGCCTGATATCAAATAATCACAGCAGGGGAGGAGATGAAAGCAGGTCGCGATATGTGGGGCGAACCATTGCTTTATATGATTAGTGGATTTGACTCTGACGGGGTAATTTATTGGCGATGCGCGCACGTGAGCCGATGAGATTATGAGCAGACAAATGGCCGCAAATTACAAGAACAGGCCACTGGGTCACGAACAGATTAATGCTTATCGCTTGCAAAAGATGTATATAATGTTAGAAGTAGATGCTATAGACCAACTAGAAACATGCTAATCACATAGCATGCAAAAAAAAGTATACACATGGAACTAACCATGATTTCGCATTAGTTGTGGAGTAGTATTGACAGACTAAGACTTACCGCAGATTACTTCTTGCTTTCATTTATTAGACCCATTTCAGGCTATGACATTCTGAGCCTACATCTCTTCTATCTAGAGCGGAATCAAGTCTGTGGTCGCTCTAACCAGTAAAGATATTACCGAGAATCTTTTGTAGCACTAGCCACTGTAGACTCGCATTGACTCGCACTGATGCTCGAAGATGCTCGCTGTTTGCGAAATGTTATTATTCTCCACAATACCCACTTCATGAGCTTAACGTTTGATGTCAGTCGCACCGCAATTTCTTCGGTTGCACTTGTGGCTTGGTTTGTGCCTAAGTCTCTCCTTCTGTTTCTATCACATCACCATTTTCAGCATCACCATTGTCGCCATTGTCGCCGTCCTGCTCCAAAAACAACGTGTACACTGCACCCTTGAACAACGTGTGTATCAATCCGATTTTCATCTCTAAGTTTCTCATGTTCTCTGATAGCTGGTGCGCCGATCCACCTACCGTACCCTGACGGCTTTTGTTGGTAAGCTGTTGGATCTCCAATGAAAGATCCGACAATTGTTTTGCAAGCAACCGGTACTGCGTGAGCACTTGTGCCTCGAGCGGCGTTACTAATCCATTCTGACTATACTCAGCCCCCGTACTTTCTTCTACGCTCATTGCCGTGGTTGACACCAGTTGTTGATACTCATCCTCTGTTTACTGTTAAACTACGTCACGCCGCACGCACGTGCCGCGCTGCCCAGTTTCATCAGAGCCCAGTATCATTGCGGTCGACTAATTCCTTTCACTTTACCATTGCGAGTGTTCACTATGTCCACCACACTTCCAAACAGTACACAGGACCCTGCGGCCGCAGCCGCCAGACAGAACGACCAAAAAGCCGAACATGCACCTTCGGTCACTAACGAAACAGTCCCTGCCAAGAACCGGAAACAGAGACTTATCAAATCGTCAGGAGTCGTCAACCCATTGAAGTTCAAAGCTTGGATCGCAGGTCATTCCATGGCCATTGGGTTCGGAACAATCTCGCTTCTATTCCAAATCTTGCGCTTGCCAAACTGGTACTACATCAATCTGATCAGTTACAAATTGTCGTTATTGGGTTCAGTGGTTGCCTTGACTGCGACCTTTTCTCATAAATTTGGTTTGCACTTTTTGCCTCCGCCAACAACCTTGATTGTACAGCAAAACTTTCAGTACCTTATACTTGCTGCTACATGGATGTTGACGTTCAAGTCGGTGTTTAAATTGCTCCCATTCTACATCATTTCTGTTCTTCAGATCGGTACCTTTAAGAAAATCTCCGTAGTTCAGAAAGAGGCAACCTTCCTTGCCTCGCTCATTGCCTACGACGAGTTGATTCTAATTGTATATTTGCTTTTAAGAACTCTTTTCTTTAGAAATACTTCAGGTTTCCAATTGTCTTTATTTCTTATCTTTTACTGGTTGAGAATCCTTTACAACAAAGAAACCGGCAACTTGTTCAGAGCCATAATTTCCAGAGTTGATGGTAGGGTGTCGACTGTGGAAAATAAGCAATTCCAACACTTCTGGACCAGAGTCAAGCAGATTTTGGAAGAAAAGCAACACGACAGATTACTTTAAGTATATGGTAGTTCAACTTTTTGTTTATGTACTTTTTATTGTATCGGATAAGTAACCAATCGACACATTGTATCTTGAGATAAATCGTCCGTTCCCCATAACTAATGTGTTCTGTTTGTAAGATTCGCAGCAAGAACACGGTTAATAATCCTCACTCGGATCCACTTGCATTCATTGGCAATATTGCAATGGCCTCAAATACAGTCGCATCCTTAAATACGCACGGTGGAATAAGTTCCTCTCGTGGCTACAGTGTATAAAAAAGCACTGCTGCTAGACCCCTAGATCCGTAATGTAATGGGCCATGTTCCTGTTAGCTATAAATCGTGTTACCAATAAATTCCTATTAGCTATAAATGTGGTTTAATATCCAAACCAGCTTCACTGGATGCTTCCTAGTAGTGGTATTGTCCTCCATTTCGTCCCTAGGCCGCTCCACGCTCGCCTTCATTCTCGTTCATCCTCGTTCATTCTCGTTGCTGCAAATGGCTGCCAAATCAACCCGCGGTCGTGCACACGCCAACATCACCACTTTCAAATCTGTCTCCGCTGGCTCCAGACATCTCAGCCAGTATCAGTAGAGTCGACTCCTGGTATTACCACACAATCAATCCAATGCCTGCTCCTCCTGTCTACCAATTGGGTCACGAACCCATCAAAGATCATGTTTTTTCTCCTGATAGATCTCTTTTGGCCATCACCAAGGCCAACACCGTCGAGATCTACCAGTTGGCCAGTACCTTGACGCAAAGACCTCAATTATTCACTACATTGAGTGGCCATGACAAAACAGTCACTTCTGTTGATATTTCGCCTGATGGATCTAGAATTTTGACATGTTCCCAGGATAGAAATGCCTTGGTTTGGGAATTTGATTCCTCGTCCAATCAGTACAAGCCAACCTTGGTGTTACTTAGAATTAGCCGTGCAGCCACTGTCTGTAAATGGTCTCCTGACGGTAAGAAGTTTGCTGTAGGATCTTCCGACAGAATCATTGCTGTTTGTTACTACGAAGAAGAAAACGATTGGTGGGTATCGAAGCACTTGAAAAAACCACTCAAGTCCACCATCACCAGTTTAAGCTGGCACCCCAACAGTGTTTTGTTGGCCGCAGGTTCAACTGACGGTCATGCCAGAGTATTTAGTGCTTACATCAAAGGCTTGGACGCCAAACCCGAACCTACTGTTTGGGGCAGCAAGTTGCCATTCCAAACCTTGTGTGGCGATTATATTAATGAGACAGGTGCTTGGATCCACGGTGTTTCGTTCAGTCCAGACGGTAACACCTTGGCATTTGTATCCCACGATGCTTCCATTGGTCTTGTTTACCCTGATGGTGAAGGATTGCCTCCTAGATCAATTCTTAATGTCAGAACTAACTATTTGGCTTTCAAGAGTGTGGTATTTTTGACCAACAACAAGTTGGTTGTTGGAGGCCACAACTGTAACTTGATTGTGTTTGAAGGTGATGAGCAAGAGTGGAAAGAATCCTACAAGATCGAAGCGCAAAAGGACTTGATCAAGGATGTCCCAGAACAAGCCGGAGAAGATGAAGAAATCTCTTCACATCAAGCTTTGAATATGTTTAAGCAAATGGATTTGAAGGGAAGAGTTAACAAACCAAATGCCATTGGTTCAGGAAAGGCATTAAGTACCATTCATCAAAATACCATTTCAAGCATTAAGTTGTTCTCCAAGAATCAAGTTACCACTTCTGGTATTGATGGTAAAGTGGTTATCTTTAGTATTTAGACATTAAAAAATCAAATAAAAGTACAGTTTACATCTACAAGAAATAAGCTATTAGCAAATCAACTCTGTTCTAATGGTTATTGGATTGAATGATTGTCAGAAAAGTAAGCTTTGGTAGGGTTATCTTCAGGAATTTTTGGTTCAGAAGCAGAACTGAATGTAAAGTTTTTCATCATAAAATCATTTAACCACAACAAGTCAAAAGAATATAGAATCGACTCGCAAAGTTCCTCTAAGTCACCTTCAAAGACGTCAGCGAAGAAGTCTCTGTAAGGATTCTATTGGGGTCCTCCAGGAGAATATCTTTTGGCCAATTTCTATAGGTTAGTATACATAAATTATTAAAAAACATAGGGGTCAATTGGCTTTCAAGGTCAGATGGTGATGCATGTTTTATCCATGGATCAGGGGTCACCGGATTGAATGTTGTGTAACAATCATCATTTAGAATGGCAATATTTCCAATAAAATCTTCACATACTGTTCTAGAAATGTTAGAATAATTCTATAGAAAAGACTTGGTTGTCATTAATCATAAACGAAGAATTCCTTATTATTTTTGTCCTGCATTTACATCCTCAGTCAAAAAGTTATATCAATGTTTTTAATCACAAATGACTGGCAAAGTCTATAGATACTAAGCACATACCATCTTGCTGGTGATCAATGGACTGAGCAGCGGATGCCAGGCTTATATAGAAAATTTTCGCGTGCGTGCACGACTTGGCCGGGTAACTGCGCCCATCGCCAGTCTGGAGTACAGCTAGTAGGGTAAGGCTGGCAGGGTAGGCGGAGATAGGACAACGGACCAAGTGTACTAGCGAGTGAAGTGCTTGGGGTGGCGCACCAAGTCAACCACACAATGGGTCCAGCAAGTCTGTAATAATAAAAGTATTTCAATACCATTGGGCCGGTGACAACAATATGTACCGTGTGCCACTATTTCTTCGGCGTCTCTCACTAAATGTCTCACTAAATCTTCCATCTCTCACACCGCAAATCGCACAATGCAGGTTACGCTAACTCACGGGCCAGCTTTCCGGAAGACCCAGCCACGCTGCGGACCCTGTACTTCAACTCAACAGTTCTTTCCAGGTCCACATGGTCTTCAGCCCATTACTTCTCCACATCTCACTCTGTTACTCCTCTACCCCCTCTTCTTAAGTAGTTAATTTGTTTCCTCTGTTGGGCTCTTGCTATTCTCGTTGATGTGCTCATTTCTCCGGACTTCGCGTATGCACAAATGACAGTCGCCCCACAACCTCCTGCCCCTTCGCTACCGTTTGCAGCCATAATCCCAATGCTCAGCACAGCCTTGCTGGCCTAACTTTTCGCCAGTTTGACTCCTTACTGCTGCTCTTGCTACAACTCCGCATTCCTGTGAGGCCGCGGTCCACAAGCCCCGACCATTATATATGCCGCGAAATTTATTCCTCAACTCTGCCTTCTTATCGTAACAGTGGAGCCATGCATCGTTCTCCATCACCCACGGACGAGACTCCGCTTATCAGTTCCAGTCCAAAAACACCTGGATCATCCAATTCAAACAATGATGGCCGTACTCGTGCCAAGTCGTATTCTTCATCCAACCTCAAGCGATTATCAAATGGTGGGCTTGCGGTCGATTTACATGGGGAGCCTTCACACAGTCATCTGGGGCCGCCAGAATCGTTGTTGTCTGGCGAATTTCATCATAATGATAGACCAGCACCTGTGGGAAGCCCGCCTTTGGCTCGCCGCTACTCCATCTCCGTCAACGAATTACTCCGACCCCCGAGAGCACCCTTTATCCAGCACCTTTTGAGCAGTCATTATCCAGTCAACAATGCCAGTCCAGCATTTGATGGCAGCTTTCTAAATGGAAATACCAGTAGCTTAACATTGGGCGGCCCTCATCGTACCACTCACGATAGTGCCAGTCTTTATTCGACTGATATCGACGAAAACCAAAGACGTCTTAGTATCTTGAACGCGTTGAGACCAACTCGTCTTATTGGTACCTACAAAAGTCTATGCAATTGGTACGACTTCTACTGCCTGGACCTTAAAGATCTCAAGAGCAAGAAACTCCGCAAGTACTACACTGACCAAAATACCTTGATTCAAAAGTTCCAGGAAATAGATAACTTTCTCGATGCGGGAAGAATCCACTATACTATGTTGAGCAACTACGGCGATTCCCGTGTTTTGGCCACTCATGCAGAGTTGGACGAAAACGACGAGGACGAACATGACGTTTCCGACTACGGAGCCACCAAAATGACAAAGGATGCCAGTGGAAATTCCGCCGCATCCAAGTATTCTCGTTTCTACGATGTGCCTGGTAATGTAGACAATTACGGAGCACAGTTTTTGGGCTACAACGAAGAAGATGACCGTTCAGCCATATACTTGGCCATCATTGTTAACTTCTTTATTAATTTCTTGTTGCTTATAGGTAAAATTGTCGTCACCCTCTTGACAAGATCGATGTCGGTAGTGGCTTCGTTGGTTGACTCGGTTTTGGACTTTTTGTCGACATTTATTATCTACATTGCCAATAAGTTAACTACCGAGAAGAACTGGAAAGTCGAACACTCCTATCCTGTAGGAAGATCCCGGTTGGAACCGTTGGGTGTGTTGGTGTTCCTGGTGATTATCATCATTTCATTTTTCCAGGTGGGACAAGAATCGTTCAAGGTCTTGTTTTTGAGTGACCATACCGATAGAAAGGCAGTCAAGATTGGAATTGATGCCATTGCAATAATGTTAATCACCATCGTCAGTAAGCTAGGGTGCTTTGTGTGGTGTTCCAATAGCAAGTCGAGCTCGGTCCAAGCTCTTGCACTTGATGCCTTGACAGATATAGTATTCAACACCGTTTCTTTATTAATGCCCACAGTAGGGTACTTGCTTGGGATATGGTGGCTTGATCCGTTGGGTGCATTGTTGTTATCAGTTTACGTGATTGTCATATGGTGCAGGACAGCCTATGAGCATATTGATAACTTGACTGGGGCTGTGGCCGATCAAGTTGATTACAAGGTGATCTTGTATTTGGCGTACCGTTTTGCCGAGTCTATAAAGCAAATCACTTCGCTAAAAGTGTACCATGTGGGTGACAACCTAAATGTCGAAATCGATCTTGTTCTTGCTTACGATGAGTTTAAACTCACATTGAAAGATTGCCATGATATTGCAGAGGCATTGCAGTATTCAATCGAAAGTTTACCTCAGGTGGAACGTGCTTATGTTCATATTGATTACATGGAAGGTAACTACAAGGGACATCTTCGCTGACACATGTATTTAGACAATTATGCAACTCCTTTCTACATATATATATATATTTCTTACAATAATGCAATCAATACTGCTCCAAATACTGCACCACCTGGGGCCAAATAAGTACCCTGGCCTTTACTTTTACTTTCAGTCTTGGAGCTGCCTGCAGCATGAATGGAAGATCCCGATTTGGTTGATGATCCGCCAATAGAGAACTGTGATTCAATTCGGCTGGTTATTGAACTAAAGTCATGTGTGATATGGGTATACGCAGATGATGCTATGCTTCCAACATTGGCGGTGAGCGACGAAAATCCGTCTGGACCGTTTGAGGTGACGGAATCAATAAAGCTACCAGCATCGGAAGTAAATGAGTTGATATCGGACGTGATAGAATCAATTTGACCCCCTGCGCCCGAGGTTAACGAGCTAAGGATTCCAGTAAGAGAATTCACCGTGGTAGCTTCACTGAGAATACTGTGCCCATTGCTAGTAACATGACCCAATACACTGCCTCCAATACTAGTGGCATCGTCGATGATTGAGTGTGCTGACAGGGTATCGAAGTTGGTGAAGTCATCAAAGACTGAGGCTGCGTCACTAATAATATCAGCACCAACACTGGCTGCTAAAACAGCACCTAGTAATGTATATGAGTGAAGCTTCATAATATAGTTATCAACACACCGACTTTTTCCAAGAAGCATCCATCAGCCCCAATATATATCGCGATTCAAAGGCTATGCTAAAATTACCGAATTCCAGCCAGGTCGATGTTTTCCTACGTCTTATTGTTATAATGGTTTGTTACCCCGCCTTGGAATTCGAACGTTTGTTCGTATGTCTGCACCAGGTGCAGCTGCAAGCCGAGGGCTGGTGCGGCATAGCAGGGTCCACGACGTATTGCTGGAAGGAGAACGAGCAGCGAGAGGGGGAGGAGGTGGCAATACCTGCTGAGGGAGGCACCTTCAGGGATTCATGCTGGTAACCAAAATCCCCATTGCCGCGTCCTTAACTAATGATTTCGAGCTAAGCCCAGTCTATTGTCCTCTCTAGTTTTACACCTGCGCGTCAGGTGCAATTCTGTCAAAATGTGTCTCGCCCACAATCTCGTACCTGATCTCTACTTTGTGTACTGGAGGCGTATGATATATTACAAACTAATAGAGTACATCACATCTTCATATATACATATCTATAATAGCTACGATGCCGGCATCGCCTAGACTTCACTGAATTCCGACAAGATCCTTGAGAGGCCCTTTTCGTACTTTGTGATTATATCATTATTGTTATCCTGGCCCACAGTTTTGAACTTGACTATTAAGCACTGAACAACCCGGACTGCCTCTTCGAAATTATCGTTCCCATCATTTTCGAGATTCATTGACATCAAGTAATGCTGTTGTTTGGTATCTACCAAGTACTTGATTGTTTTTAGTAAACATACACCACTGTAGTAAAAGGAAAAGTGAATTTGGTCCGAAAGATAAGCAAAGTAAGAGTCACTTTCGATAGCGTTGACAAACTTGACGACACTAAATGAGTGATAAACGATTTTAAATAACGAATCTGTATCGGCATATCTCAATATGAAATCGATGTTATCCTCGTTGTAAAGAGATGAGCGGTCGTCCAATTGTTGAATGGTCTGGTTCGTTTTTACCAACAATCCCTTTTGATAATTGTATGTAAAGTAAATTACCAAGGTACAGAAGTTGTAGTTCAATTCCACAAATTGAAGCGTAGGTTGTTCGATTAAGTATTCCCATTGCTGGTACCAAGTTTTAAGTTCGCCTTTTACTGACTTGAAGTTATGCTCTGACTCTTTGAACGAAACATATTTTCCACTGCTTCCACTGCTATTAAGACTCAATTGCATATAGTTGTACGCTATGAGCAATACGCCGATCTCGCTGATCATTCTTCCATCAAAGTTGGTTGAGGACGAAAGTCCCAAAGTTGAAGTACAATAATTTAATCTGATTTCATCAACTATGCACATACGGCCTGAAAACACACAGTTCATGATGTGAACAAGACACAAGTGGTTGTAAATACGAAGAATTGTAAGGGTCTGGTACTCACTGTTGGATTCGTTGCCATTATCAGTAACAGTGTCATTGCTGAAAGTGCTATGCTCGATACCAGGACCAGTATAGTCGTTCTTAAGAAACCCCGGACTTTGGAGGAACGCCGGTGTTGGCACATCCAATGTGGATCCTGAGGAGGCATTGTATTCGACGGTACTGGCTTGTTTCGAGATACGGTGGAACAAATGCCCAAAAGACGACTTTGTAAGAAACGTAGTAAGTCCGACACTAGATAAGAACCAGGGGTCAAGGTTCAATTCTCTTAAATCAGTCTCATCGCCTTGGTCGTCTTCCTCATCTTCCGAAACGTCGCCGTAGGTCTCAGAGACATTTTTGCTAGCCCCATTTATGATGGAACTAAGCGACATGGAGTATATAGATAAAATCACGAGTGCCTGTAGGAACTCTATATCACCTTCGTGCTCATTGCTGGAACTCACCGAGCTTGTTCTAATGACCGAACGACTGATCTCTTTCACGAGGTGTCTGCCAAGATCACGGTACGTCTTTTTACGACGCTTGAAGTTGCTGATATCCCCTGGACTTATTCCGTTAAGCGTAAAGCGCAAGGACAAACAACAGCAAGTAGTTAGCAAGAGCGATGATTTGCTCCTGATACGATCTACTAGCTCTTTGGCCTTAAGGTTTTTCGGAAACAGCACCCACCGGCCGTAGTTTCTACGGAAATCACTGATGAGACTCACGGTTTCAGACTTGGTGAGGATCTTGCGGCTGATTATATCATCAAATGGCTTCTTAGAAGGCCGTACTGTGGAAAGATGGAGCAATTTCAAGATCGCTGGTGGTATTTCCGGCTCCAGAACTTGGTTGATCACAACTGCAAAAGGAGAAGCACGAAGTGAGTCAGTAGGAGACTGAAACGTCGGGTGTTCTTCAAAATCAGGGTTTTGTTCTGGAGAATGTTCCTCGTGGTTCCGAGTCGGTCCGCTCTTACTGATATCTATGTTATCGACATTTGATAGAGTAGATGCAGCTTCCAATAGAAGCCTGGCATCATTGTCCAAATGATTGTGAGAGGAATGGTCCTCGCCATGCTTCAATAGTTCCAACACTTCGGATATCCCACTGTAAATCATATCCAATTTCTGATGTGTTTGTGTTTGTGTTTGGTCATTATTGCCATTACCAGTCTCCATGATAACGTTGGCAGGATCCACAGCCGTCTCAAACGAACAGGTCTTCTTGAGAAAAGTGCACCTCAAGCACGAATTGAAGTTGTCTGGCGATCTAAAGCATCGAGTTTTCTGTTTTCGGCACAGTTCACATGCTCTCAATGCTCTCAGAGCCTGGGCCAACTTACGATTTTCGTTCACAACTTTGGAATCATTGGGTAGAGCCAGACCCACATCGTCGGATTTTCCATTGGTCTTGGATTTCTTGCGGGTCCCCAAAGTACTGTGGTCTTCATACAAGCCCGTGTCGCTATTCCGCTTGCCAGAACTCATGATCGCCATACCCTCTTTGAGATCTGCCGTAGCCAAACTTCATTTGCTCGGTGATAGGCGAGACACGTGACTTCGACGCTTATCTGGGGAACCACTACAGGCTGATAGGCGCAGTTAGATCACTCGGACGGTGTCGACGGAGGACGTGTGGTCCATCGATACGTATATACGATCGATCTTGATGCCTCTATTGATGGAGAGGTGGTCAAGATCGAGGCTTCCCTGGTACGTAAGCAGACCCTGTTCGAAATGGTTCTTATCTTTTACTCTCAAATGGCCTGCGAATCGGATCTGGTAATCAGCACTACGGTTGCCGTGAATCTCGGGGGTTAGCTCGGCAGAATTTAGACGGTGAAGCTTAAGACCGGCCAGAATCAAGAAGTCACTGATTATCGAGCCGAAATTGATTGGTCTCATCTGCCATGAACATGCAATTGCGACGTCTTTTACAGATACAAGTGGTGGCGGATCGAGACTAGAATCGGGAGGTGAATCAGCTTGTGTTGTCGGTGTGCGCCAAAAATCAAACTTGATTCCCGAAACACTGGGATGGATGGTTTCAATCCAGATATCAAACTCGTACGGATCTTGCACCACTATAGGCAACCCAAAGAGTTTTTTTATCGTTTGGTTGCTCGAAAGGTGCTGTAGTACTGCGTAGGTTATGTTTGTGCTCTGAAGTGCGTGCAAGTAGTTGTCGATAACAGACAGAGTGTTTGAAGTAGATAGATTCAGGGAGTCAATTTCCAGCTGAAACAGCTGGGCAAATTCAGCATCCAAATATTTTAGGCCCTGAGGAAAGGATAATGTTTTTGGATAAATCAAATTGGAATTAACCCACAATGGCAAAAACACTGAGCGATGAGACTCGTCGTGGTGATTGAACTGGGCCAACTGCACGCCAACGTAGACAAACATGGTTAAAGAACTGGTTCCAGCTATGATTAGAAACACTGTTTTGAATGGAAGGGGCCTTGTTTGGAGCAGAACCGAGTTGGGGGCCGAACTGGAGGTGTTGTAGAGCCTAGTGGGGCCACCTGCCAGGGCAAAACTAGACCTCAGAAAACGGGACCAGTTGCGCTGAATGGATCTTCGATACATCATATAAGCGTGCTTGTGGGTGTGTATGAGGCTAGGCAATCTCAAGCTAGTACGTAGGGGCATTTTTGAAGTGGAATGCATGCTTAATTATGTGATGTATTCATCCAGGTTAATTAACAGCCATCATTTACAGCCATTTGCACGACGTGGGGAAGTGAGAAAAGTAGCGACAAATGTGGTGAGGAAGAGTCAGAATTAGCGACAATCTACTGCAGAGCAAAGACCAAATAGCGAGACTCCTTGCAAAATAGGGAGGCGTTAGCGGGGGACTACATACTGTGGGTGATGTGTGGATTGTACTGTTCAAGTTACAGTTGATGAAATTCGGTATTTTTGAATCAGTGATTTTAAGTACTCTATGAGCTATATGGCCTACTGTATTGTCTCAATTCTTTATAATATGATACATTAAAGATACATATATTACATGCTTTCTAATCGAAACTAGCCCAGTCCAACTCCTTTGCATCTAGCTTGTCAAGCAATTGCCGTAACTCTTCCTCTGCCTTTTGCTCTTGTTCCGAGTTGGCCTGCGACTCGCGGATTTGCTGTTGTTGCTTCGCAGCCTTAGCTTCTCGTTGGCGCCGTTCTTTTGGTGGCAAGTATTTTTCGGGTTTACGAGAATCGTCTTTAGATCTTTCTCTTTGAATATCGTTCTTATCTTTGTATTGTCTTTCTCTTGGTTTTTCTTTGTGGTTTTCTTTATGGTTTTCTTTGTGTGTTCTCTCTCGAACAAACTTTTCAGGGTGGTCTGATCTTGCTCTGTTTGGTCCTGCATTATTCTCGCTGATTCCAAGTCTTGCTGCCAAACTCCTTCCTCCCGAATCGTCTCGCGATGATGGTGGTGTTGGTGGTGTTCCTATTCTGGCAGCAAATGATTTGGCAGCGTCCGACATCGGTGGCAATATTTCGTCACCGTCTGCTTCTACTGATCCTCTGCTAGTTCTACGATTACTCTTGGACCATTTTTTGTTGCCCGTGTGTCCTGGAGTATCGGTATTCTCATGCCCTTCTTGGCCTTCCGCACTCCGTGGTGGGGTTTCCGGGTGTCGGTTCTTGGGATGTTTGACATTCCCGCGCTTAAAAGGCAAATCGTCGTCGCGCTGACGACCGCTTTCGTGTTGATTGTGTTTGTTCCGAAACTTGGGAGTTCCATTTGTTGAAGAAGTGGTGGTGGACTCGGCACCTCTGCTTCTGGAACCTCCTCCAGTTCTATTTTCTTCGTGGGTGTCTTCAGCGTGGGCCCATTTACTCTCTATGGCCCCTCCCTTCTTAACTTCGCTTGTGCGTGGTCCATCTTGTTTCTTAGCTTCTTCCATAAGTGACGTGTCACTGGCCCATTTAGACACGAGACCTGACATCTTACTACTTCTTCTACATCCCCTGCCTTCCGCTGATGATTATCGCTGAACCTCTAGTGCGCGAACGCTATGTGCAGGCCCCACGTTCTTGGCTGCAATGCTGACGAACAGACACCTCGATGTTTATACTCTTGTTCCAAGTTCCTGTCAAGAGTTTACTAGATCTTTCTAACACTATCATTTTGATATGATTTCGCTGTTGGTGTAAATATCCAGACGTGCCTGAATAACCGGCCAGTTCCATCTAACACATCCAATTGCAGATTTCATATAGCACATTACTAAGCGGCTAGAGCACTTGGCAATTAATATTCAACATTCGACTAATCTCAGTTCTTATTTCAAAAAAAACTAAATTATTATGAAAGTAACTAGTGAAATTCCATTCACGATTAGCGGGCAGATGGAAACCCCATTGACTTTTCCCGCAATTTATCCTGCTACGGGGAGTTTTTGGAAGTTACTCCGAAGAACTAGTTCTACTGGTAAAGTTTCCCGACATCTAGAAAAACCATGCTTTGAATACATAGACGAA